>JBAMNC010000649.1:1710000-1939417 GCA_037902135.1 Cetoscarus ocellatus
GAAAATAATTAAAATATGCAATCTTTAAAAAAATACAATCAAATATGTAAAAAACAAAGTGCCTCGTACCAAATACAAGCATTCCAGCCAAGTTGATTAGATATAGCACATATGGAAAAGCACCAGAGAAGTTCAGGGGGGAAACAATGGTTCCACTCAAAGATCTTCAATTGATGGTAAAGGGCATAAAATCCCATTTTACACAATGCTGTCTTTACTTAAATCATAAACTGACATTTAACATCTTACATATGTTATTACTTCTGGAGGTTGAATGACATATTTTTGGGGTGTGTTCTTAGGCAGAAGGCTGATGTGAAGATGATGACTGTTTGCCCAAAAACAGTCAAGTACCCAAAAAGCTGCCAATAAATATACACTTTAGGGCTAGACTGTGTGGGAGTGTTAAGTACTAACAATAAACATGACCGCCGTACGGCCCTGATTTCAAAGAGTTCATATCACTCCCGGAAAGATTTGAAATATTGAACGTGGCACTCCTTATCAAAAGCTGGTGTAATCTCACCAATCATTCTTACTATCTTATCTTACAAGAACACACACCCCTTGCAGCTACTAATATATTTTTACTGGTTTGGAAAGAATCCTATCTGTTGGCAAAACCTCAGAAATCAGAGCTGTTTGAGAAGCAAAACTGGTCATCTAAGGAAAACCCTGAGGTGAGAGCCATGGTGTAAATAGTGGAGCACATACCCTGATATCGCTCAAACTCTCCATCTCTAAGCGACACTGTGTTTGCCCCACTTGGATAACAATCTCTGCTTGACTTGAGGCCTCATCTCATATACACTCCCTCTTCCTGTAGGCCTGTCAGATAGCATCTCCTCATACAGCACACTCATCTAAAGTTCAGACATGTTTGCGTGTGGGAGGAAGTTTTTGGTACATAATGGCATTTTGTAAACACTGGGTGGGTTTGATTCCTGCTCTGGCTCGGTCCCAGCTCCTGTGATGATGCCAGCATTGCCTGAAGGGGTGTGGGCCATCATCCAACCCTCGGAAGAAAACACGACAGACTGAGTGGTCAAAAGGCAAACAACGAGAATGAGACAATGTGACAAACTGAAAGACTCCTCCGGTTTCACCCTCTTACTGTCATGATTATGAAACAGATCACTCTCAACAGTCACACTTTGTCTAGTTTAGTTCAAGAATGTTGAAGACCCCCTGTGAAGTTTTAATACCAGGGCTGCAAACAATGGACTGAAATGTTTTTATGTGCAGGTTCCTGTTTTGTTTCATCATTCATGTGGCTAGTTTCAATTTGCTTTACTGATAACCTTACAAAGAAGTGTGACAATGCATCAGGAAAAGGTTCAGAAAGAAACTAAAACCTAACAAACACTAATATAGATCTGTGTAAATTACACTGATATAAACACTGACCAAAATATGACCAAAATGTTTGTTAATAACCCTTTTTTTTGAAGACGAGGGGGGCTAAAACTTGTTAAGAAAGAATCTTTGATCATAAAAACCCTGAAATGTTTTTTTTTGGGGGGGGTGATGATCACATCCATGATTGCATTGTGCCATTGAGCAACAGTCACAATGCAGATGTGCATTTTTAGTTGTGTAACCTGTGGCACATCATGCAGTCAGGAAAATGAACACTGTGTCTGCAGAGTCTGTGTCTCCTGCGTGCAAGTTTCAACCCATCTCCTCCCCAAAAGCCCAAACTGTGTTTTAACACAAAAGCAACACAACAAAGCTCTGACATCACTACATCTTGAGACAGTCACATTAATTCTGTGATGAAGTAATATCTGTGTCAATTCACAGTGCAATATGGCGTTGGATGCCCTTGTTAGAACAGAACATGGCACATTTTCTGACACACTCACACTGCTCCTGCTCCCTGCTAAGTCACTGTCCACCCCCCCTCACTAATATCACTCCTGTGATACCTCCAGAGACAGAGCAAACAGGGAGTCAGCTCATCTCCCAGCTCTTTGTCTGCGATATATAGAGTGGAAGCTAAGGCCTCGTTTACACAATGTTTTCAAAAGTGCTCCACCTTCACGCGGAGATGATGTAAAAACAATGCGCGTTCACATCGATCAGCAAGAACGACTGAAAACACTGTAGCGTGTTGCCAGGCCAGTTGTTGGCGATGTAGGTTTGTAGTGAAACAGCGGTGTTTCAACAAATGTACACTTTCTGGTAAAGACAAACTTTTCACAAACAACAATGGCAGGTAGACACACAAAGGTGCAGGAGTTTCTTGTCTGGACAACAAATCTGTCTGGATATTTTTGTCTGGATAACAAACTGAGCACAGTAAGCAGCACACGTGTTGCTCAGTAGACGGCCAAAGCTATTGTTGTTGTTGTTCTTAGGTGCGCACGCAACCTTCATCTGAATGAGTACTGTGCATGCACTGCGTGCTGTTTTCCCTGAAAACACTGATTCCTGTTACACGGAGATGGATACGAAAACGTTTTCAAAACTTTTCACTCTGGACCCTGGTCCAAAAGTGTGTGGATTCAGGCACTCCGGGCATCATTCTCGTGTAAACGGAAGGCACAAACACAACGAAAACTCTCCATTTGCAGCCATTGTCATGTAAATGGGGCCTAAGTGCCACAGGGGTGTAAACACTGCGGCTGGAACTGCAGCATGAGTGGGGCCAAAAATACACTGGTATGACACTTGAAGCAGGCACTTGCTTTTGCATGGCAGATCTTAAGTGAGTTATTTCCTTCACAAAGATGCATTTATTTTTCCAGCTGTACGTGCACACTGCTGTGAGAGTCACCTCAACATGGTGAGCTTTCATTTTTTTAAATGATGGTATAATCAATGTAAAGAGGTCATATAATGCTTCTTAGATTTCTTTAAGATATTTAGTGTGTTTTACATGTCTCCCTCCCACGATAGAACACTTAATTGCAAAAGACAACAAAGTCTGCAGCATTGGGACTTCTCTCTCTCCCTCGGTGATCAGATGTTTGAAACAGCTGATCCCCCCCCTTTGTTTCTTTAGCAGTTTAAGCCCATTGGCTTCAGTGCAGAGTATAGACCATAGAAAGAATGATGAGCTGATGAAAACATGATGCTTTACAGTGACATTTACTGTTGTTACCATAGAGTGGACTTGTGAACTGCGGGGAGGGGGTCTTAAAGTGACAGGAGCTTTGATAGAGCTTCTCAGACAGAATAAAAATAATGCTGGATCAGGGGATCTCAGTATGGAGACAGAGACAGCAGGGGAGTGCAGAGTTGTTTGTGTGTTTATGTGAAACTGCTGCTGTGCCACTTTGGAGCCCCCCCCCACGGCTGTATTGTAATATTATATCCTTGCAGAATCAGTGTGAACGTCATGAGGCATAATAACAGCAGAGTTTTATTACAGCGCATTTGCTGAAAAGGGCTTTACTCTCTGAGACTGTTGGTGATAAATGGGAGCAGACCAGCTGAATTTCAGCCTTTAGCTCCTACATATACCCTTTTCACTCTAAGGACCAACGACACAGAACAACATTTTTATACTTTTGTTCTGCCTGCTTGATTTGTGATTAATACCCCCCTCCAGCTTTGCTTAGTTTTGCTTACAGATAATGCCATGATGACACTTGTGATGTTGTTCATCAAAGAGTCCATATTTTCTCTTTACTTAATTTGTCCTGTACTTGTATAAGAAGTGTTCTCTGGTACCAAAAATGTAAAGATCTGTGTAGTAGCAGTCTAATGTATCTCTCAGTTTATGGCATTATCCACAGGTAAGAGCTTCTTTTTAAAAACACAGCATTTTCTGTGCGTTTTGACCTTCTGTCCACACATTAACTGTGTTTTAGGACACATTTTCAGAAACTCCTGCCAAAGTGATGGTTTTCCAAAACTGTTTTGGGTGTATCGTTGTAGGTTGCATGTGTTGCAGCAGATGTTGCTAAATTGTTGTTGTTTTAGATCCTGCTGACAGGACTAATAACATGATCACACAAACCTCAGTCACTTTCTTAATATGATACTGTTTTAAAAATGAGACAAACTGAAGACATTTAGAATAAGACCCACTGTTATGGTTTCACATGTGACAGTGTTGAGTAGTGACCTATGGCTGCCTGTGTCTTTGGTTTCCATGGTAACAACAGATGTTGAAATCAATAGGAAATGCTTTTAAATTAGAGAATTTGATCAAGATTATTAGATATGTCTTGGATTAAGATATGATTGAAAAAATATTACCTCAGAAGCCTGTTAACACCAGGTAATATGGCTAAAAGTTAAACCATAACACCAGTCAGACTCGTGGTTGGAAAAGATAAAAATAAACTGCTTTCACATTAAAACTGAAAAACAAATATATAAATATGTGTGTGTGTACATTCCACAGACATCCTTACATAGTAGAAAGAGTGCCTTTAACAGTAAGGTTTTGCTTTTTCATGTGGACAGGGATGCTTTTAAAAAACCATGCACGTGGACATGCTTATTTCTGAAAATGAAGGAGAAAATAAATAAATAAATAAATAAAAACATCACGTGTGGGCCTAGCCTGAATCAATGTTCTGAAAACTGGAAAGAAGATATGTTTTATTACAGATTAGATTCACTAAAAAAATTAATGTGAAAAGAAGAAGAGAGTTTTTTCAAAATGTCAAAGAATCTTTGAGAAAACAGTTGTCTCAAATCAACAACAAACAAAGCACAGACCTTTAGTGTACAAAGCTGAAATCCTATGACAGATTTTTACATTTTTAATGTTGAAAATCTGATGTTTTTTCATAAATGTACAAGTTTCTAAAGTTGAAAACTTGGAGTGTTAATTCATGACTTTTCAAAAATGAATGAAATTTTTTTTTGTTTATTTGTTTGTTTGGTTTTTTAGGTGGTTTCCTTTTTGAATGTAGCCATAACTCACTTTGCCTGTCCCCTCTTTTAATGAAATATAAGTTACCGACCTTTTAAATTAGAGCATTATTCATTTTTGTGTGTAGTAGTCCTGTTTGCTGCTGTGGGTTTTAAGGAAGCATCAGTGTTTATTCAAGCCTGTTTCATGTCCAATAAAAACTTCTTAGTGGAGCTTTGAGAACTTGCCCTAGAAAAACAATAAAAACTGAAGAAGAATCAATGGAAAATGTTTCACGTAAAAACGTAAAGAAAGGCCTTAAAAGTTTATTTTGACAAAGTCCTGACCCTTAAAATTATATTATATTTAAGTATTTTGGGCTGGCACTCAAAAAAAGAGCCCAGCCCCCTAGAAGACACCACTGTATGGACAGCTTTTCTAAACTCAGGGAAGCAATTCCAGTCATATTTTATACATATAATCTGAGTCTTTTGCATTTGAGCTTTGTCAGCACAGAGGAAAATCTGAATTAATATTCTCTATAACATTTCTCCTCTGGCGGCTGCTTTAACATTGTGCGCCTCCCTCAGTGCTAAAGAATATAACTAATTATCATAAGTATGCATCACATACACACACATGCACACAAACACACACAAACACACACACAATTTATATTTCATCAGTGAGGTGGACCACAGAGGGATTGAAGAAATGCTAATGTGTCCGGCAGCTTTCCTATTTAATTCCAGAGTTGATGATGATCCTGCTCCTGGTCCACTGGGCCTTTACCTGCAGCTAAATGAAACCGTATAATCTCCACACAGATATGACCTGAAGAAAACAAACAGGCAAAGTTACTCATCTTGAGACCAGCGAACAGCGAGGAAGTCATCAGCTTCCTCAGGAACTCAGAGGAGAAAAAAAAAGGGTTCAGAACAACCTCAGAGTCTGCTGTCATATCCGCTGCAGCCTCTGACTAAATGCACCGAACAGTCTTAAAAGTACGATTGTTTTCTAGTAAGAGTGAAGTTACTTTGGTGAGGTTGACTCAACTACTAGTTAAAGTAGTGCACTTTAAACTTACATGAGTATAAGTGAAAAATATCTTATTTAAAATGTACTTAACCCTTAAGGACCCCTTTGCCATTTTTGTCGTTTTTCTTTTTGAAATTTGGTGATCATTTTGGCTGTGTTACAACTTAAGGCACAAATTTCTGCAAATATATTTCTTTTTTGGACATATTTTATAATCTAATGTCAGTTACTCCTACAGGTCTATTATGCACTACTAACACTTGTTGCCCCTTTGGGAACCTCAAGCCAAAAATGCGCATGCAAAATATAGCTACAAAATCATCACACACACTTTTAACAGCATTTCTGGAATTTGGTTATTTTATAGCCATTTTTGTGTATGTATATTTTTGGTTGCAAAGTTGATGCAAAGTTCTGGGTATTTTGAGCACTCTTCCCTGTGTCGTGCAAAAAGGGCAGCATCACTTGGTGTGCAACGAGTCAACAGGAAATGTGTGTGAGCAAAACATTTGACACAAATAATGAAGTTTAACCACAGGAAGGCGTTTTTTTCCTGACTGAAATGAAAACAGATTTTACAGATTTCAGTGAAAATGTTCCTTGTACCCAGTGAGTCAAATCTTCACATGAGCACACTTTACTGACTAACTAAAGATGTTAAGAGAGCACAAACACAAAGGTATTACCAACATTCTTAGCCAAGTTATTATCAAAAATGAAAATTCTCTATCTTGCAATGTTAACAAATACTTTAAAAAAGTCCTGGATCCACACTCAGATTCAGATCACCGCCAAAATCAAATCACTTTTTCCTTGTGTCATGACCAACATTCCCTGAAATTGTCATCAAAATCCATAAAGAACTGTTTAAGTTATCTTGCTCAGAGTCAGACAGACAAACAGACACCTTAAAAAACATATCCTCTTTTATATTGTTGATTATATTCTTCTATTTCCATAACCTTGTTATTAAACTAGCAATTGAAAATGTGAACGAACCTTGTGAACGTTGTGTTTATGATCCACTAGATATCCTGCTTTACTTCACTCCTGAGTATTGTAACATTAAATTTGGGATCAGTATCACAGCTAAAATGTTGGAGTGATTGTGAAACTGGTTGATGAAAAGCTTTGATGAGTTTAGCTTTATTTCCTGTAGTAAAAATTCACATTTAAAAGATACTGTTTGAAATTAAACGGAGTACAATACTACCGCAGAAAAAACTCTAGTAAAAATAAAAACTTTGATTCTAAAAACTTCTCAAAGAATAAATAAAACTGCTCAACTACAGATACATCAGTAAATATTATAATCTATTTTCCATCATTGCATTTCTCATTGCATCAAAGTACTGAGTGGAAAAAGACAGAAGGGAAAGCTAAAGCAATAGAGGCTTTCCATTATCCAGTGTTGTCACGGTACCAAAATGTAACTCTGATACTGTTGTTGAATTTATAATCAGAACACTCAATACTGAACAGCATCCAAAACAGAAACAATGCTCAAAACCTATCAATCAGGTTCAACATGTGTACAAGGATTAGTGACATTTAAAACTTGGGGTTTATGAACAGGATTACGAGTGACAAATGCATTTACAAATATTTTATCTGATTCAATATTCTTTAACACTTGAACTACCAGGGTGGTCATTTTGACTGTTTTCAGATTTTCAAGGGCTATAACTTAGTGGAATAGGCACCCTGATTACTAAAGGTCTTTTCATAAATATCTGCATATTTAAGTTAATATTGACTATGTATTGATATTAAAAACACAGAAGAGCTCTGACCATTTCTACCGCCGACATCATTTTACTTTATGCATCATGATTATATGATACCATTAACAGACACTTTTCCCTGTGCCATCTAAAGCATGCTGCACAATACCAAAACAACCCATTGCCCTTTTAAAGTGAGAACACTATTCATCATGTAAGCACCATTATATATATACTCTACAACAGGGAGTCAGAGCACTCTAAAGTAAATGTAATTTTCTGAATCATAATTCCCTTTGTTCAGGTGATTTTCTTATTTCTTCTGTGATGCTTTGATCACAATTTGCAACAATTTTAGTAAGAATGGGATTGATATATGTTTATATACAGCACTGTAGGATCTTTCATTCGAAAATAACATTTTTGTCATTTAGTTATCCTTATGTTGAAGGAAAAATGCCTTTATTTTTACTACATGTGAATATTCTAATAATATAATATCACCTAAAACACTGCAGATCAACATCCTCACAATTTGGTTTGTGATTTAATTAATATTGCCGGTAAGAGAGTTTAAATTAACAAGGTAACATGGTAGTGAAAGTAGTTATAATGGTAGTTCCACTGGAGAAAAAAGCAGTGGTTGATCTACTTATAATTCATATACTGCAACTTACTGATCCAGAGCATTCCCAGCCCTGATCAGAGATAACATTTCATTTTATGTCCTGTCTCTTCACAGTTTCAGTCATATCACACACGTTTGTCTTTCACTGTTTCGTGTACTGTACCTTTAAAAGAAGTTCATTTAAATGAGATTTGGCTGGCTGAGTGCACAAACAAATCTGCACCTTTGCCCAATATTTAATGAACACTGTGATTCCAACTCCTCCTGGAAGGAGAGCCAAATTTGGGTGAACATTTTACGCCTGCAGCTAAACTTTTACAGAATGACTTATCTACAGTTAGCAGAGGTGTAAACAAAGCAAAAAAGTGTCCAGCACGGGTGGAGCATGGCTTAACGCACACCAACAAAGCTGATGTTTAAGTAGTCTGTGGGTGCCGCTGCTGCTGCTCAGAGGCAAATGTGTAGATCAAAACTGGCAGCGCTGACATATTTAACTGTGGGGCAGCCAACGCTCTCCAACAACACAACAAACAAACAAGAGGAGAGGGATCTTAAGAGCCGAACAGGTAGGTAACACGTGCCTGCTCCAGGGTGTAACTGGGACCATTGCTGGAGTGGTTGCCTTTAAACCCTCTGTGGAGCGAACAGTGCTGGTTTTAAAGGATCTGGCACTTTATTTGGACTTTTCCACATATCCATGGACTACATCACAAAGATTTTTCCTGTTGTTTATGAAAAAAGGGAAAAAACACATTAAAGGCACCCTGAGAATATAAGGAACCCTGTCAGTGTCAAAATGGCCTACAATGTTTACAGGCTCACAATCACTTAGTTTACTAAACATCAACCACATCACCTCCTTTCCAAGGAAAGAACAGTGATTGGTCCTGCCATTCTCAGGATCAGATGTGTTAGCTTAAAGCTTTGCAATATGGATCCAGCAGAGTACAGATGTAGAAAATCCATCTGGAAAATTCAGAAGTGTAAAACTGCACACGTTTTTAGGATTTTTTTTTGGAATAGCACTGCCACAACTCAAATCAGTGGAAGTTAATTGGTCAATTTCTTGTAAGAAATATCTTTGAAAACTTGCTATAAGCCACATTCCCCTGGCAAAGTCCAGATGTGTGCAGTGAGGAGTGTTTAATGGTCATAATTGTCATATTTAGTGCTATAACAAGCATCAACTGTTCAAAAATGTTTAATGTCTTAAAAATATTGAAATCATTGTGACTGTTTTTCAGGTCTGAGGTGAAATAGGACAAGAGACTAAGTGAATGTGAATGTTTCATTCAAAAACTAATCCAATTTATCCTTAGATAAAACACTCCCTCTGTTTTCTAAAACCTAAAGTGTGACTGAACATTTGTTTATAAATGTTGTAAATTTGACCCCTTGGATTTACTGGTGGTCCTGTGAGCATATAAGGCATGGACAGCATGAAGGGGTTAATTAAAGTTCAAATGATCATCTAACTTCAGGACACAAAGCTACAATTGTCATGCCCCACAGCCAGACTTGGTTTCTAAATGAATCAATCAGGGTTTATTTTTCTTTTCAGATCTTGGAAACACATATTTACCAGGATGTAAAGGCAAAATGTTGGGTCATTGCCTGAAGCCTTGTGAACTCAAAGACCTCAGGGTACAGGCCGGCACACATCAACTTTTCAAGAACCTGATTTCAAACAAGTTGAAAATAACATGTAAGAGTTTTAACACTTTTATTTTCCTCAAAATGCACATCATGCTATTCCTTTAAAGGCGAATTAGTCCCATCAATCACACTGTGGACAGTCACAGGGGGACAACGGGGATGTTCTGGCTTCATGTTTCTGGGACTGTCATATCCCAGAGGTGTTAAACCCCTAAGTCTAATGTCCATCCCTGGGTCTGACACTTACATACTTGTGCTCCTGGTTATAATTGCTATTAATGGTGGCTGGTAGAATTGTTTCAGTGTCAGTGTTTTTGGGGTTCCTTTAACAGCAGTAGGGATTTAACAACATGAATAAAAAAGACCCTTAAACAATACCACATTTGTCCTCAGATTCTGAATTTGATGATATTCTGGGGGCTGGATGGGGATCTGTGGGGATCAGGGTTAAGGCTGCTATTTGATCATCTCTGGCATAGGCAACAACGTCATCTACACATAATAAAAACAATTCATTGATTAATATGAGTATTTAAAATTAAAATGAGAGGCCCAAAAAGCAAAAAATGCCATCAAAATAGATATAGATACTCTTAATAGAAATCTCTTGGAACCCTGACAATGATGAGGTTCAATCCCCTCAAAAAAAACAACTCTAATTCTTCATTTTAAGCAAATTTTACATTAATTATAGATTATTAATTCTACATTAAGAACATCAAATCAATGAAAATGTGAAATACTGCTTTTCTGTTAAAATTGCATATAATACATGTGCAAAAAAATCATCATTTTTGGCAGAGGAACAGATTTTACTCTTGTGCTACACATCCAAGATGGTGGTGCACACAGTCACAGTGGACTGAAGCTTTTTAACTTCAGTGTAACAGAACATTTTCCAGTATATAGCCAGGGAAACTTTTAACTAGCACTGTTTGTTTCTGCAAGTGATTCTTACACCTTAAAATTCTTTGAGGAAAAAACGGCATATTTACGTCCACAAAGGAGGTTATAAGTTTGCCATCATTTTCCATTTGTTTGTTTGTCTGTACGTCTATATGTCCATCTGTGTGGCACATAACTCAAGAAGCTATCGATGGATTTTGATTAAACTTTCAGGGAATGTTGGTCATGGCACAAAAGGAAGTCTTTCGATTTTGGCGGTGATCAGAACCTGTATGCAGATCCAGGAGTTTTTTTTTCAGGATTAGGCAACATTAACTCAATAATAACAAAGTTAAGAATGTCAAAAATGCCACGGTTTGTGGTCTCGGAGCACTTACAGTTTGAGAAGAAATGGTCACCTCTCTGAAGGAATGCACACAGGTTAGGATAAGCAGCCTGGTTTTAGGCCTGATTCACCCCTTTCCACCAAAGTCAGAACAAGACAATATTTTATAAAGGTTGTAAAGATTACCCATGGTAACCCTCTTGAAATGTGTTGTAAGAGCATTAGGCTTCCTGATCTGAATAAAAAAATATAAGATGTTCATCGTTCACAATGTGTTTGGGGATCAAAGAGGGCGGCAAAGCATGTCCTCTGTGGATTTGGTAACATTTAACTGAACAAAAGCCAATCAGGGATCAAGATGGCTAAAGCAGAAAGCACTGTGAAAACAGCAAACATAGAGCATACAGTTAGATGCATGTTAAAAATGGAGGTTAAGGTTCTTGATATGTCACTGCTGTACAGTCATGTGAACTATTAGAATGCAAGCATAATAACCCTGACAAGAAGGTGGGCAAACACTGCCACTAAGGATATCCAAGGTAGTCAACATTTAGCCACTTTCAGCTTCTATTCCTCCTGCTTGTTGCCTTCCATTAGTTTACACTTATAAGTCACCTTTGGGAGCGTGAGAGTTTGAAGTATGAGAGCTGAAACTGTAGTTGTTGGGGAATAAGTTGGTCATTGTGCGGTGTGCTGTGTTGATCAACTCGTTGTACACCACACTATGATGTCTGGAGGATGTTTGTTCTTTTAGTGCTTTTGTTTTGTGATGCAGTGGTTCAAGACAAGAGAACAAACTGCTACCCCTGAGCACACGCCCGATATGTTCGTGCACAGTTGTACAATAAGTTCAGTTGCTCTTGTAAAATAAAACTGAGATAAAGACTTTATGAGACTTTGACTGACACTGTCACTCACACTAGAGAGGAAGGGTTTGAACTAATAGCTCACACTTGTATATGACCTGAGTGACACAGCTCTGTGGCTTGGTAACTGACAGGAAATGCCATCCTCCTTAGAATCCGGTCTCTCTATGCACAAAAGTAGAGCCACGTGTTGCTCTTACCATGGAGCCTAAAACATTTGTATACTGATCTGCCATTGTCAGGATTTTCTTTAATTTGTATCCCTGAGGTAAGATATTTTTGACTTGCTAACAGTCAATTACAGCCCAAGTGATCTTTTGCAGTTCAGAAAACCTCTCCCACCCTTTAGATATCTTTGTGAAGTGCATAATTGTAACAACAACCCCATAAATAATTTCAAAGGTCACCGACACTCCTTGAGTGAAAAGAGGAATAATAACTTTTCTGTTCAAATATAGATTTATTTCTGTGTTACTTCATACAAACATCTTTTTTCTCAAAAATAAACTGTTCAAACTGACTGAATCAATAAGGGTGCACGTGGAACAGCGTGCACAAACAGCCACAGAGAGGCTAAAGCTGTGTAATGATTGGATAGAAAGCAACAGAAGGGAATCCTCAAAGTTGACACACACACATAGGGTAATAAAAGCTCACAGTCCTGTCTCTGTATTGATCTCCACCGACACCTGAGATGAGCAGGAGCGAGCACTTTGAGCTCTCTCTTCAGGTAGAGGGAACGTTTAAGAGCTTTGGCTCCAGTGTGCAAAGATTCATCGCATTAGAAAAAGATAATTATGAGCAATTAAATCTGACTCCAGTCCCAAATGATTCTCTTGCAGGTGCAGCTCTGGTGCAAATGTAACCATCAAAACAAGTTATTTCAATTCGCCTTAAACGTGTGGAGAATGATTTCTCTTGGAATGAGGGAGGAAACGATCAGCTTTCACTCAAGATTCAGATTCACTGGTTTAAGCTTAATTTGACTAGGAATGCACAATATTCCCAGCATGACATCAGTATTGGCTGATAATGGCTAATTAAATGTTTTTATCAGGATCAGTGGAATGTGCAAACTTATAGGTGTGATTTTCTTTTCAGCCATGTCCACACAGGCAGGTATTTTAAAAACAGACCTTTCTCTGTGCATTTCTCTGCGTAAAACATCATTTTAGGTCACTGAAGGATACATTTTTGGAAACTTCTGAAACAGTGTTCATGTTTAGTCAGGGAAAATAGAGGTTTGGGCTTAAAATATGATACTATCCACCATTTTCTCTTGTATGTTATGTAAAAGTCTCAAATACTTTGAAACCTCTTCTAACATGAGATTTGTGCTAGGGCAGACTTTATACTGTTCACATACACACACAAACACAGTTGCTCTGCACTGTGTTGATGAACAGAGACACCTGAATGGATAAGAGATGTCACTGTTGTTTAATATACATAAATATACTCCTCAAAGAAAGTTTGGAAATGCGATTTCAGTCAATTAATTCTCTCAAGTTTAACTGTGCTGCTCATTCCACAAATGCACGATTCTTACAAGTAGTACCTCGATGTAAAGTGACAGATCAGGCTTTCCAACAATATAAAATACAATACCAACTGGTATTATTAAAAGGAGGGAAATAATCGACCAAAACAGCATTTTCAAACTTTTTAAAGAGTTCATAAAACACCTCAATGCCACAATGTCTACTACCACCATCTGCTGTTTAAAATGAGACCTGGTGTGATGCTTTACAGAGTGACCATGTTATCTGACCTTATGACACTTCCATCTGTGGTTGCCGTACATAAAACAAATGTTGAAACCAGCAAGATTATCCACAGATTATGCTTATTTAAGAATAACATGAGCACTGTCTCGTTGGAAATATCTTAGATGAAAATTATTTTAAGAGACATTTGCAAAGAACACCAACGAACACCAGTGAGTATAGTCAGAAGTTAAACACTGGTCAGACTTTGGGTAGGTGAAAAACTTAAATCATGAAAGTCATTGCACTGGTAAAAACCAAACAAACTGCATGTCAAGGACATCGTTTCATGCGACTGACTGCACATAAGAGTGCACTGAAGTGTTCATGTGGACAAAGTAGTTTCTGCAGAGTGCATGTGTATGGATGAATTTATTTTTAAAACAAAAGAGGGGAGCCTCTGTTAAGAAAAGCAGGTTTATATGTGGACTAGGCTTAATCACAACAAACATCTTTATCAGCTGATGTCTTTCTCTCTGTTTTATCCTCATTCGTTGTGCTTTTAAGTGGGTTTGAAGGGCTGAAGTTTTAAGACTGATCAACAGCTTCTTAAGATTTTGGAATTTTATTTAGCGAGCCTCACCAGAGGTGATACAAAAAATGCAATAGGTACCAGAATTCCTGATATTTTTAAAAAGAAAGAAAAGGAATTAAAAAGGATTAAAGTCAAGGTGAGTCCAATACATGTGTTGAAAAAGCCCCATAAACGTAGGCAGTGATTACCTTGAATTTTAAACCGAAATCTCACCATTGCTTTCTAAATCAACAAACTTCATTTGTGTTCATTATTTCCTGTTTGATAACATATTTTCCCTCCTCTTAAACTGTTATGAGCCTTTGTTTTGGCCTTACAAACACTATTGGTAAGTTCAATACACTCAAACCTAAGGTTTAGCAATGTGTAGGCATGAGAATTGCTACAAATGCCATTACTGATTTTACTTATCAATACAATTCTTTATCAGGCCTACAAAAGTACTGTGTCAACAGCATTAGTCACTCCTGATATTGAATGCTACACTGCATCAGCAAATATTGTTCCATGTCTTTGGTGTCTCCACCCTTTTGTTTAAAACTGTACATTCAAAAGCCAAACGAGGGACAGGGAAACAAGTCTGAGCATGAAGGATCTTTTCCAACTTTAACATTAGCAACACAGAGTACAATCTGACACTACAGGAGGTATTTAGTGTTCTTTACAAAATAAGGAGTCATTCTCTTTTATTCAGCTAAAATTAGTTTGAAAATACTGGCATGTCTGTTATCAAAAAAAAACAAAAAACAATATTGTGCATCCCTAGTTTTGACCCTCATGACCTGCTGTGCAAACACATTTAGCGTGTAAAAACGCACGTTTCTGTTTTTCCTCTCATCTTGTAAAGAAAAGAGGATTTCTGAACCTCCCTCTGAAGATACACTTTTGGCTGTGGCACATGCAGAGCCCTCAAGCAGAGCTCTTATTGGCTGATTGGAGGGATAAATTCTCCCTCAGCAGCAGCGCGCACGCTTTGTTTCTAAGCATGTGCTTTTTTCCGTTCAACTTTCAGCTCAAATCCGCCCCAGATGACCGAAACATCCATTAGCTTTTATTATAATCCTCATCTTTGATTTCATGCGTTGCGTTCAGGTGGTTGGCAAGCTCCTGCGTGACTGCATCTTTGCCAATCTGATCGTTCCTCCTCTTCTCCATGATCACGTCCTCCAGGCTCTGAAACTCCAGGACGTGATTCTTCTTCTCAGAGAAGCGTAATTTTAACCTGTACGGCTGTTTTCCAATCCGTATCTCTCCTCCGATTTTAAACTCCCGTTTTCCAAAGCGGCACCAGGCGGCGAAGCACTCAGAGTTTCTCCAGTACAGCTCTCTGTCTCTGGAGCCAACATGATCCAGGGCGTTACGCACGATCACCTCCGGCGGGAGCGCACGATACCGATAGAGGCCGTTCACTATCCTGCCTTTTTTCCCCTGGCTCACATCGGTTAGAAAATTATTCTTGATCTCAGCCCTGTGCAGATGAACCACCTGGAAGTCCCCTACATAAACAGCCCAGTGAGGATACTGTCCAGTGGCCACAAACTCCAGCAGGTCCCCGGGTCTGCAGTTGTTGAGCAGACTCTCCGCGGAGTGCGCCGCGTCCCCGCTGCTCCTCTCGTACACGCACTCCTCCCGGTAGTACACCGCGCACTCCAGCTCGTCCTGCGGGTCGAAAGGCTTCTCCTCATGGTTCACAGCGTGGTTCTCAGATGAAAAGTGGTCCATGTGCTCGTCCTGGTCGTCGTCGCCGTCGTCGTTGGAGAAAATGTACGAGACGCCGATCCGCGGTCCGTCGTCGTCCGGGTCGAAGCCATTTGGGTCCGACGTTGGCACCTCTGCGTAATTCAGATGCGTCAGTTTCTCCACCTGGTTCCCCATAAGGGTAAAAGGTGGTTGAGAAAGGGGGAGGAAACCGAGCACAGAAACAAGACCCACCTGTCTTTACGCGCACTCAGAGAGGAGAGAGTGAAGGAGGGAGGCGCGGGGTGGAGGAGAAACTAAGTCCACAGAGGTGAAGACGGACACCAGTAATCCATGACCAGGTGGGAATAGATCCTCTGACTGAGCAGTGAGTGGGCACACCTGCAGGGAAATAAACAGCACTTAAAGGTGGATTCAGAGCAGAGGAGAAGTCGATCTGCAAGTCAAACTCTGATGCGTACTTTACATTCCCAACAGGTGTGACCTGTCGCACCTGTTGGCTCACAGTTTCAGAGAGGCTCCACCGCCCAAACACTGCCCCAATACTCTCTAAAAACACACCACAGCTGCACAGAAACACTTAGATTTCTCATTTCTGTATAATCATCTACGTGTAGTTTTATTCAGACTGCTCCTTAAGACCAGTAGGCAGACTCACCTGCAGATCAGCTTCTCACACTGAGAGCTGCCTCCTCTCTCTCTGTCTCTTTCTCTCCGTCTCGGAGTCTCATCGATAAAATAAATGAAGAGGAAAACAGGCAGCAGCTCCTTCCTGGATCAGGCTGGTTGTAGGTTTGCTCTGCTCCTCGTCTGTCTGTACTCTGAACCTTCGTGTTTGTTGCAGTGAAACTCAGCCGGCTCTGTGGCTGCTGGGAGGTGTTGTCTTTTAAAGAGACAGTGCACCGTTTAACAGACTTACATACTCACCCCTGACTTTATTCAGATAAAGGTGAGGAACACCTGCTTACAGGTGTGGTCTTTCTGTCATTCTACCTTCATCTTGGATTTTTTAAAAGTATGTTATCATATAAAAGCTGTTTAGTCCCTATAACATATTCCTCCGTTGTAAACTGGAAAGCTGAAGAAAATTGTCAAAAATCTCATTTGAAAATGCAAGTGTATTTTTTAAAGCATAAGATCCAAAGCAGAGGTTCTCAACTGTGGATCAGAAAGTCATTTCAGCAGGTCACAGCTGTGTGCCTGAGCAAAATATGGCTAAAAGTATAACAGTGGGGCCACTCTAAAAATATGAAAACGACTAAATCATTGTCTGTTAATGTTCAAGAAAAACATTTTTCTTTTATTTTATCAAAGTGTAAGCGTATCACTTCTATTGGGAACAAACCCCTTTTCTCCAAATTGCTACTTTGCAAGAGATGAAAAAATGCTCTAATGAATGAATGGATTTTGTTCAGTCCTGATTACAAATGAATTTGTTTGCTCTGTGATTTGGTCATCAGTGTATAAAATCCATTCACTAATATGGAAGTTGACCTATGGCACTGTTTTATGAAAAAAAATGAAAATCATAAAGAAGTAGATAGGAGATCTATATATAGAATATAACTCAAAGCATTCTGATTTTTTGGAGTGATAATAGACAACATATTTTGTAGGAGGCCACATATAGAAAGGAAAATATCAAATTCCTTGCCGCCATTGTCCAGAAAAATCAAATAGATTTGTTAAATAAAAACTGTCCACACATTCATTTCAACCGTGATGCATTATATGTCATACTGTGCCAAATATTTGGTAAATATTAAAGTAGAGTCATCCAACCTTAGAAAAGAGCTATTAGAATGATAAATAAAGAGACTGTGTATTGTGAACTCACCGATCAGTATTTTACAGGATCCTCCACATTTTCATTATTCAAAAATACCAGAAATACATTTTAAGTCATAAATTAAACTCCCGCTTGTGTTCAGAAGTTTTCTTAAACTAAAAGAGAGACATTTCAGCTTCAGATGTTTTCTTATGCCTGAAATATGCAAAATGAGAACAAATGTTAAAATCAGATGTGTTTCAGTTTTTGGGCTTCAGTTATGGAAGAGACTTAGTGATGAAATGAAGCTGTGTAATTCTTTGTTGGGTTTCAAAAAGCTTTTTCATTTTTTTTTTAGCAACATTAAAACAATCAAACACTAATTGATAATAAACAAAATAATAAAGTAAAATGCAAAACATAAAAGGGCAGGAGACATGTCACAACAGAAAGAATTTCATGAGTTGGGTCCAATAATACTCAGAGCGTCTTCAGAGTTTGATATGTTTAATTACACTCATTGTTAAAATCATTTGAGATATACTGGCTGAAACTGTCCCACTGACAAACAAAAATTGACAAAAGTTTTTAAAATGTAAAATGATGACATCTAATGAAGACAAGTTATGAAACTGTAAGATAGACTGTAATTACCTCTGCTAAAGAGGTTATATTTTCACCAGCATTCATCAGTATTTTTGGTTTGTTGTTGATTCAGATAACTCAAAAAGTTCTCAACTGATTCTGATGGCATTTTATTGAATGCTGGTGATGACACATCCCATCCATTCGTTATCTACTCGTCCCTCTCTGGGTTGCAGGAGGCTGCGTCATATCCCAACTGACATTGGACAAGAGGTGGGGTACACCTGGATAGGACTTACAAATTTGTACATTTACAAAGAAAAAAAAAGAGGATTATGGAAGTGTATATCACAAAGGAACATCATAGATAAACCTGTTAACCTTGTATCCAGCCTGCAGTTAAGAGCCTGCTAAAATTATATTCTCACTTTGAGGGAGTAGCAAAGAAATTCTTTGGTTTTAGGCCAGAATCATCAGATTGTCATTAGCACCCAGACTTTGAAGAGACATTCATAAAAAGAGGCTATTCAAAAGAAAACAGCAGACTCATTTAGACAAGGTGATATTGTTTGTTACTTAACAACCACAGCAGCCTGTGCAGATGGGAGACATCATTTTTGAGTTTATAAAATCAGAAGTCTCAAACTCAAACACTTTCAAAAAATGTACACAACTGTTTTAAACTCAAAATGTCTCAGTTTGGTTTCTTGTTAATGTTTGACTGCTTGATGTAAAGCATTTGAGGTTTTTTCTTAAAAATAAAACTGATCCCTTTAAATAATATATGTTATTTTGTGTGGCCCAAACTGCTGTTATTGTACTTAACTCTGGTATACAGAGAAGGTTCAAACTTGATGTGAAGCATACTATGTAAAATATCATCCTTCTGTTCTCAGATATAATACCTATTCATGAAGTAGACGAAGAAATCACAAAATATCAGTGTTATCCAATGCATGCTTAGTTTCAGACATAAATACTGAATCATAATGTTTGTTTGATTAAGACCACAGTAAAAAATGTATACAATGGTCTGAATACCTCACTCAGAAAGTTCTGTATAATGATGAAACGAGCTTTAGGAGTGAAATCAGATTATTCTGTCAAATCTCTTCAGAAATTTGCATTGCTTATGTACAGCCTGTACAAGGATTTATGATGTAATCTAAAGATTACGGCAAACAAGACTTGAAAACAGCTGTACAAGATTAAATGGTAACCACTGTAGGTTTTTTATTCAAGAGAAAAATCAAACTTGTTGTTTACAGCATGAGTATATAATGGTGTTGTGGTATCCAAAGGGAGATAATCAGAATCAAACTTACTGTCACATAGGCATGATGAATTTAGTTTATGTACACTATAACAGCTAACAGTTAAGAATCAAACAGAGGTAACATTCCTGTGATTATTCTTTAACTAAAAAACAACTCCACAGAGCTGCAGACAGTGAATACACAGAATTTTTCAAGGGCTTGATTTCATGGCTTTTTTAGGACTTGCAGGCAAACTGTTGCACACATGAAAATAGACTTATGGCAAAAAAGCACTTCATGGCAATATATCCTTACCTAAACATCAATGTCTGACACTGTTAGTTTGTCTGCTGTTTATGACAGACTGATTCCATCTCTATGCACCTGTGAGTCACAGGATTAACAAAGACTGAGCTTCATTTGAAGGTCAAATGTGATGCAAAATCCACTTTTATGTTTTTTTTTTAATCATGAATATGTGTCTATGGCCTGTCTCCACACCAGCCCCTTCCCTGTGTTGTTTACTCCTTATAAAGAAACTATGTGCTCAAACAGTCTGTTGGAAACTATTCTGATGATGATGTCATTAGGGGATACGCCTCATCCTCCAGATGCATGGGACACACTTTGTGAGCCAGGTATGTGTTCAGCCCACAGATGGCTTGAGTGGAAAGAACATGTGTTGACACAGTAAACATTAGAGCACACTACTTAAAAGCTGAAGTCACATAGACTTCTTGAGATGGGCATGGTCAGACAAAGCTCATGAGGATTTATGATAAATTGTCAGTTCTGAGCAGGCATGAAACAGAGGGGTGAATAGACATGCAGTAACACACAATCAGAGCGGTGACAAACTGAAAAGAAAACAAGGTCAGTAGCCAATCAATGACTTGAGTTTTTAGGCTGGCACCAGGGATGGCCACTTTATTAGGAACACCCATTCAACTGCTCATTAACACAAATAGCTAACAGACAGAACAGCCAAAGGATACACAACACATTGAACCTTAAAGCAGATGGGCTACAGCAGAAGACCACACCAGGTGCCACTCCAAAAATACACAAAATTGAGGCTACAATTGGCAAGGGCTCAGCAAAACTGAAAAACAGAGGATTAAAAAATGCCTGGTCTGATTAGTCTGGATTTCTGCTGCCATTCAGATTCAGATGGACTTTGTCATAAACAATAAGTTTAGTTTCTCCTGAAAGCACAGATCCATCCTGCCTTGTATCAACAGTCTGGTGGTGTAATGGTGCAAATATTTCTTGTCACACTTTGAGCCCATTAGCTCAAACTGAGCATCGTTTAAACACGACAGTCTACCTGAATTTTGTTGCTGACCATGTCCATCCCTCCATGACCCCAGAGCACCCATCTTCTGATGGCTACTTCCAGCAACATAACACATCTTTTCACTAACCTCCAATCATCCCAAACTGGTTTCTTGAACAGGACGATGAGTTCACTGCGCCTTAGTGGCTTCGACAGTCACCAGATCTCAATCCAGTCCAATTTAATCTCCGGAGAATGTTTCCAGCACCTTGTTCAGTCTATGCCATGAAAAATTAAGGCACTTCTGAGGGTGGGGCCAACCCAGTACTGCCAAGGCGTACCTAAAGTCACCAGTGAGTGTAAATTCTGATATAAACATCTAATTTGTTCAGTTCTGTTACATTACAAGTCACAATAATATAATGGTGCAATAGAAGCATCACAAAGTTACAAGATGTGGCCATCTTAGTAGACAAAGTTGTTCATCCCTGCTCTAAAGGTGTGAATGCTTCAGTATGTTCAGTATAAGGTAACTTATATTTAATTAAATCAAACCACAAATACATATTGTTATTTCTACACCCTCCCCCTTATGTTTCCTCAAATCCACTGAGCTGCGGTGATCTACACATCACGAATGTCAGTACTGGGGCATCAGGAGTTAATGCAGTCTGTCTGAATTAAACACATATGGCAAAACACCTTCACAACAGAAAACTTTCTGGCAGTTTGTAGGTAAAGCAGAGGTGCTTCTGGTAACATGAACAATGGTATCCTTGTATTCAAGTGTCCCAGAAAGCCATGAGGGTGTGAAAGATGGAGAGCAAGGAGAGCTAACATTATAAACCTGAAATGAAAGGAGCTAAATGGTTTTTAAGCTTTGTTTCACATTAAGTACAGACAGCCTTTTGTCTGTGGACTATTTTAGAAACCCTCTTATTATTCCTGTCATAAAATAGAGCCTGGTGTGAAGAAACTTATTTTTATGTCCATCAAAGAAAACATGTTTTAAATGTACACCTCTGTGGATGAAACTTGACTTTCTCGGTTGTTTAACGGTTTGGATTCAGCTCCAAAAAGCAGACAAAGAGGAGCATGACACTAAAGTAAAAGAGTCTGCAGCACCGCTATACTCTCTCTCTTTCCTCCAGCTACAGCGGTGACCCGGTCAGGACTCCATCACCAGGAAGTGAGACTGTGTTCACTTCCAGCCAAAATGTAAAAAAAAAAAAAAATCCTCCCTGGACAAAGCAGGTTCGGAGGCTTACAGCGTCTCAGGCAGCCATTACAGCATCTTCCTGCAGCTTTTGAACAGATGAATGTGAATTCCAGATCAAACATCAGCAGTAGAAAGCAAACGTCCAGAGGGAATTGATTGGCTGTTTTTCTTCTTATTCTCAGCTCTTTGTGTCTGAACAATATTAAGATTATTTTCTGATGATATTTACAGCTCTGCTTCCCTCCTTAGAAAACTCTTAATGAGTGAAATGTGGTGAATGTGATGCCGCTGAAGTTTGCTCAGATTGAACCATTGTTGTGAAATTACCTGAGTCTTAACATGTTGTGCTGGAAACAAGATTCCATTTGCAGGGTGCTAATTCAAAATGAAGCAGAGTGGAGAGGAATGAACAAGCAAACATCGGCTTCATCATTTGTTGCCACTTAGTATCTTCATCAGGAAATGCTCTTAGTGCTGCCTGATGCACCGTTCGCAGGGACATGCCAATTAGAGATTTTTTAAAATGCCTGATGCAAGGTTATTAAAAGATTAGCGTCACCTAATTTCATCTGAACGCAGCCTTTGTTTGTTTCTCTTTGGAACAAAGACCCCTCACAGTTGGTGAAAGCGGGCAAGAAGGGAGAGATTTAATCACATAAGAGCATTCCTGCTGATGTTTGAGTGAACTGTGGTTACAGCTCATTCACAAAAATAAAAGGGTTTTGAATAAATTCTTCTGATATTCCAGAGTGACAGTAGCAGGTAACTCAAATATTACAGCATCTTCAAAATGTAATTTAATTCAATGTTTTAATTTCAGGTATGGGTACTTTCCTGATTTTTAGCTGTCATTTATTGTAATAATCCAGTGTTTTTCAACCTTGGGGTCGGGACCCCACGTGGGGTCTCCTGGAATTCAAATGGGGTCCCCTGAAATGTCTAGTAATTGATAAAAAAAAAAAAAAATTAGGCTACTGATAAAATTT
The DNA here is from genome assembly GCA_037902135.1 of Cetoscarus ocellatus. Classification (NCBI taxonomy): domain Eukaryota; kingdom Metazoa; phylum Chordata; class Actinopteri; order Labriformes; family Labridae; genus Cetoscarus; species Cetoscarus ocellatus. The sequence goes on from JBAMNC010000649.1 coordinate 1,733,046, forward strand.
TTTTTGACTAATTATTATTCTTTTTAAAATGAAAACACCACACACAATCTTAAAAAAATTGTATTCTATACTTTCACTTTCTCAAATATAAATGTAGTTCAAATAAAATGCAGCATTTAAAAATATCTGAGCTGGCGCAACTTGACTGAAGGCCTCGATCACGTGACTTTACAGTTACTGGTGCTTCAGTTCCTTCCTTCAGCTTAACACACAAACTTGCAGTCAGTAAGAAAAAACAGCATAACAAACCTCCATGGTTTGTACAGTATAGCAAACATGATGAAAACTAACTCAGGTCTCTGGGGTCCCCAGAAATTTGTGATACCAAAATGGGGTCACCAACCAAAAAAGGTTGGGAACCACTGTAATAATCAGACCCTTGGGTGGCAAAGAGGGGCAGCAGGTAGTGCAAGATGGTGGCTGGTTTGAGCCACATGTTGGTCAGGGTCTTTCTGTGTGGAGTTTGCATGTTCTCCCCGTGCATGTGGGGGTCCTCTCCTGCCACTCTGGAGAGACCAAAGACCAAAAACATGCTCATCAGGTTAATTTGTGACTCAAACTTGCCCTTAGTGTGAGTGTAAATGGTTGTCTGTCTCTCTATGTGGCCCTGTGATTGGCTGGCCACCAGTTCAGGCTGTACCCTGCCTCTTGCCCAATGTCAGCTTGGGTAGGCTCTAGCCCCCTGCGACCTTGAAACAGATAAGCTGTATAGATGATGGATAATTGAGCCTTTGTCAAGCTCCGCCCTTTACAGAGAGTAATCCTCCATCACTCCTTCATCAGTAATCATGGCAAATTTGAGAGGAGAGGACTCAACTGTGGCTCAATTTTACACAATATGATGCTACGTGCATGCCATTCTGTGTCTGTGGTTTCAAGCAAACACTAGGAATTTGCAGAAGTAGTTGGCAATGCACCAAAGTTTTTAATACAAGGAGTCCCATGTGTTTGACCCTGTTGACACTGAACAATAGGCCTACTTCTTCACAGAAGATCCATGTGGGGGAATAAGGAAATTAATAAAGAATTGAATTGGTAAGTAGAATTTATAATGGCACTGACATCAACAAAGTCTTGTCCCATTTTCCTAAAAACGATATATTTGTAGTCAAAATAACCGTGAATCACTGAAGAGATTACATAGGATTTAACCAAAGAGGACGATCTACTGTTTTGAGTGGGAAACACTAAAAAGTTGCTTAAGCTTTAGCTTGTATCAGCACTGTGCATCAAGAATTTAAGAAATTTTCCTTTGGGGATCACATGCAAAATGGCAGTTTGGGAACCCCTGACCTTAATGTACCGTAAACACTGAAGATAATAATGTAGTTTAGATCAGGGGTCATCAACTGCACAAGTTCAAGGGCAAGATTTGTCTTGACATATGCTATGGGGGCAGGTTTTAGAATATTTCTGTCTTTGTAATATATTATTAGTTATATTGTTTGTTTTTTTCACTTATACACACTTCCTAACCTTTACAATTAAGATCATAGCTATTAGACAATGCTGCCTCCCACATGAGACAATTGAGATGATTTGCATACCTCTCTCTAGGGTTTGCATGTTTTCTATCACTTTGACTCCCATATATAAGTTTCTGTGGTTGATCATTGTTTAATATTGGCTGACAGATGGGTTTCTGTAAAACAGATGATACATGAAATCTTGCCTGATAATGTTTACTGGGATGCATAAATAGCAGTTGGGATTTAAAAATAAGGAGTTCCTCTTTAAACCACAAAAAAAAATCTTTCCCTTAACATTTTTTTGATAATAGTCTGTTATGAGGGCCAAATAGGAAGCTGTGGGTGGCTTGATGTGGCCCCAGGGCAGCTGGTTGATGATCACTGGTTTAAATGTTCAAAACAAGCGAGTGCAGTGAAAGATAATCTCCTGGATAGAGGGCAGAGATAGAAAAAATCATTGTAAGGAATATTATCTTTTTTTTTCTGCTGCCTGCCTACTAACCATTATCACCGATGTTGATGTTTATTTAACTCTCACAGCTGCTCCACAGCATCTATAACAATCATTTCCTCCATTCTTTCCCTTAAAAGTCACTAAAGTTGTAATTAATGTGATATTTACTCTTCCTTGTCTAGTTCATTTATAAAAGTTTAAAATCAGTGATATGAGACTGGCTATATTCTGGTGTATTTACATTCTAGTTTATTAGTATTGTTCATTACCACACACTTCACCCATAATTTAATCACTATCAGTACTATTTCTGTCAAGCTCTTATTGCACTGTTTGTGTATGCCATTTCTTTCTGGAGTGTAAATAAAATGTACATTTAAAAAAGAAATAAACAGAAATGAAAGGGCAGTTTCCACAGTTCTGAACATGCAGATTGCAGACACCGCCCTCTTGTGGCTCTGTCAACAAACTGCATAATGAATATGAGAGGGTGGAAGACAACAGACTGATCAGCAGCTCCAGTTATACTCACAAAATCGGTTTTATTTAAGAAATTTGCAAGGATTTGTGGATTTAAAAAAAATGCACATTAAATTCAAGAAAGCAAAACGTTTTTACCCCCCAACAGGGTTTTTTAGGGTATAAATATATGGATGAAAACTTTTACATTAACACAAACATCAGCAAAAAGTCAACAATTTAATCCGTAGGCAAACAGTAACAACATAAAGGTTTATGTCCGATTGGTCTGCCTCTTGTGGCTCTGGATCCTTCTTCTTAACATCTGGTCTGGGGTTAGATCTGACTCTTTTACATCGGAGTTTCCACAGCCGACAACAGGACAGCTACAGGACAGAGAGAAATGAAAGCTGATCACATGAACACACAAGTACAATCTCAAGATTTCTCTTAAATTTCAAAATAGATGAGTTAAATAAAATACAGCACGGGAGATAAGCAAGTACTATAGACTTTCCTCAAAGCATTTCATCAGTATTCTCACAGTCCTATTAAGGTCATACCTACTGAGTGTTGCTGCCATTATTATGTACAGAAGGTGTGCACCATGACTACAATCTGGATTAAACAGCAGTCGAGTTCCCTCTTTCTTCAAAAGTGGGATATTATCAGTGTCTCTTTCAGAGTAGCTGCATTTAATTTCATTCCCATATCAAAGTGTCACAATAAAGAAAATCTGAATCAAGTCTGACTGCATGTCCCAGGTTGGCCTGCAGAGTTGTTTACTGCTGCACAACCTGACTCATTCCTAAAAATCCTCAGAGGGAGAGAAACGTCTTACCGGCATTTCTTTTTCTGGCTGTGTCTCTTTTTGATCAGACTCAGTATGGCTGCTTCATCGTAACAGTGGTTACATTTCTTGTTCTTCATCGGGTTCACCATTTCCATCTTAAATACAGATGCACAGTGGGTTGTTATTTCATACAGCAAAACAGACAAAACACAGCTAAATCGCCCAAACATCAAATCCGTGTGGATTTCCATGCTTTCTTGAGGCTGAATCTGATTTGTCTTTGCCAGGAATTATGCAGAGATGTGATAAGACGGGCATGACTTGAAGACAGAAAAACAAGTGTTAAATCTTATGAAAGGGTGTAAAGTGAAATGAGCCATCAGCAGGATGGGGTGGTCTACCTGCGTGAGTGGGCAGGTGAAGTTAACTTGGCTCTGTGTGACGGCGATGTCCTCGTCCAGCTCCTCCATGTTCTCCTCTGGCTCTTGGTTGGCTGAAAACAACAAACAAAAAACAGTGAGATGTCAGATATGAAAGTGCAGAGTTGATAACCTGAGCGATGACAGTGGTCGCTATATCCCTGGACATCACAGTCAGAGTGGGCAGCTATATTGCAACTGTTAGATCATACAACTGTGTAAATCAGATGAAACACTAGAAGTGCTTCGAGTGCACAAACCTCTGCCAAGCCCTTTTCTGACAATCTTAGCCTAGTTGTTCTGGAAAATGTGGAAAGCTGCCCTATGGCGCAACATTAACAAAGCTTGTAAAAAATTCCTGCATCCACATCCCTATCTGGATGAACACCAAAATCGAACCACTTCTCTCTTGTACCATGACAAACATTCCCTGAAAATGTCATCAAATTTTTAAGAACTGTTTTAAGTATATAACTCAGAGAGAAACAGACTGACAAGATCTCCACCTGCTAAACAGAGTTTTTTTCTTGCCACTGTTACTGTAAGCCTCTTATAGATAGCCTGCACTGTAGGTTGGCCCAGTTCTGTGTTCATGGTGGAGTCATGTTGAGCTTGGATATGTGTATATGTGTATTCTATATATGTATGTATGCATATATGTGTATCTATAAAATGAAGAGTATGGATAGCCTGCACTGTAGGTTGGCCCAGTTCTGTGTTCTGTGTTCTTTTGACATGTTCAAATTTCCATGCAAAATTTGCTGCACTGTCATTTATCACTGGAGACCATTTCTGATATCATTCTTATTCTGAGTCCTCAATCATTCCCAGCGATTTGTTCAATTTGTTGAATGTTTTCAGAAATATTTTGATGTGCATCTGCGTTCACTACTTCTTTTGTACCATTCAAACACATGTGCACGTAACATGCCGTGTTTCCCATACACCTCAGTTCACGAACAAGAAGGTTCGACTGCTGTTTTGTTCAACTTCAACAAAATTACAAGCTAATGCATGGCTCAACTTTGAAGCTAATCATTTTCCAGTTCCTCAGCAGAAACATGTTCACCTCAATCAGTATGTACCAGTGAACTAAAATCGTCACTTGTTGGACACTTAGAGCAGTTGTGCGTAAATTCTCGAACTTTAAAATATAACACTCAGTGTGACTGTGAACCATGTGGTTTTATCCTCATGCAGTGTCATCACTGAAAAGTCACATCTTGTATGGTCATTGAATATGATCCTGTACCCCCCTCTCCATTTACTTTATACTTTAATGTTATGAAGTTGTTATTTTACTTTAAAAAGTGTTTTCTTCACAGTTAAAAAAAAACGTTGTTTAAAACAAGAAGTCACATTAACCACTATTGCTTTAATTCACAGTCACACAGATTGATGGAATTACAAAGCACAAGAATATTATCAATAGGCAATAGCTACCAGGATGTACACTCAAAAGTCTCACTCGCTCTCACAGCAAACACCCACGCCCTCATTTAAGCAGCCTCTTCTTTGTAAGCTATTTAAAACATCTACTGATGTTGTCTTAATGCAGTGGCTAATGCCATTAGATAGTCAGAGGTAATCCTGTTCTGAAGGTATTAAAAACACCCTGCACTGAGCTTCTTTTAACTCTCTTAGGTAATGAACCAATGGCCTAGCCAATTGGGTTATATGAATACTTCAGCAATAAAGAAAGAGAAATATAAACTTCATACAATACTTCAGGATGTTTTCAAACAGAGCACAGGTTTAGAAACTATAAAGACCAAAAAGTAACATTGTTACAGCAGCAAATTCATTCATCAAATCCACAGAGAACCTGAAATATGGTTGTTTGTCCTCTTGTTTATACGATGTATAATGAGGACAACACATAATCCGCAGAAAATAAGTGCTACAGGGTGACCAACGAACATCATTATTTAACAGTTTACAAAGAGAGTTTTGTGTTTAAAAGTGAGCTGATTATCCTGGAAAATATCACATGCCAGGTTTTTTTCTTTCTGCTTAGCTGAAAGCTACAAGAAAGTCATAATAGAAAAGCACTTTGAATGCTGCTCACATTCATTGAGTCAAACTGAGCAAACATTTACCTTGGTTTGCAGAGTTCCTGATGCTGTCCTTGAAGGCCACTACTTTCTGATGGTTCTGTAGCTCAGTATCAGAGAGCCGGGCGATTCTCGCTGTAAACTGCTCCCTCACTTTGGCAGACAGACTGAACATGGCCTCTGGCTGCTGTGAAGTAACCTGCAGAAACTCAAGTAGTTCAGGCTGTGTGCTTGACTTTTAAAATCAGGGTCAACTTCAGTGTTTTTCCTGACATTTCAGCTTAACGCTTTGACATTAAGACTTGCCACTCAAGAAAATCTGGGTGCACACAGTAGCAGGAGCAGCACAGAATGACCTTCAAAAGATCCAACACATATACTGTGTACATTTCAGCCCTCATACCACTAATGCATCTTGTGGCTGACCTGTTCATTGAGTAAGAAGGGAGAAAGGATGCTTTTCACTTAAGTAAAAAAGGGCAGCTCTTACCTGTTCTGTTACTTGTTGCACAACATCCACAAAGTAGTTTATCTCCCTGTCCAGCTTGGCACACTCCAGGATCATGGCCTCCATCTCTGCAATGCTAGGGCTTACAGCTTCATCTGTGAAGAGAGCAGCACAACAAGTCCAATTAAGCAATAGTAGCAACAACAGTAAAAGTGCTAACTGGGGCTTTTTTCTGTGATTTAAAAGTTTAAATAAATTAGGTGATTATCAGTACTACCTTTGCAATGGAGGCCTGCTTCTATGGGGCCATATTTAGATATAGTCAGGTTCAAGTAGAGCTAGCTATCTGCTGTCCACAGATAAGTTAGTGTAAATGAAGAGGAAAAATATTTTGGATTTATGAAAGAATTCATGAAGGGCATGTTTCAGACACGAACACTGAAAAACATCTAATTGTGCTGTATAGCTAAGACCAACTCTTCATTTTTGTTTATTATTGCTCTTCATGTTGTTATCACAGGTGGACAATGTTCTTTAGTATCAGGTATTTGGGGCAGGGTTGGAAACTGACAGGATTTACTGACACGTATCCCCTTATCAAGTCAGCCTATTGATTCAATTCTTAATCAAAATGGTGGAGAGGAAAAGTGGTCCTACAAAGGTTTACCGGTTCAGCAATGGCAATGTCACACAAGGTACCTCTGGTATCTTACATCGTGCTGCATTAGACCTTTATCACAGTGTAGTTACACAACAGCGCTGCAGCAAAGCTCGATCATCATTACACCCTGATTCACATTAAATCTACAAGGATATGATATTTCTGTTATCCACCAGTGCTGTCGTGACCCTTTACCAGCATTTTACTAATATTTGCTCAATAAGGATGCAAAGCCTCAGTCTGCACTTTGGACAAATGGGGCATCATCCACCAAACATTTACAATGATGACTCCTTTAGCTTGACATTTTTGGATTATAGCGATAGACCGCTGGACATCCTGGCTCACCACTTCTTCCTGAACTTTACAGCTTTGGAAGAGAGGGTGCTTGATTCACATATACTCAAAGGCTGACGCACACATACAATACTACTATTCCTTGCTGGCTCAGCGTACTTCCCTCTCACCAATATCATAGCCTAGCAATAAATGTGTCAGTGTTGCAGACATTTCCACCCTTGCTTGAAATCACACATAGAGTGGAGCGCTTCTGTGTCCTGATTAACAAATGAGCAAATAGCAAAAAAAAAAAAAAAAAAAATTTACATTTACTGTTAAGATATTTTCATGGACATGGTTTCTGGCTCTCGTCCTGAAACTTCAATCCCTAAAAAAGCTCCAGTTGTCTTCATTTTATGACAATTATATTCAGGTGGACAATATAAAAGTATAAGATTAACCAAAAAGTGAATTTGTGGTGATAAACAAAATCTCAAATTGTGTCAGAGAGCTGATATTCCACTCTTAGTGCCCATTAGATATATTTCTAAGTTTATCCTGGTCTTAAGACAATTTGAACTGGATCTAATGCGTCTGTGTAGATTCTCATTCATCCAGGTCATGGTCATTCTGAAGATTCAAAAGCAAGGCAACTGGACTGTGTAGAGTTTGTTGGGAAGACGTTTCACTTCTCATCCAAGAAGCTTCTTCAGAACTGAAGAAGCTTCTTGGATGAGAAGTGAAACGTCTTCCCAACAAACTCTACACAGTCCAGTTGCCTTGCTTTTGAATCTTCAGAACTGGATCTAATCTTTACTCTGTCATCTTTTTAACAAAATAAATCTTAAGCAAGTACGGCTTGCTCACACTTGGCTTTCTTCTGTTCTGTAGGCAGGAGGTTTTCTCAAATAAAAGCAGATGCTACTTAACATTTGACCTCATGATTGACTTAAGCCAGTGGTTTTCAAGTGGTGGGGGCACACTGGTGTGGCTTGAGGTGAGTCTTTGAGAGTCTTAAGAATTTGAACGACCAAAAGTTTTTATAATAACAAATACACAACAAATAAAAAATATATTTTATCATTTACTCCACTAAGGTGCATTAATTTTCTTAAATAGAGGGAAATTAATCTGTAAATCCCTTGAGGGATCATCACTTTTTTTGCTAAACAGAATTTGCAGGTGGAGGGAATTATTTGTTTTGTTTCTCTCTTCCATTTATCAGTTCACCTTGTTTACAAAACTATGACATATAGACTTAAATGTGTGTTACTGAATTTCTGAAATTCAAATGTGTTTTAAATCAATTATGCATCACTTTGACTGTAATAACAAGGACACAGAGTAATAAAAATTTACTAATTAATCAACGATTAATTTGATTTAAACAAAGTATCTTTATCGTCTCCCTTGGGAGAAATTTGTCTTGACAGAGGCGTCTGCTGCACATACAACACATTAAACACATCCTACTCACGCTTCCAGAATTAGTGCAAGAACACACATTTACAATAAATAAATTACTTTAAAAAGCATCAGGTAAAAAGTGCATGCCCAAATTTCAGTGCAAATTCAGCATGGCGAAGGGGCAGGATGAAATAAGTTTTCCCTTCTTCCCATCCCGTTTGAATAGGTTTAATAAGTGAGTGTTGTTTGTATTTATTTTTTGGAGCACATTTTTTTCTTTGTAATATTTGATCACATTTTGGAGGAATGTGTCCTTTTTCTTTCTTCCATTTACACATTTAAAATAAAATATCAAATAATCTATAATTCTTAAAATAAATATTTAAAAAATAATACAGCTGTCTGTCGATTTTATTAGGATTAGTAGACATTTAGCTTTCACACTAGTACAACACTGAAAAAAAATGAAGTGTTAAAGAGGTCATTTTGTATGGATATAAATATAATGGGCTTTCAGATATTGAATGAATGATGAAACCTTTATTGCCCCAGAGGGAGTTTGTCTTGCACGGAGAGCACAACAACACAAACTACATAGGACATTAACAACCACACAGGACAGTACATAATAACATGAAACAGTTAGCCAAGAATAACAATATTGAAATGACAGTTATAATATTTGATAGAGAAAAAAACACACAATTTAAGCATTGCATGACTCGATGTTAGATCACTGTCAGGATCTTTCAGGGCAGTGTGCCAACTTCATGTTGTGTGAGCAGAGTTTATTTAGCAGCTGGTGGAGGAAGAAAGGCTGTGAAGCCTCTTTTAGTCCTCATCCTGTCATGCTGTAGCTGCTTCTTGAGTTCAGATCCAGACCAGGGGGGGTGCTGTGGGTCTGCTCTGATCTAGTTTGCCAGAGTCAGTGTGTGTCAGTCTGTGGGGTGAGTAATGCTGCCCATTTGTTCCCCACTTATCTTTGTGCCTATTTTAACAATCTTCTTATTTTGTGGGATAATGCTTCTCCCCAGCACTGAATACAAAAAATAAACGCACTTTCAATGAAGCTTTTATGAAACAGTTTCAGCATGGTGCAGTCCACCTAAAAAATAATAATAATATTAGTCTGGTTGGAGGTGAGCCTCGGGCAAATAAAAGAAAACCCCTGCTGAGGGAAAAGGTGAAGGGTATTTATTTTCCTGGAGCTAAAAATGACTACAAATGTGACTGGTTTACTGTCTGTGACCAAAGACTACAGACATGATGAACACATCGATCGTCAATGGCATTGACGCACGTTTGCTTAAACTGAAAGACACTGCACACTAACAACATCAATTGTAAAATCGTGAATATGGTTTCTAGCAGTGGACACAAGTATGGTCAGCTCATAGTCTGAGGGAAGAGCAGCAAAGTTAGAAACATGATACACAAAAATAAAAAGTTATATTTACTCTGAGCTTCAACCAGGTCCATGGCAACATCCGTCACCATGTCCATCCCTGTCCCGATGTCCGCTTGACATGACTTCAAGCTCGATAGAGTCCCGTGAACAGCACTGAGAGACATTTTTATTAATATATTAAATCCTCTCAGACCTCAGAAAACAACAGAACGTTAAGCTAACTCTCGTCAGGTTAGCTAAGGCAGTACACGAGCCCTTCACTCTCAGTGTTGTCTGGTTAGCTTTGACGGCTAACTGACGACATACAGACTAAATGGGAGAACGACGTTACTTAATTAACATCGATGTCTTCAGTAAAGTTAAATAAGTATGTTTTTTCGAGAACAGACGTTTCTGAAATGCATTACACGGAACACGACCACCCCGCGGAAATTTGACCAGGACTTCCTACTTCCGGTTTCTTTTCACAGTTAAAGCCTTCACAAATTAACAGTCGAGGGAACCACTCTGGTGTCCTTTTTAAATAACAGAACAGGAAAGCACACAAAATATCGACATTTTAAGATATAAAAAAGGTTTACATGTAGGCTGTCATTATTGTTCAGAGCTCTCTGGGTAGTGATATCAAATGGCTGCGTGTTCTTACATCTTTTCCATTGTCCTAAGTTCCTCCTTTATGTCACATTGACTAAGCTGTCCTGAGGCCAAGAAGGGCCAAAAAAAGTAATAGTTTGACAAACTGGAGGACAACATTTTAAAACATAGATATAATTTTCTAAGAATGTACTAAATGTACTAAAACATTCGCTAAAATTATCTTAATTGTAGGGATGCACGATATTATCAGTTTGATATCGGTATCGGCCGATATTGAAATTTTTGCAGATATTTACAGTCGATTTATCGGCCACACATATCGGCCATATATCAGCTGGAATATCGGCAAATTAGACAAATGTTCAATATTGAAGCACCTTCTCATCACAGCATGGGTACATTTAAATATTGAGGGTTTCATTTTTGCAAGAGTTAAAAGCTGTTTTTCTTGTATTACAAATGTCCTTGTGATAATATACTGTAACACTGAAAGAAACAAGTCCATTGTTGATATCGGTATCAGTTTCGGCGATAATGAATTAAAAAAAATATCGGCATATCGGATACCGGCAAAAATCCACTATCGTGCATCCCTACTTAATTGTGTGGCTTTTTGGTGTACTTTCACTTTGTGTTTTTTTTTTTTTTTTTTTTTTTTCAACTAGAAGTCTTTCTTTTAAACGATGTAAGTTTCATGGGAAGTTGGTGGCTCTGTCTTATAGATTGCAGGGTTGAGCCCAGCTTTAGCTGTCACATGTCAATGTGTCCTTTGGCAAGGCACTTCAGTGGCATATATGACTACGTGATACTGATGGATAACTTTAACAGGAACTGAACCATCACTGAGTGAATGTAAGACTGAACTGGTAGATGTTACCCACAGTGTAAAACACTTTGAATAGTCAGAGAAGCTAGTAAAGCACCATATATCCTGAAGTCCATTTACTGTTACAAACATTGCCCTTAGATTTGTAATATATCAATGGCATAAAAAGCTGTCAGGGTTCCAATATTTAAACATTATTGCTGATAACAAGTTTAACATTGTAATACTCAGTACTCAACCAGTACTTGAATCCGACACAATACTGGTTCAATCCTTGATGCCAAATTGATCACAAAGTGTATGTCACCAAAGAGTTTGTCACATTTTTGGGATTTGCATTGTGTTAACATAATATGTAAAAATGCTTTAAAAATCAAGTTTGGGATGTTTCACATTGTTTAGGGCAAATTTTAATCTTGATAAATTTATGTGCTGTGCTTTATTCATTTTGGTCAAATACAGTATGCTTATGCAAAACCTACTGATGTCCCTGTAAAACTATACTAGAATAAATAAATGGTTGACAGCTCTTATACCTTTTAGACAACACAGAAAAGTGTTCTTAAAATACTGATTGATTTTAGAACATTTTTAATGAAGTACTTTTACTTTTACTTGAGTAAATTAAAACACAACTATGTTTACTTGTACTTGGGTAAAATTACATCAAAGTTATTGTAATTCCACTTAAAAGTAAGAGAAGATTTTCTAAACTCTTCCCCCCCCTTCCAGAGATGTGGGTTATTTGTTCACCAAAACATTATAATAAACACAATCCCAATCTAAGAAAGTTTAGATGTCTTCATATGCAAGGGACCTTTTAACTGAAAAGAGACAAGGTGACACATCAGGTATGACAAATCATATTTATTCATGATTTTTCTTTAGAAATGGCACAAAATGTTGATGTAAAAAATTGGCAAGTTAAGTCATTGTCAACATATATTTTCTATCTAAACACAATCCATTGTTAGTGCATTAAGACATAGTCGAGGAAATGAATCGGCTTTTTTAATGAAGACATGAACACTGTTGTAAATAATAAAATGAATGATGGCTAAACTCTTTTTTCCCCTCATTTCCTGTGTTTAGATATTGATTACATGAGACACTGTCAAATGAAAGCAAAATGTGATGATCAAACAGGGGGAAACATTAAATATTTGTATTAATAATAATCAGTCATGTCTTAGTAACTTAGTATTTTAAAAACTTCTACTAGTAAAAATGCCTCCAGTAAAAAAAAAAGCCTATGGCAGCAATAGCATGATTTTCTGATGAGGTACTTCCTCCACATCTTCACAATATTGTTCTGAACTCATCAAAAATGAAACTTGGCACATGAGCTTCCACCACCTGAAGAAAAACAAAGATGATAAAGAGAAATACATTTTAATATTCTTTACGGTGTCCTGAAAAAAATGTCTTTGGTTGTGTTAGCTTTCTGTTTTAAGTATTTATATTTTAGCTTTCTTAAAAAAAATCTGTAAATCAATCAAGGTCAAAGTTGTTGTACCTTGCGTGACAGTTTTGTGTACTTCACATAGTCCTCCAGGAACATCAGCGCTCCCACCACATCTGACGGCATGTCAGGAATCTTCTGACTATGATGGGTTAAAATGTAAGCACATGGAGTCAGCTTAAAAGTACTAGGATGTATTTTATTGATTTTTAGAAAAGGAGGAAAAAGTATTTACATAAAACCAAGCAGAAGGATGCATTGAAATAAATAATTTATCCAAACTCTTTAAATATAACAGAGTTGTCAGAATGTTTTATTACCTTGTGCACTGCTCCATTATGGAGCGGATGAATTGACCAATGAGAGCCAAGAACTGTTGTGTGTATCTGGAGTGAAACTGTTTGAGCAGGGTGAGCATCCCGAGGACAAGAGGAGGCCAGTCGACTGGATCTGTGGCTTTTCTGCATGTCATTCCTACACAAAAATATAAATGGTATGGTAATACAGCACATATGGAGAAACTTCCACAAAAACTAGCACAACCACATAAAAGTCACCTACATATTTTATACCCTTTAAAACAGCAACATGGGGTTTTAACATTCCTAAAAACCTCCTGATCTGAAATGCCTTCTACGATTCTCACAATTAAGTTATCTGTGCCAAAGGCAGTGTGTAGGTCCAGTAAGAAAGCAAATTAAAACTGGAATCAATATACTCATTAAAGGATAAGTTCGGTTTTTTGACACCTGGACCTTATTTTTAGGATTAAATACGCTCGTAGACTCACCCAGACAATTTTGGCGGGGCTCGGAGCCGTTTTCGAGCAATTTAGATCTATCCAACAGCGTTTTTCTCTCATGCCGTAGTAGCAGACAGGGCCAGAAATCGTATTTTGGGGGGCATCAATACGTGTTTCCTCTGGTCTCAAGTCCCACTCTGAGCAGCAAAGGCACTCCTCCTCTGTTGTGTTTGCCGTGCAATGTCCACAACATCACCACCAGTTAGCCCCCATTCGTGGACGTGCAGTGGTTGCTTGTTCTCTGGCCAGCTGTTCGGCTCTTTCCCTCTGCATCCTCCTTTCAAATAGCTCCTCGTCGGTATATTCTGGCTCAAAACGATACAGGCATCTATTATACTCAAAGTCGTCGTCAGACACTTCTACATCGGATAAATATTCCGCCATGTTGCACAAAAATAGCCGTGTAGCCGTGTAGCCTAGCAACAACAGCGGCTCTACTCATGTTCTTGTCTATGACGTCACCAAAAGTTACCCATCCTTGTAAAGCCCCGGATGACCATAACAACAAAGTTGAGCTGACATGGTGATAACACTGGCCATTCATTTATAAAATGTAGCTGAAATGAGCGAGTTTTGCAGCAGATAATGTCTAATTTAGGGGCTTCGATTTCTGGCCCCGTCTGCTACTACGGCATGAGGAAAAACGCCGTCGGATGGATCTAAATTGCTCGAAAACGGCTCCGAGCTCCGCCAAAATTGTCTCGGTGAGTCTACGAGCGTACTTAATCCTAAAAATAAGGTCCAGGTGTCAAAAAAACGAACTTATCCTTTAAACCATTGCCACCGTGGTTGCCATTATCCCATCTAAAAAGTGACTCCTACACACGCTTTTACAGAAAGTTCTGAGAAAACGGTTTGATAAATAAAGGATGAAGCGCTGGCTAAACAGAATTACTAAAGTAAATAATTGATTTAGGCTTCTCTTTTATTTCTAATTGGGTAGTGATTTCTGTCTCTTCTCAATTTACTGATATTTGAATGTTTTCGAGCTGTCCCTGTACATTACTCCTCTAACGAGTTGGGTGCTTATCCAGAACATATGCTTAAAAACCATCATTTAATATTGATATCATGGTATAAACAACCAAAATTATTGAATTATTGCAGTCTATAAAGTGATGACACATTTATGACAAACAAGACAAAGTCAATGTTAAGTCACCACCTAAACACAGATTTACTTTCGATGAATTCTTCATAAACACTGAATGGAGTAAGCCTAAAATGGTGTCAGATATATCTACTTTACTGGATTAATCTTGTTATCCTTTTAAAGTAAATTGATATCCCCAAGAATTACTCAATCAATTAGTAGTGCTGTGCTCTTTCACAACAATAAATGCAGATTATCTCAATATTAATATGTTTCTCAGTCTAATAAGCACACTATTCAACAAGGTAGCTTTTCATCATGAGAGAGACAATTACAATTTTGGGCACTTCATCCAAAATTATAGCCACTTCTGAAACCTTGAAAAAATGACACTAATCAGGCATAATATGACCACTGAAAGGTAAAGTGAATAACACTGATCATCTCTTCATCATGGCACCCATTTAATGGATGGGATATATTAGGCTGCAAATGACCAAGGCTCACCGACGCATGTGGGGAAAGTAGGTTGGTCTGTGTGGTCTGATCCAACAGATGAGCTACTGTTGCTCAAATTGCTGTAGATGATGCTGGTTCTGACAGAATGGCGTCAGAATACACAGCATCACAGTTTGACGGGTATGGGGCTTTATAGACCAGTCAGGGTGGCTGATGGTCATAATGTTATGCCTGTTTGGTATATATCACAACTGAAGTGTTTTCAAGGATTTCTGTCTGCCTGTCCAAACTCTTTCAACAGCTCATAAACAGAACAGTGAATGAAAAACTTACCTTGATTTTTGCTGTACTGAAGTTTAGGCAGCTGTGCAATAATAAACAGGAAGTTAATGATGGGGAAGTACGGCAGGCGCTTTGTGGTGATGTATATCTGTGAGGAACATGAAGAGGAGAATAAATTACTATTATTACGGAGTTCTGACATTTTAAAGTCATACAAGACAGAAGGACAGAAGGCAGGCCTCTGTGTTTGCATTTGCATCCTAAGACCGAATGCCATTCATTAAGCAGTAATCACATCCATAATGTCCACACCTTGTTGAGTGGGTTGTGAATGCCAGCTGCCTCCAGGTAGGCAGTGATGTCATACAGGAGAGTGCTGTCCTCTTTGGGGTACGGCAGGGATGGGTCTTGGTAGTGAGCTTCAATGTCTGCCAGAAGGGACCTTGAAAATTTTCAACAAAGATTAAAAGCTGTTGACAGAACCAAGAGTTTAAATAAATCCTAAATTCATCTATTGGTGCTTGTGCCTCAGTTCAGTGACAGTTACGTTGCAGATTTCTTTCAAAATAAATGTAAATGATTTGAAATGAACTCAATACTATATTTACAGTACCTGCTTAGCAATGGTGATCATTTAAGATTTCTATAAAGACAAGTTATGAAACTAACCCAGAGCACGAACATTAATTCTACTCTGGCAGCACTGACTTGTTCAGGTTTTCCAGGGCAGCAGCCAGATGTTTGGAGTCAAACTTGCAGGAGTAGTTCAGCTCATTAGCGATCAGCTGTCTGAGGATCTGCATCTGTCCCACCTGCGGCAAACAGATTTATTCAGCTATTTTTACAGCATCGAGTCTGACTAGCATTTACAGATAGCTGACATTTAAGATTACCAAGAAGAGAAGGAGAAAGAAAGGGATGGATTTAGGAGGAATTTAGGGGGGGGAAAAACACAAGAATAAGCAAAACAACAAAATTCCAGCTGAGGGATTTTTTTTGTTTTTAATAAAATTATACACCTTCATGATGGCCTCCAGGTATGCACCCCAGATCTTTTGTGTTTTGGCCACAGCGCTGGCATACACTTTGCTTGCATTACCTATGGCAGGAAAAAACAAATATAATCTTCTAAGGTTCAAAGTTAAAACTATTAAACATAGTATGCTAATACATTTTCTGATGAATACATACCTACTATGCCCTGGACTGGGTTGACAGCCATAATCATAGCTTTAAAAACATCCACCACAGCTTTGTCCTTCAGGATGGTCTTCTGAAGAATTGTGAGGAAGTTCTGACAGATGAAAAAGGATGCATTTCAATGCACTGAGCCTCAGACACATCTTATTTATTTATTTATTTATTTACTTATTTTGAAGTTTTGCAATGGATTTCGAAGGGACCTTATGGTAGTGTGCAGGCTCAGCTGCAGGCAGCAAACTACCTTGTAGGCAATGTCCTTCAAATCATCTGCTGAAGTTAACTGTTGTGTCAGTTTGGATAAACAAAACTAACTTTTATGATCTACTTTTGCCTCGCCATAAATGTGACATAAATGTTATTCTGCTTAAATGTGGTTAAATGTGGTTATATGCTTTATACAGTCAGGTTGCATTTAACAATTTAATATAAAATAGTCAGACTTATTGGTCTCATTCATTTGTAAAAACAGAAACAGAATCCTCTTCACATCTTGACAGTTTGATATGTAATTATACATGTACGTGAAAAGTTTGAAGGTAAAGCTAGGCCATATGAACCAACATTTCTATCTGGATATTTTTTTTTTATCTGAATAGGGATATTTGATATATATCTCAGTAATTTCCCAGATAAATAATTTTAAGAAATACAGGTTAATGGGACTTTAAGTAGGATTGTTTCACTGCCTTCCTTTAATCCATGCCGGCTCACTGTTGTTCTAAGTGAGCCGGGGAGGGCATGGACTGTTTTTCATTTTGATTTTGTGGAGAGGATGACCACACAGCCAAGAAAGTAACCCAAAATTGTGACTAATTAATTTTTTTCAAAATCTCAATATACCTCCCAGACCAATTTGAAGGCATAAGCAGAAAAACAAGGTAGCTCACAAAGGATGCCACAGTGTATGCATAGCACTCATTTAGCTGTTCATAAGTCTTTTAAAATAGTTCACAAAACATGCTACATTCCTGGCAGGCCACTTCTTCACTAATTGTTTCCATGCAATATTGTCCATATTTTTGTCCCCGCAGTTCTCAGAATGCATGATCCAAAGAACAGGATAATCTTTTTACACAAGCTGTTGGTAATTTCCATCAACTTACAATTCATCCGCAAAGAAATGCCCTTCCTTAAATTGGATACTTTTCAATCTACAAACACCAGCAACTGCACACCACACCACATATGCACAATTAAATGAGGCATCATACCTACACCGTGTAGTAATTACCTGAAGTTCTTTGACGATCATGAAGCAGAGGAGGCGGTCTAGTCCATTGAGGCCAAATGTACCGAGCGTATTCTGGATCTCTGAGAACAGTCTGTTATTAGTGACTTCCTGGTGGCTCCTCAGGTCGTACCAAGTGTTCATCTGGTCAAAGTAGCAAGTAATTCTAACGAAAGAACCAATTTGATCAGTGAGCTTCAAAATACTTAAAGATATTCCTAGTTCAGATCAAAGCACTGCTGAAAAAAACATCTGATATCGTTTTAATTCTGTTAAACTAGTCTTTCAGTGTGACTCAAGGAGACGTACTTAGGATCAGTGATTCTGAGGATTTCTCTGCAGAGACGACCGATGAAGGTTGCAGATTCGTCGACTGGAGGAAACTTTGGGATGGGGATGTGGGTAGACTGATACACACTCTGCCAGTCCTGGATCTGATGGGGATCAATGAAATAATCATTCACTAACCTTCAGTCAGAGACAAACAGTCAAATAACCAGAAGGTTTAACAGAGTACAAAGGGATGCACCGTATGACGTTAAAAAAGTGCATGCTGCTGTGATCCCAACCTTTGCCCTGAGGAAGCTGTTGCACTCCTGTTCCACGTTGTAGTTGATGATGCGGGACACTTCCTCCTGCCAGATCTTCAGGCCATAAATGCTGACGTAGTCCTGGATGTACTCAAACGACCTGTAGAACCCATCCATGGTGGCCGCCATGTCCTTAAGCTTCGGCATCAGCTCACTGGGCTATGAAAGAAGAAACTCCCGTTCAGCCTCATTTGACATGTTTCACTGCTATATTCCTTCATTTTCAGAGCAAGAGGTCTTTTGATAATAAAACTTTGACAAAGAACCAGTGACTAAATGTTTTAAATTGTAGACAGATATGGCTGGCTGCTCAGATCAGTTGTCACGATACCCGAGTTTTCAATTTTGATACGAAACTAATTCATAACAAATAATATTTAAATACAATGGCTAAAAACTGTCCTCCTGAACATTTGTTTTAGATTTCCTTCCAGTGTATTAGAGAAGGGTGCACAGCTCAAACCAAATAATACATTCTGGTGATAAACAAACGTGCTGCCTGTATTGTTTTCTGCGTGGGCTTCCATAGTACACAGTTGTAGCAGGATGCATGCTGGTACTAGGCAGTCGCGCTGCTAAAGCTAGCCTATCTCTCCTACGTTGAGAGCAATCATGTGGGTGCATTTTGGTTAGACAGAACTTAACAAGACACATTAAGCATACAGACTGTGCAAACTGAAATTTTAGTACTCATCTCACACACCATTACCCGCTGTTAAAAGAAGCCGATAAGTAACCAGTAAGGATACAGACTGCTGTAAAATGTTTGCTTAATATGGTTCAAATAGATGAAATATGTAAGGATGTTGGGTGCTCATGGAACACAGGGGATCTTTGTTCACATTAAAATATGAGGTAAACTTGGCAATAGTATTTACACTAATACCTAGTAGTCTTTATATTTTATATGTTGGTATTATTTATATAGTAACTTCTGTCCTTATGTGATATGTCCTTCCTAATTTGACACGCGCTGCATGTTTGGAGTCCCTGGAGTTCCCCTTCAAATTGCAAATATATGTTTTAAGCTATATTTGGATCAAAATTTGTAAATGTAATTTGTGAGTTAAGTTCTCCAAAGACCTCTTTATGACTAATGAGCTTCAAAAACAGAAATGAAGAGGCACTGTGATCATGATAAATCAGCTCTGATGCCTTACTTTAGCCTTGGGGTTGAAGATCAATCCTTTATGTAGTGCGTATGCCACCCTCTTCACCAGCTCCTTCCTGATGCCGTCCTCCAGAAGCTGCTTTGGATCCACCTGAAGAATAACTGTGTGTCAGTAAAACCAAATCTACTACAATAGCCTGCAATATGATGGATGTTTAAACCAGAATTAACACACTGATAATGGAAAAAAAGAAAAAAAACGGCATAATATTCATTCAGTTCGTTATGAAAGTCAAGTTTTCTAACTCCTCATACAAAACTTTTACCTTTATGATTCCAACCAGTGTGGTCTTCATCATCAGGATCCCCTCAGTGAAAATAGAAATGTCGTGGGTGAGTTTAGCAACCTGTGGCCACATCAAAAGAGAAATGTTAGAGCGCATACAGATGGATTTATGATGATGCAGCTTTGTTTATGCTCTAATGCTCTAAGAAAATTGCATAAAGGTAAATGAATTCTAGCAGACTTTGTTTTTGTTGCGATTTGCCATTCTGCCTTGTCACTCTGACTCAAATTGAAAATGCAGTAAACTTGATCCCATAGAAATCGAAAACATCTGACTCCATCTTAAAATGCGCTTTTCAACACCAGCCCAACAACTTCTAATTAATTTGATTCACATAAGTCTCTGCCAGCACCATCTGCTTCCATATTGATCTCTTTTTTTCTAATTTGTGTCTCACATCAAAAGCTGCAAGATTGAAAATATTCAGGAAAGCCTGCTTCTGATCACACACAGCAGACGCGGAGCCACAATTTCTGCTTTTGATTTTGCAGAATGTCTGAGGAATGTTTTCATTACATCACTTCATGACACCCTGGGCATGTTCTGCGACATAAATACATCATGCAAGTTTGACTATTTTTAGAAACATGAGTTGATTTACTTCATATCGAGCCCCGAGCTGTGAGTAGTCCTTCAGCTTGTCCTTGTCGAGCCTTGTGGGCACCTCCATGATGTCATGAATCTGCAGCTTGATGATCTTGGCCAGAGAGGTGAACATGCTCTCAGGTATGATCTGCAGCACCTGGAAACAAGAGGATATCAGAACAAGACTGAGCTCCAGTGTGAATCGAATGCATATTTTAGACAGAAGATTTGGTGGGAGACATCAGAAGCAGATGGTGCATGATGCTGCATGAGAAAGCATTTGTACAGAAAGGAGATGCAAATCCTTTGGCATAAATTAAAGCAGCATGTATCTGATGAAAGCAGAAGGTAATAGGATCTAAAGGTACAAGTCCACTAAGTAGCTGTTTTGGGGGAAATTTGCTGAGCAGATGGTTGTAGAAACATTAATCATAACTGCAGCTGCTGGGATGCACATATCCAACAATAATTTCTAGGATGCCGAGCTAATTTGTTAAAGCTGTAAAACCTCTTAAACAGGAAAGATTTGAAAGTCTTTCATAATTAAAAAAGAGCAAGAAGACAGGTGAGAAAATGAATATAGTTTACTGTACCTTTCTGACATAAGCCACCAACTCTCCAGAGTAAAACTGTGAGACACTCAGCAGGTCTGCACTGTTGGCCTGGTTGATACGCAGCAAAGGAAGGTCCAATGCAGATGCAAGCTGCACACAGATGAAACGACAGGTAAGAAAACCAGTCAATATTGCAGCTAACAGTGCTGTGTTTGAGAACTGTTTTGTGTCTTTTGTCTGAGTGTTGGCCATAGGTTTATATGAAGTGTGAATAGCAAGACAGCTCGTCTAAAGTGAAGCAATAAAATCTTTTGAGTGAATGTGGTGTGAGAGCATTTGTATGTTGAGCTTCAACCGTCCTCACCTTGAGAAATGTAGCTCTCAATTTGGTAACCATTGAGGGATTGACTCTGATGCTCTCCTGCATTATTGATGTAAAGCTGTCAAATAAAAATTGGTGAGAAAAACAAAAATATCAGCTTTTCAGACAAAAAAAGCAGAAATGACTGAAAAATAAATCACAAAGCAGAGGCACTGTGGTACTTTTATGGTTCATAGAAAAAAGCTGAACAGACTGTTTAACTATCTTTGGCCGTACAAGTGAAAAACACATCTGTTGCTTCTACTACTAAAACACTACTTACTGAGAGAATAAAATATCAAACGGCAAAAACAAATCAAAGGAAAATAGTATACTCATGTGACATTTACTTGAACTTTGTTGGGTCTGTCATCGAACATTTATTTTTAAAATACTGAGTTATTATTTCCCTCTTCTAGAAATGTTATCATGAGGCTTTATTGTTTCTGTTTACCTATCAATTATCTGCCATGCATAGGAAAGGTCTCCAACTATCTGCATGGTGATCAAGACCTCCTCTTTGATATTGATGGTGCGGATCATTTGGTGCAGGAACTTCCTGGTGTCAGCCAGAAACTGGCACACCTGCAGGTTTGACTCCAGCTGGTGAAACTCCTGGACCTGCAGAGCACATAGAAATCTGTTTTCAAGGACAGATCAAGTAGGATAGAAAACAAACAACACTAATATTCATATCATGTGCTCAAGGATTGTGGATTGCCTCAAAGATTCTGAAGAAATACTCTATTGGCATTTGTACAAATTCTGTGCTCAGGAGGATAATTTAGCATTGGCTGCACTGATAGAATGGTTAATTGAGGCGATATAAATAAACATAACCCAGTTTTGTGAGAATAACATTTGTTTTATCTCTCATTTTTTAATAGACTGTCAGGATTGATGGGAAGAAATGAGGCCACTACAATTCACTGCACTACAGGGCACTTCTATTATGTACTCTGATGTTTCATAATTAAAAGCATTTCAAAGCAGATCATGCTTTACTTTGTTTAACCACTGTTTTTAGATATTGGTCTTTTAAAGTGCTTATTATCTGTGGGCCCTTCAACCATGTGATCTCTCAAGAACTTTTGAGGAATTCTGTGCTTTCAGACAGCAGGAACAGGGGATGTAGATTAGGTATCAGGGTCACTGATTTACCCCTTGTAACATCCCTGCTCGGCAAACAGTAGTTTCCAACAGCCCTGCAACTTTGAGGGGAGGTCTTGAGTGTGTCTTTTTTATTTATCGATGCGTGTTTGTGACAAAATGGGCAAGAAAAGCTGTTAGAAGAGTCACTGTTGGCCTCTTGGCTTGTATCCTTTCCTGCTGTGTACACTGAAATGAAGCTAACTTGCAAAACAGTTGAATGGAGCTGGTTTAGCAACGAGCTTAGCTTGTGGCACTGCTCTTACAACTAAACTCTCTCAAACTGCCTTCTAGGGAACCAAAACAGTATTCTTTAGCAATAAACACTTTGATTGTGTTAGCTGTGGCAGTATCAGAGGTGTATAAAGGGGAGAATGAATGCTGAGCCAGCAGGAGCAAGAGAGCAGATGGTGCGTCCCATCTGATCTTGGAGGACAACAATGGGAAACAACACCTTTGTCAGGCTCTGTTCAACCAAAGCCTGAAGCTTCCTTCATTGACTAAATGGTTTCTGGGGCCAACTGTTGTCTGCTTTTTCACAGCTCCTCAAAGTACCATTGACTTGGAGTGATTTTAGAGCCTTAGTTGAATTTTTATCATAATGTTTTAATCTATGGTTTGTCTCTGGTGTAAATTTTGTCAAAATATGACATATCACATAAGCTATTATTTTGGGTTATTATGATTATTGTTTTTTTGTCATTATGATTATATCTGTAGAAACTGTTTTACGGTGTTTTTTTCATTTTTGTTTAAATTTCTCATCATTTCATTACCTTCTTTCTTATTTAAGTCTTAAAGTTTCTCCTACTGTTGTCTATTTCTGTTTTTATTCCCTATCGGAGCTACATCCTTAGACGCATGAGAAGTGCCAAATAAGTAAATAAAGCTGAATTTGGTTAAAAATGCATCTGAAGGAAACTGTCAAATATTGTTCAGTAAATCACCTTCGTGAGGAACTGGTTAGTTAAAAGAGAATTCAGTTCACAGGTCGTCACTACGTCTCTCTTGTAAATTATGGGGATCCTTTTCAATCAGCGACATTTGATTGAAAAGGATTTTATACGTCTTTCTTTTTTTTTTTTTTTTTTTTTTTAAATTGAGTCAGAGAGACGAGTCTTAGCCATGGTAAATTTTTCAATGTATAAGTGTGTAACACATCTTTATGTGTCTCACCTCAACAAGCGCCTGGATGAGCTGCACTGTCTTCCTCCCAGCCGCTGTGGAGTCTTCGTAGTTTAACGACTCGATCTGCTTTGAGATTTCTCTGAACCAGGCCTGTAAATTTTCTGCAAAGTGTAAAGTAGGTGAATGGTAAAAGTGCATAAAGAATTTTGTCAGTGTTTTTCACAAGCTGTGGTTTAGAAAAGTGGGCCTCTTTACGAGCGAGCTAAAGCTGCTGTGACAGGAGTAAGTATGACTGATGTAAATTTAATCCTCCTCTCACTGCCTGTTTGTCCTTGATGCTTTTTTCCCATTTTGCCTTCCTGCCTCGACATTTTTCTCTGAAACAGCTTGGAGCTTGAACTCATTTAAGCCTTTTTTGTTCCAGCAAAAGAAATAATCCATGAAATTCTTAGCATGAAGTGCTGCAGAGCCGAGGTTTCTGTAGGCAGTGGTGATGCACACTATTCAATATTTTCCAATATCTGATTTGCCAGTACTTCAAAACTAACTTCAACTGATGCTGACACTGAAATATGCACACAAATTAATACTTTCTTTTGGACTGCATGTACATACAAACTGATATATGCAAAATGTAGGTTAAATTGTAAAAGTAAGGCATGCTTCATCTGCCTTTTTGAGAGCAACAAATGGTAATATCAGCCTGCAGAGAGACAGTGAGAAGTGTAGAGCACTCCACAAAAATGTACTGCTTTTTTCATGGAGGTTTATGCTTAAAATCTTCAAATTAAACACGAGGTTTGAAGGTCAGTTTCCTAAAAAAATCTTGACAAAGCCTACATAATGACAGCTCTTGCTTATATACCTTCCATGACCATGAGAGACACCATGAGAGGGACATCAGAGAGCTCACTATATAACCACCTATTGTGTGGGATGTAAACCACACACTGTGACAATTATGTTCATGTTTTATTAATACTGGCAGAATAACTTACAACAATAAATAGTAAGACCAGATTTATACCTGTAGTTAGACGACACTACCTGCACCATGTTCCAGTGTTATGGTTTAAGAAGTGGTCGTGTTAAGTGGTGACATTCAGTCAACTGTGGAAATAGATGCTGCAGTTACAACACCTACAGAAAATAAAGAAGTCTGTGTAAAATGCTTCTCCACACTCTAAGGTTTACTTATAAAATTTATCTGTGGCCAACCAATAATGACTGACTGTCACACATGACATACAGAGTCACTGAGAAACAAACATGATCAAAGATAAGATATGTTTTGTTTTGACAGGACTCCAAAAGTCCAGCTATAAACTCCAACTTTCAGTGGAAAGATGCTCATGTCAGACTCCGAGTGCAAACAAATACCATAAGCTCCTTTGTGCCTTTGTTTTGGAGGGACAGGGACAGGAGTTTGTTTTGAAGCGGTGGGCCTGCATTCTTTCTAAATAGAAAAGTAAACACTAAACAAACAACCATGGACACACTCAGCTGAGAGTCAAAACTTTACACAGCCATGGACACACTCGACCATTTAAGTCTGAACTTAATTCCACTTGCTTTACAGCTTTAAATAAAAGCTATCAGTCACTAGCATGTTTAAGAGACATTTTTGTCACTGTGCAGCAACTATGACTCATCATACAGACGTGAATAATTGTGAACTTGTTTGCCAGTTTGTCCACAAAATTTCTGTCATTGTTGTTCCTCCTGCATGTCCTCTGCTTTAACACTGACCCTAACGGTCATGAGTGTATCACGTCTTACATTCACCGTGCATTATTCCCTGGAGGACGTGCAAAGCTAATGCATCAACATAACAAAGGTATATGTAGCAGGTGTCATACATTTGCTTATGCTTACTGAACAGCAACTGTATCTCCAGCCTGAGGTTTGAGAAATAAGGAAAAAAATGAGTAACTTCAGCTCACATAGGTCTGCTGTTTCTACTAGGTCTGACAACACAATTCTTTTCCTGAGTTACTACAGTCTCTGTGTCAGATCAGGATTAAAACTGACTGCATTTAATGGCCCACGTGATGACGCAGGAAGACAGAGAAGTAACACTGAAGACAGCAGACAAACACACAGTAGCCTATGTGAAGCACTTTTGTACATCTTTGCAAATGCTATGATGAATGTTATGTTACCTTGATGACAAATGCAAGCAGTAGATACGTACTTCCAATATACTGGATACAAATATTTCAGAAATTTCATATCTGCCAATACCGTTAATTAATTTTTAAAGCCATCTGTTTATACTGATATCATGCCAGTAAGATTGTGCATCCTTTTCAGTGAGTGCCATTTCTTGCTGTTTATGTAAATGTTCACCTTATCCACCCAAACAGTGTGACTCACCATTTTTCTCCACCCTGGTTAGAGGTTTGACTCCAGAAAAGACTTCAGCCAGCTCTGTCATCCTCTCTGATCCCTCCTTCTTATAGCTCTCCCATTTGATCTGCTTCTCTGAGAGCATCTGCTTAAACATCTGGAGGAAGGACAGAGCAGATGTTAAATCAATAAAGGATTAGTCAGATAAGATATGTAATGACAGCCTTAAATTTGTGTCCTCTGCTGGTGATAGATCGGCCATATGCTGTCTCACTGTATGCTAATAGAGCTGACACACTGTATGATAAATGCAGCAGGCTGAGTCAGCACTTTGGATGTGCTCCAGCATTAATAACACAATTTTAATCTAAAGTTACTCTCACCTCTTTGAGTGTGAACTCAAACTGTGCAGTGTCGAGCAGCAGCTGGAACAGGATCTTTGGTTTGTATTTGGAGTCGATGAGGACTTGGTCTTTAATCTGACGCAGACGCTTGTTGTTTGGATCGTAGGCTGAAAGAAAAATAAAACATTGAGGGTAAAACTTAATTCCTGGATTAATCATCAACATATTTACATCTGCCAAGGAGGTTAAGTTTTTTTAGCAGTATCTGTCTGATTGTCAGTTAGTTTGTCTGTCTGTCTGTCTGTCTGTCCGACTGTATACAAGAAAACTCAAAAACTTCTCGGTGGATTTCATTTAATTTTTTGGGTGGGATGTTGGTCATGTCACAAGGGAAAGTGATTCGATTTTGGTGGTGATCTGATTCCAGATACAGAATTTTTATCAAATTTGTTAGCACTACATGATGAGGCAGTTTTCCACATAATAAAAACTTGTCTCACAATGTCAGAAATGCTTTAAGACATATAGTGTTTCTATCAGAAACGCTTTTGGCAGAGGTTTGTGCATTCTCAGCACTTTTAGTTTAAAAGTTAAAAACCAAAAATGTACTCTTTAAGTCATTAATCAAAATAATTTTCCAGCCCTTATTTAATCAAGAGTTACAGTACCACCCTGAATCCAGAAACAGGACTATGAGTAAATTGTTAATAAAAACAGAATGTGACGATTTGCAGCATGCTTACCCATCACCACTTCAGAGAGCCTCAGGCTCATATCATCATTATTCTTTAACTCAAACATGTTGCTCATCAGAATCCACATAACCCCCTTAACAATGACCCTACAGCCTAAACAACCAAATATTTCCTTTGGTGTTGTTTTGTTTTTTTGTTTGTTTGTTTGTTTTAGAGTTCAACAACTTTTCCAGTCTGGTCTTGCCACCTCTCAAATATGTTGTTGACATCAAATTTATATCAAATTTATATGAAACCACTTAATATGCATATTTTTGCAAAGGGTAAAGGTTATCAAATTTTGGATACTCCAATGTTTTAATATCATGTTTTTTAGGATAAAATATCCATTATTTTACAGTTGATAGTCAAGAAAATATCTAAAATGCATATTTTTCATATAAAAGATGTGTTGATGAGGAATTAATCTAGCAAAACTGTAATTAAATCTAAGCAAACTTGCACAAGTAAACAAAGATATACAGTCAAAGATGAAACTTGAAAAAAACTGCACAATCTTGATTGTTAGGAGTGTAATTTTTGTTGATCATAATTGTAAGTCCTGGTATCACGACAACCCTTTGCATCATTGGGTTAATAAACACATGTAAGGAATAGGCATATAATTAGATTCATATAATAAATGAACTCCTACCAGACTCTGCGGAGTGCAGCATCAGCCATCGAATGGCCACGTTGCAGTCTCTCAGGTAGTTGAGCAGTTTGGGGATGTTGTCGAGGATGATCTCCTCCCTGAGGAAACCTTCCTTCAGCAGCTGCTGCACCTGAGGCCTCAGGCTCTCCATGCTGGCTGCATACCGAGTGGCCTAAACATACAGTGATGATGGTGCTGGTTTAGAAATATGATTGAAGTATTTTCCATGTCAGGGAATAAATTATCAATCAATTCCCTCCCACTAGTACTCATTAGAAAGTACAGAAAAGTGAGCAAATGACAAACTGAATCAAGATTGAGTCCTCTTACAGGTATGAGTGACATATTGTACTTCGACTTCTTTATATTTAACCTTTCAAGGCAAGTTTAAATTTGCCTTTCTAAAGTCTACTCTCTGATTAACATCCTTGTGTGTAAATTTACATTCTGCACAGTCACACTGGATCACTTCCAAATTCTGTGGACACTGTTATCAGCACCTGCAGACGATGGAGTGCCACACTGACAGACTGTAAATTGACAAAGCTTAAGTCTGTGTGACATTGAAGTCAATCCAAACTTTCTGTACCTGCTCTTTTATGTTTGCAGAGTCAAGCGTGTAGTTCAGAGCTGTTTTGGCAGCTTTATAGGGTTCCCAGGCCTCCATAAGGTTCACTGTGATCCCCATGTAGATACTGATAACCTGCAGAATGACAACAAAAAACACTTCGGGACAACATTTTCGACACACACAAGACATGCCTTAATATTCCTTTAAATTTTGATATTGAGCTTGAATCTAGCATTATGACAAAACTGTTGTAGATTAAACCTGCAGGGCATTAAATAAACATGATTTCAATAACACAGATGTCTTACCCAGTTGTCAGGGAAGTACTTGTCTACGATCTCCCTCATCTTGGCCTGCTGGGTGTGCAGTATGGAGGGGCTAAAGTACAGGCAGACATACAGCATGGCCGCCTGGTTAGCTAGTGCTGTGCTGCGATGCTCTGGCAAAGGATAAGCAGACACCTGACGGACAAGAAATAAGATTCAGGGTTTGCATTTAATGGTGGGTATAGAGCAGGTCAGATTTCATCAACGGCACTAAAGTTGTCGCTGCTGCAAAACACCTGCTGCAGGAGAAAAAATTGGGCTAAACAATATCAGAAAAAGACATTGTGTTATCTTTTCTTCCTGCAATAAAACCAGGATATAAAAAACCCACACATTTCTAAAAAAAAACACAATAATTGAGATTAGATGATTACTGTGCCTACCTATGAATTTCACTCTTTAATTTCTTTTATGTATTTTAATTTATTTTACAGCACTTTGGCTCACTGAGGTTGTTTTAAAAGCGCTATATAAATAAAGTTGTATTGTACTGTATTGTATTGACATATTTTGGTCTTAGGGTCTGTTTTCATCTTGGGAAACTCTAAAATACAAAAACAATCCACATCAGCTTAAGCGATGGCAACTTGCGGCTCATGTCTTATGAATCCCAAATAAATCAAACCCGTTTTCACCATTACATCAGAAAAATGAACAGACAACAAAACCTCCTTTTGTTGTCTGTTCCTAGGGTCTGAACTGAGCAGGGAAAAAAGGCCTTTAAATTCGCTGCTCCCTTTGCTTGGAATGAGCTACAAAAGGACCTCAAACTCAGTGAGCTGGTTTCACTGGACACTTTTAAGAGGACGTTAAATGATATGAATACTGAGGCATCTGGCTGCAGATGTTTCAAGAGATGATCTTGGTTCCTTAAAGAGTCCAGCTTGTCAATTAACTGTCTTTGTTATTTTTTCATTGTACTTAAAGTGTTACACATGTCATGTGTATTTGTGTGTTGTTGTTATTGTAAGTAACTTTGTTAATTGTGCTGCTGCCTATCTTGGCCAGGACACTCTTGAAAAAGAGATTTATAATCTCAACAAGTTCATTTTCCTGGTTAAATAAAGGTTAAATAAAAATATATATATATATATATATTAGATAGCTCAATAGATAAACATAATGTAATAAAAACAAGGGCAGATTAACTGCACTCTTACATCCTAAGTCACTGATACAACCATGCAGAGCAGTTTTTCTAAACTTGATAAAAGCATATCAGCTCACACTGGCCTTCGTTTTTCAAAGTATCGGTAAATATTTCAAAAGCTAAGGGTAAAAAACATCTGCTTTTTAATCTTTATATGTGTTGTCAGTATTTTAGAGGGAGTCAGAACGGCTCCAGAGAGACACATACATGCTCTGTTTAACCGAAACAAGCTTACATTTACAAAGTGATAGAATAGTACGTGCCCATATTCAGAGATACGTTTTGCTACCTGTTGTTGTTGCTCAAGGTCGGTTCTATCTGAGCTGAATGTCTGTCTTTGTGGCTGACTGTTGATATGAATATGCAGGAGGAGTCAGAACTAGCCAAGGTCAAGAATCAGAAGACCGGCTTGCGATACAAATTATTGTATAAGGGGATGTCTCCGCCCAGGTTCTCTAACTCTGCAGCTGTAATCCAAGGCTCTTTCTGATGCTACTCTTCCTTTGTTAGGTGGATGGCCCAGAGAGGGACCTCAGCTGAGTAACTTTATTTGTGATCTTATTTATTTATTAAATGTAAATGTAAATGTTCTTTATTTATACAGCCCTTTACAACAACCCTTTGGGTGAACCAAAGTGCTTTACAATAGATAGTAAATAAAAAGCAATAAATAAAAAAACAATTAAAAGCAATAAAAATGATAAAAGCAATAAAAGCAATAAACGAGAAAAGAGAAAAAAATACAACACAATAAAATAAAGTAAAATAAATTAAAAGTAAAAGTGTCACCATGCTACTGGGTATTGAAAGCCATCCTAAATAAATACATTTTCAGTCTAGATTTGAAAAGGCCCAGGTCAGAAATGAGATGCATTTCCGTGGGGAGCTCATTCCAGAGCCTGGGAGCAGCAACGGAAAAGGCTTGGCCACCCCAGTGTTTGAATTTTGACCTGGGCACTTCCAGCAAAAGTTGGTTGGCCGACCTCAGAGCCCTACCAGGCTCCCGAACAGTTAAAAGCTCCGTTAAATACACTGGGGCGAGACCATTAAGAGCTTTAAAAACAAACATTAAAAGTTTAAAAACAATTCTGTAATGGACGGGAAGCCAATGAAGAGATTTACGAACAGGAGTGATGTGCTCTTGACTGTTAGTGTTGGTTAATAGACGGGCTGCAGCGTTTTGCACAAGTTGAAGGCAACCGAGAGAAGATGCCAACATAAAGAGCATTGCAGTAGTCCAGTCTCGAACTTATAAGAGCATGGATGGCTATCTCAAGGTCGTGACAGCTTAAAAACATTTTAACTTTGGCCAGGAGACGTAGCTGGAAAAAAATAGTCCTGACAACTTTGTTGATTTGTTTGTCGAACTTCAGATGTGTGTCGAGAACCAGTCCCAGATTTCTGACGGTTTGACTAAGCATTGAAAACAAGTTTCCAACGCCAGCCATCACTGTGTCCCCAAACATAATACATTCTGTTTTACCATCATTAAGATAAGAAAATTTTGGGCCAACCACTGGTTAATATCTGCAATACAAGAAAACAAAGAATTTTGCGCACTGTGACTGTTGGGCTTTACTGGCAGATAGATTTGCAGATTATCTGCATAACAGTGAAAAGAAAAGTTGTGCCTAGCTATAACTGACCCAAGAGGCAACATGTATAATGAGAAGAGAATAGGGTCAAGAATAGAACCTTGTGGGACCCCACAGGAAAGAGGAGCACTGGAAGAGGACAAGTCACCGACCATAACAGAGTAGGTTCTACAGGATAAGTAGGATGTAAACCACTTCAATACTGTGCCGCAACATATTCGCTAAGGCATGACAGGCGGATTGAATGGTCCACTGTGTGAAAGGCAGCCATGAGGTCAAGCAACACTAGTACAACAGGGGATTTGGTACCATGCAATGTCATTGTGTACCTTTAACAGTGCAGACTTAGTGCTGTGAAGAGACCTAAACCCAGATTGGAACTTCTCAAGAACAGAGTTATTTTCCAGAAAGGACTGTAATTGAATAAAAACCACTTTTTCCAAAACCTTAAAAAGGGCAGATGAGAAACAGGTCTAAAATTTTACATCACTGAGGGGTCAAGATTAGGCTTTTTAAGAAGAGGCCTGACCACAGCATGTTTAAAGAAAGCTGGGACAGTTCCTAGTCCGCGGAACTGGATGGATGTGGTCTTGATCAACTCCATCTAACTTGTCATTGTCCTTCCCGTTCCACTATATTTTGAATACCCAAAGAAGTTATGATGATACTTTGATACCTTCTCTTTTAGCTCTCACTATTGTGCCATTACCAAGAACGCTTCCCAAAACACTCAGTTAATGTACAGTAACTCATGCATAAACAGAAAAAAATGAACTTTTAGACTTAAACCCATTCTGGTGATAATGAAAAGTCAAACAGAGAGAGGCAGAGGGGTAGGTGGCCCTGTAGCAGGCACCAGAGCTGATGAGGTGAACAGTGCGACACTGATCCTGTAATGCAGATCCTCTCACATTATTGATGTATGGTGTTAACTGCAATGTTGACATTTTAGTGTTTTACCAGATCTGACAAAATGTCTGTGAAAAGTGAAAAGAAAAAAAGGTCAGAGTGAATGTTTCCCACCTGGTTGTATATGTCATCTGAGCGCAGCCTCCCAATGACCATACTGATAAAATTCGTGGTGATGGGAACTCTGTTGAAGTAGCTCTCTGGATAGTTAGCTGGTCGTTTAGCTCCCGGCTGACTGGAGTAGCCCGTGCTGCGGAGGAGTTTGCAGATGTCATCCAGGTTGGAGTCGGCTGAGGAACGGGCAGCACTGAAGAAAAATGAGAAGAAAATGAAAAGAAAGGTAAAAACAAACGTAAGTACACTGCTTAATCAGATCATTAGATCAAACTCTATTTTAGAATTAAATTTAAGATTTTATTGTCTTTAAATCTTTAGATGGATTTTACCTTGTTACATCTCTGGTCTTCTAAATGTCAACATCCCTTTGAGATCTCTGAGGTCTGCAGAGCAGGTTCTCAAATTTAATGAAGACTCTATTAAAATCCTTTATTGCACATTTCTATATCTCATTTTCTTCAGTAAGGTGAAAGGCCGCATCTGGCCACTGGGATGCCAGCTGCCTATCCCTACTGGACACACAGTCAAAAGAATGGTGTATACCTGCCTGTCATGGACTCGGGAGTGAGGCAAGACATGAAAACAACAAAAATGTTGGCATGTCCCTTTAACAATCCATTGTATGGTTCAAGAGATACAAATAAATAATGTGAGTGTTATTGCTTGGGGGCACCGGCAGTCCCATGGAGCTGTGAGGGTTAATAAGATGTTTTTGAGTGGCTGATATTTTTTAGAACTTTGGGTTGCAGCCTCTTTTTAAGGGAGGCGATGGTGGGTTCTGAGAATAGACTGATTTCTGTTTTCTGTGAGCACAGTCAACTCAAGAGACTCAACCTTACTGTTGACAAGCTCACGGTATAACAAGTGAACCATGCACATCGGGCACATGATTCAGCGTTTGTGTCTGTGAGGGTGAATCATGAGCTCACCTGTATCTATAGTAAGAAACAAGCATCCTCTCTCTGACCTCTCCCTCAATTTTCTGGTCAATAACCAGCAACATGACTCCATAAAGGTAGAGCGCCTCACACTAGAGGGACAGAAAAGAAATACAACATCAGCAACATCTGCAAAGCTTTATTCTTTGTGTAAACGTGTCCTTATAAGTGTAAGGTATGTAAATGAATCAGCAAAAAAGTGACAGAAACAGTTAATTAATTCTGATAATGACAGGTCGCAAATGTTTATTTAGAAGTTGTAATGAAAGCTGCTTTCGTAAAGGTAGAAAATTAAACTTGATTTGCATTTGTGTCACTTACTAAAAGCTGTTTCCCATCCTCATTTAGCAGCACAGTCTCCAGGGTCTGCTGAATATAAACACCCTCATGTAGGTCATCCAAATATCTGCAGGGGAGAAGAAAACCATTAAATTTCTTATTTAATCACTAAAAAATGAAAACAGGGCATGAAAGAAGGTGACAGCTTTGTTTTAATGACTCATTTAAAAGAGATGACTCAGAACTTTATGTTTGCAGTTTGGGTGAACTGAAAGTGAACTTAAGAAAACAGCTTCTCTTACCTGTTTAGATCTACTATATACTTGTGGACGCTCTCAAAGGCCAGATAGAACCTGGACAGAATCTCAATGTTGTTTTCTCTAAACTCTTCATCCAGGTCTTGGAGCTCAGGTTTGGTTTCCAGCTTTGCCTCATAATACTCTGGACCCTGACGAAGACACAAAATCATTTATTCAAAATAATCACAAAGCTGAAGTAATTAGCATGTCTTCATTTAAAAAAATAGACAAAACTCATGAAAAAGCTTCAAACTGGTTGAAGAGCAATCATTGTTACAAATCATGCAGAAAGTTCTGATGTTTGATTATCTCAATCTGCAGAAAAGAAACAAAATGAAGCTGATATGCACTTCAGATAACCTTAACAAATTATTTTCAGCTCCTAATACTTTCAGAACGAAGATAAAAATGTCTCGAGCAGGGTTTTTTCTGGATGCAACATCTGGTTGTGCCTGTCATCTCCTAATTTTGTGCTAACATCGGCCCTAGTAAAACTCAGACGTGCAAACTTTGCCCCATATTTGAGGGGCATCATGAGACCAGGTTAAAATTATGTAAACTCTCAACCTGCTAGATTCTCAAATTAAGAATCATGTAAGACGTACCACACGTTTTATTCAAATTTTTAGGCTTTTCTAAAAAAGGAAAACATTTACTGAAAAAATGTTTCATAAAATTTTGAGCCAGGGAAAAACCCTGTTGGGATACTGACAATGACTGGGTAATAATAATGAGTTTTTAACATATAAGAACTGTTAGCAGAAATATGTTTTTTAACCACAACTCAAATCTTTTTGAAATCTTTTATTTAAATGTGGGATTACAATTTATCTGGGGTGATTGTTATTCATTATCATTGTTATTACTATCAATTTTTAACCAACAAAGAGGTGGATTTTCAATTCAATCTTTTTAATTTTTCATGCCTTGTTGAAATTGTTTGTTATCATTTGGATTTGACTTAAAAATAATAATGGTTGTTTCTTTGCAGATAAAAATGGCAAGACATATCTTATGTATGACCATTCAGGCAAAAAAATATTGAGATATGATTTTTGATTCTGATTACCAGGCCCTAACAAAGACAATATGTGCTCATACATCACGTAGCTAGTTTCAAAGCCTGTAAAGCATAAATGCTTAAGGGTGGTTACTGAAGTGCCTTTCTGTTAAAGTGTGTGTTGTCGTCTTTGATCTGCCAAGTTGAAAACCCTACTCTAAAGTAGTTCTGAACAATTCATCAAGTTTTAATTTCAATCACTTTTTTTGGCACCCCATGGTCACGAAACCCAGATAATCCAGATTAAACTATTACAGTGCCACATGCTGTGTTGCGTTCAATTTTGTCCATGGTTTCATTTTCAAAATTTCAAGTTTTCTAAAAAACTGTGATTTATTTTGATCTATTAATTATTATCATACATTCTTATGTCAAAATGTTTTAATTTTTATTCCTTTTTTATTGCTAATAATATATCAAAGTGTTCAGACTGATCAGGTGTTTTGACTGTTAATGTTTGATGTAACACAGATGTAGTAAAATCAATAACGAATAGTGTTTTATAATCATGTTCTTAATATCAGTGAAAAACAATAGTGATGTTCTCTTCTTTCTCTTCCTGCTATGGGCAGCTTTACCTTAAAGTAGCTGAAGTCACAGATAATGTCCCCATATTTCTGCTGGTCACTTTTGTCCTTGAGCCTGAAAACTGCAGGGATGAAATCAGAGAGGCGCAGGAGCTCAGCGATGATTGCATTTCCTCTTGAAACTATCCTGAGGATGGCCTGTCCACACAGGTTGTTCTCTGCCAGGAAGTCCACCATGGCAGCTGGAGGAGGACACTCAAAGCAGCCACAGCTTGAATTGGTGTTTAGCAGGAGACTGACGGTTTAAATGCTTGAGCTGAAAGAGAAAAATGTTCACAACATAAACTCAAAGTTTTGACTCTGTTCCAAAATTCAATATCTGCTCTTCAGTGGTGTTCTTCAGGTGATAATAACTCAGGTTCATGATTTAACTCTTTATAAGAAGCCAAAGACAAAACACCCTCTTCAGGGGTTTAGAATTGACAGAGAAGTTATCAGCGCAGGTGCTTGGCTAGAACTTTGTACTATAACAGTGTCCTAGACAAGTCTGAACATTTTCGCACCGCAGTTCTTAATTCACAGGTCGGTTCATTACTATGTAACCATTTATCTTCCAGCCATTTCAGTCCTTCTGCAGAAATATATATAACATTTAACTTTTTAGAAAGGTTTAAAATTGTTTAGCACACTCTTATGATGGATAGACTGACTTCACACAGAAAATGGGAAATGCCCTGTGCATGACAATATGGACAAAATGGAGGCTACATTTGTCAGAATTAATAATATGTTTGGTGGTCTTTCTCACACACTCTCATTACTTGAATTTTTGTTATTCACCGTCTTTTACTTTCTGCTCTGACTACATTGCAGATGATAAAATATTAAGAAAAAATTCCCCCCCTGCAAAAGCTAGGCTACATTTTATATCAGGGTTGTGCAGCTAGCAGCCCCAACACCAAATGCAACCCCCCTACAAATTCAATGAGGCCCACCAGTGTCAAATCTTAATAATTACAAGTATTGAGAAAACAAGACAACATCTGGCATGACACATTTTAACATAATTTACATCAAATACAAGCATAATTATTAGTAATACATTTGAATAATCCTTGATTACTTTTATATTATTTGTTCATTGGTAGTTATCGGGGGAAAGAGTATTAAAACAAAAACTTAAATGAAAATACAATTACTTTTATAAAATCTAATCTTACTCAAGAACCAGGAAAAAAGCAGGACTCTGAGAATCCACTCATACATAGGCACGTGAATAATACGTATTAAAAAAACAGGATATCGTTTTATTGAAGTATTTGTTGTGCATAAATGTAATATGTGTATTTATTTGACATATGAAGTAATTGAATAGTCACTCGCTTGCTAAGCCAGCAAAAAAGCCTGAAGCTAACGTTAGCATGTAGCTGCTAGCTGCTGTAATAGCATGTAGCTGCAAACGACAACTCATGAAAACACGCTCTACATGAGAGGAAAATCAATATTTCTATTCTTGGCATGTTTAAATGAAAAGTTATGAAATGTTTGAGTAGGTAAAGTAGAAACGATGCTTGCCTCTTTGAATCTCCTCTTCCCTGTTTACTTCCTCATGACCAACCACATGACTCTGCCGCTGGGTGAGTTTGATTCTGTTCATTCAGCGCGCCGGAGAAGGGCGGTGACGATTATGTTTCCCCTCGCTTTACCCTCAACCATCAAAACGGAACCATTTGGGATTTAAGATGATTGAGGGTGTTGATAAAATTAATGTCGTTTTGTCTATATTAATGGAAATGCCAGCAACAATACGCAATTGATAGACCGGTGCAGTCTGGTCCGTAAAGTCAGTCTGATGGTCGTGTTTCTGTAGATGGCGACAGAGGTCCACTGAAGCTGCAGTCCGTCTCTCTCCCTGATGCTGCAGCAGCTCCAGCAGCTGTGCAGATTTCTGCCTCCATTAGGATGCAATCAATTATTATCAGTGACTCAGTTGTACGAATGACCCTGAGCAGAAATCAAACAAACATGAAATTAAAGAAAGGAATTTTCTTGAGCTTTTAGGCCAAACAATATTATACAAAATAGACCTGTTGAGCACACTGGAGAATTTCTATCCACTGCAACCCTCTTTCTATAAAACCTATTGTAAAACTTCAAGTAAAAGCCAAATTGCACTTTCAGGCAAGGTAGGACAAGTTTGTTTGCAGAGTACCATTCATATTCAAAGTATTTTTAAGTGCATTACAGAGTTATGACCACAGTTATACTATTCAGTTCATTAAAATATGGCAAAAATACATTTAAAATAAAATGAATTAAGATATAACACAAAGAGGCATAAAGAAATTACATTAAGTGAAATTAATGACTTAAAAAGCAGTTTTTTTCAACATGTCCTTGAACTGGGATTTGCCCTGTGCACCGCAGGGGTATGGCTCTGTCAGGTCCCTGACAACAACGTCTTACTTTTTCAAAAGACTCAAACTCACCTACTGGTCTTATCCACCTGCGGGTGGATTTTGTTAAACAGTCAATTCCAGATTATTTTCCCAAGGATTTAGCTCACAGTTTGATCCATCTGTATTGGACAAAACCTTGCATGACGATCATGTGGGTGACATAAATGACTAAGGATATGGCATCATTGTGATTGAAATGGCCTTAATTTCTACATTGTGGGTGGTCAAAATGTATCATACCTTAATATATTAATTCTTACTCCTTTCCAGTACTGTTCAATGGTGTGCTTTCTGAAAAATGCTGTAAATGACTTGAAAACAAAAACTTTTTTAGACTTTGTTTAGACTGTTTGGAATAATTCTGTCTATTATATTATGACAAAGTAAGTCTTGAAAAATGCCAAAGCTTTAAAAATCGTATATATCTTTTGAAAAGAAAGGTTCATGGGGGAGGAGTAACTTCACAAAAAATTGCATATAGTCAAAAAAAATCTATAGAAACTAAAACAACCTTGCAAATGTTTCTGTGCAATTGACTCAACTGCATAAGCTTATTGATAACATTGTTCCAAACATCACCAGGTTTGCGAGGAGAAGTCTGTTCATTGTCTTAACTGAAACAACGTGTAGAGATTTGCCTGCAATTCTGATAATCAAATAAATAAATAAAATTGGTTGTCTCACACTGTTTTTGTGTAATTTTAATCACTTATATATATGTGTATATATACATATATATATATATATATATTTATATATATATATATATATATATATAGTATTATGACCTTGCAACACTTACGTGACATGGAAAGTAGAACTGAGAGTCGCCTTCGTTATCATTCATTTAAAGCCTTGCTTCCAAATCTGCGGTTCTCGTCCACTGACAGCTGGGATAAGCCCAGACCTCCTGAAAGGAATAGTCAGAACAGATAATAAGAGCTCTGAATAATTTTCTAAATTTTAGGTAAAGACAAACTTTAAGAAAAAAAACAATATTATGGTGATTATACATTACACCAGACACAATTTAAAAAATATATTTTTTCACAAGCAGACTGTCCTTTCCCCTGGAACACAGTTGAACCAAAACAGAGGAGCTTGCTTGCAGCAAACTTAAGTATTAAAATTGTGTCCAGGGCAGCGTACAACCCCCTTCTTTTCTTTCTTTCACCAAAATTCACAAAAGTGTTCTTTGCACCTATATCTGCAATGTATGGCCTAGCCTTTTTGTGTTTTCTCTCCTTACAAATCCAAAGCTGTCTATTATCACTGTGACTAATGCATTTACCTTTGATGATAACCTCATACGTCCTCTCTTAAAAATTACTGAATTGTCCCTGTGACATTGTGTCCTGGAAATGATCACAGACATAATGAGTGTAGAAAATAAAACTCAAATGACCAAGACTTGGTCAGAAATTGTTCAAGGATTGAGAAGTGTGACCTAAGTCATAAAGAGGGTGCTGTTTATATGGCCAGTCACTTTTGTTGGGTCAGGGAGAGATATTATTTTAAGTTAATGTCTTTGTTTGATACAGAAGGTTGTCTGTCCCCACTGAATCTGTTGTAAAACTTTTATTACAGTCTTACTTCATCATTTTAATTGCATTTTTCTTTGATATGCAAAGGAGCCTGTGCTTCAGGGCATAATCTTCAGAACACTTAAACTTCATTCATTACACAGCTTTGATTGACAAGAAACCCAGAGAGTGTGACTTATAGCACAGTGAGCTGCGTTAACATCCTGAATGACGTGCTTCTTATCTCACCCAGCCACAGGGGCACCATTATTTCAATGCATTTTATAGCGAGTACAAGGGAAAAAGACAGACAGGTGTGATTTAGATTCATAGCTTGCCTCCTCATTGACCGGGCCGTCCACAAACTACACACTATGTCCCTGCAGCCATTGGATTTATTACCCATTTACTATCACACCAAGGTCACATTTTCAGCAGCACCTGGGTCAGCTGTATGGGCTTACTGGGGAGCATCATGAAAGGTTTTCACTAATGAGGTCTCTTCCCACACACCTTCTTTATTAACCTTCTGGCGCCTTGAGGGCTCTCTCTTCTTGTTATCGAGATTGGTCTTTGAAGATGCTCCTCTGAGAATAGCTTTCATTGTGAAGTACCAGATTGTTTAAGATGAATCAAAAACATATACTGCTAAAGGACACCATATGTGCATTCCTACAGAGCACTCTTATCCCTCCGAGCTTTATGTGCTGCACATATTGTATATTCATTTAGCTATCGACTTAAGAGCAATTAAATGACCCTCGTGCTTTTGCTCATTAAGAGCATTGACTGATCTTGGTTCTCATTCCCTGAGTGCCCTGGTGGCCATTGACTGCTGGGTCAGGTAATTATCATTTGTCAGTAAAACCCTTGAATTGGCTGACAAATGATGATTGCCTCTTTCTTTGTGAGCCACTTTATGTGCTAACGAGCTTACAAAATAAAGGACTCTGGATAGCATTTTCAAGAAGGAGTGACTCAGGGACTGCAGACTGTTTTCAACATCCTGCAGCTGCAATTTGTCTGACGCACTGTTGAATGTAAAATATGGTCTTTTAAATGGATCAAGTGCATAAATCAATACTTGAGTCTAAGTGTGGATTCTCCTGGTTGAAGACTACTTCACAATATGCAACATGCTCAAACCCTGGGTACAGAGTAGTCATCTTCAAAATTATTTAGATGTTCAAAAGTTATTTAAAACATTTCTTACTGTGTTGTCATAATGCATGAGTAAAGTCAAGGATGCACTGATGTTCATTCTAAAACAAACTATCAGATTTCACTTAAAAACTAACTCAAACATGTCATTCAAGTATGTTCATGAGTGTCAAAAGTCCCACGTCCTGGTGTGTTTTCCCATTCACATCGTGTCTTGGGTGTCTATAAAGAAAAAATTTGATTTAAGTTGAATAAAAAGACAAAACATTTTTGTCTCTGTAATGGATTAGATGCGGTTCTTTTTCCCTCCCCTTTGAAAACACTTGGATCTGAGGGGGTTAGCAGGCTACAGGAGGCTATGATAATGAAATTATAGGCTGCCTAAATGATGTCTGATGGGAGGTGGGAGGAGGGGTTACCAGCTTTAAAGCAGACTTTCAAAAATGTCATGGTGTCTGCCTGTGAAGAGCAGAAAACACGTATAGGTGTAGGCTGTACAGCTATGACATAATAAACCCCAGGAAATAAAAGCAGAGCATTTCAAGGGGCATTTTTCTTTAAGTAGACATAGCACATTTCTCCATGTTCTGAGACTTTAGTAAAAGTTGTCATGTTCTTCTGCTCCCCAAGCCCCCTATAACAACACTGAAAATAATGAAAATTGATTTTGTAGGACTTTGGGCCTTCCAGAAAAAAAAGTTGAGCATTTTTGGAAGTGGGGTTGTATGGAGTTAATGTCAATGGTAAATAAATTAGCCACAGTAACTCTGGTCAACTCAGCCACCTGTGGGGGAAATGGCATGGCAACTGGGCTGTAAATTGCCACAGACGAGGCCAAGAGCTCCTCACAGTGTTGTTAGTTAGGTTTTAACAAATGAAAAAAAACAGCTTTGAGAGGGTTACACTGTTCTTTACTCACTTACAAGGCTTTATTTTCTGTCTATTAACCCCCTTTGTTTTGGGGCCATGTCACTAATAGGATGTGAAGACTATGCAGTGTTAATACTAAAATAAAGAGGCTTACTAACAGATTGAAGCATTGTGTATGTGTTAAGGACAGTGTACAATCACTCCATTGCTATTTTTTAAATTAGTTTTTCAGCAAAAAAGGTACCAAAATGGAGGAGTTCTTAGGCCCATCTGCACTGCATAGTAAATTCTGTTCTTTCCTTTAAAGGGCAGTGCTGACTAGAGTAGCTATGGCTAATCACGAAACATAACGTCATACAACTCCACTTAAAAATTCTGAATTAGCCCTCTAAGGTGGAGAATCGTTATTCATCTTGTCCATCACACAAGAGCCATCAAAGAGCACAACAGTGGTAACCCATTTCTTTTGGT
Organism: Cetoscarus ocellatus; assembly: GCA_037902135.1. NCBI lineage: Eukaryota > Metazoa > Chordata > Actinopteri > Labriformes > Labridae > Cetoscarus > Cetoscarus ocellatus. Next base: position 1,775,011 of record JBAMNC010000649.1, read on the forward strand.
TCTTGTTTTGAATGTAAATTTCCACATTCAAATCCTTTATTAATATCTTAACAAGCTAAATTAAAATATTTAATCATGGAAAGAAGCCAACCAGCTACTGTGGTAAAATAAAAATCTCTGAACTGGAATTAGCAACAAAAAAGTTTTAATGCAAACCCAGCTTTAGGTGCATATACCAAGTATTTAATTGTTTTTTGCTGTCCAACTGGAAAAAATGACCCCATCTTGTGACAAGAGGAGTCATTAGCTGAACTGTATTTCATGTGTAACTGCAGTTGACCTTTAATCTTTCAACTGGGAGTTGTATGGTGGTGCAGCATGTAGTGCTGCCAATTCTCCTACAGCCAAGAGGTTGATGGTTCAACTCCCTGGCTAGGCAGGGACTTTCTATGTGGATTTTGTTTGGTTTTTCTCTTGGTACTCTGGTTTACTCTCACCTCTTAACAGGTGACTAAATTTCCTGTCAGCCCTGGAATTATTTGGAGACCAGTCAAGGTGTTATACCCCACCTCTCACCTAAAGTCAGTAGAAACAGACTCCAGCATCCCAAAATCCCCAAAAGGATAAGCAGCATATAGATAATGGATGAATGAATAAAAAGATGGTGAATGTGAGAAGAACAAATCTTTTGTCAGACAGACTACAGGCAGCCTGACACACCAGACAGACAGCTTCATATATCTACAGGATATATTTCACCGGTTCATCTGGGAAACATCCCACAGAATGTGTTTGGGGCGGAGTTGAATCTTTCAGAAATATATCTTGAAGTTGACTGGGCAATTATCCTGCCAATCACATTAATAACAGGCCAATTATATCATGTGGGCTGCTGACAAGTTGGAAAGGACATAACCCAAGGTAGTTCATAAATCAACTCTTGCAGAAGCCTGTTGGAAGAGGAGCAAAAAATATATATCTATTCAATCAAGAAATGTTTTTTAGTGTTGTTCTCTGTTCTTTATTTAATATAGAAATACTGATAAGTTCTGAGAATACCAACACTATAGCAGGTGATATCCATACTAATCTCTTCACAAGCAGCCATGTTTAGCCTAGCTGTCATTTCTCACTGTATTGATGCTTGTGACTCCTGGCTTTCCCTCCTTTAAGGACACTGATTGGTCAGTGACTCTGCAGACCAAGCTCGACTGTTCCAGTTTGGAGCTCTGCAAGATAGATCTGTTTGAGTGCAGGCACTGAATCGAGCGAATCCAGCCGCACTGGAGAGCAGGACTACCAGTGCTTATGTCACAGAGCTACCAGACAAAAGGAACACAGCATTGTTCAGTTCAAAGCCATGGAGCTCTTTTTTTTTTTTACTCCCTTTACAGATTAAAAGCACACCATGTTTTGTGGATTTAAAATGTTTTGAAGAATGAGTCAGAACCTTGTGAAGCAGCTTGGTTTCAGAGATTCTATGTCTGTCATCACGGATCTCACAAAGCACCAAGCTGGTACGTCTGTTCCATGTGACCTCTGAGGAGAAAGAAGTGGTAGTCTTGTCTTTATAGACAGATACAGAACGTCTCATGTATGCGTGTTTGTATGCCAAGGTGCATTATACACATGTGCATATGTTCCCTCAGGCCCCGTTTGCCCTTTATTAGTGGCAGGTTGACTCCATTCAGCTTGCCTGGTGATTAAACCTTTTCATGGCGGGAACTTTCACACCACTGTGAACTGTGTGAGGTGATTAAAGGCTGCTCAATTTGTAGTCCAGTCCCAACGCTATTCTTCCTCATTGATCTTTTTCAGGCCCTTGAAGTGAGAGCAGCACGCAGCAAGCGTCCCTGGTTGGAGCGAGACAGGAAACATACTCTGCACTCGTCTCTCTGCTCTGGTGTCAGAAAATATTTCACAGCCATATATCAAATCTAATTATAGCTGAAATTAACTGCCATGTATGACTGGTATTTAATAATATTTATGTAATTAACTGCAGTGTTTCTTTTGATATTGTTATGTAGATTTAATTAAACTCTTTTATGTTGAACAGTGAACACGAGTTCATATCTAACAAAGTTCCATTAGTTACATGTGCTCAGACTGCTTATAGTGACTGAGTATGTCACAAAGCTCAAGAGGGTGAAGAAACATTCAATCCAATATCCCCTTTGGGATGAAGAACTAATATATTCACTGCTATGCTGCAATTAAAATTTTTTTACCTCACCAAAGTTAATAATAGGGGGTGCTTTTATTCAACTTTTATTCCAGTTTTAATTCATATTAATGCTCAAAGCCATGGTTCAGGTTTTTGAAGTTGGGTTGCTCAAGGCTCATGTACGGTGACTGAGGAGGGCAAACGGCCTACAACAGCTTGATGCAGTTCAACAAGAGAAACCGTTTAATGAAAAGAGAAGATTCAAGAAAAACAACCAAATGTCAGAACAAGATACATACGAGTAAACGCGGTGCAAATGAAGTAATGCGCTGCAAGAATAAAAGCCAAATGCATTAAAGGCAAACGTGCTGCAAGTTAGAAATGAAAGAAAGCCCAAAACAATCCAAACCCATAAAACACCTGCAAGAGCAGAAAAATATGCTTTGAAAAATATTAATATCTTTTATATTTAACACTTAAAGGACTGAGATTGACAAAGTGCTTTGACAGACATACAGACACATACATCAGGACAAACATGATATCTTAAAATACGTGAGGGGATTCTCACTGAATCTTGCACCTTGCATCTTTGCTCTGAGATGAGGATGAACTTAGTTGATTTTGGCCTCATGATTATCCTTTGCCTGATTTCTGCAAATCACATATCAACAAATACCACTCCAACCCTTCCCTGTGCTTTCATTGTCTGGTGCTTGCAGACCTTCGAGGGGCATAAAACTCAGGCCGTAGTTCTAGGTTTTATAATCCTGTCTGAATCAATAACTCACACATGCCCCCTCAGTTGAAGTGTGCCTTTAGTCCACATGGATTAAGCTGACTTGTGTTTCCTTTCATTCTCACAGGAATACACAGTTAGTACACAAAAGAACAACACATTCACTCTCTGAAGACAGGCAGTAAAAGGCTTGGAGAAGGGTTATTTTATCACCCATGTCAGAGGGTGAAACAGTTCCTGAAAGGAACTTGGAAGCTAACAAGTATTCTGAAGACAAACAGCACAGACTCATTGTGGTAATGTTCTAATATCAGATGTGATCAAGGGGCAGATGTTACCTTTATTGCAAGTCATTACTGCTGTCATACTTATTAGCATACAAATCGCTTTTAGGCCTACAGAGACCTAAAAGTTATTGCATGCGTAATTGAACCTGATCTCTGCTCTGTGATTGTGACATTCACACAAGAGAGGAGTCGACATACACACACAGTGTACACACACATCTACACACAAAAAGTGTTTCTCTGTTGTGTCATTGAGCCGCAGTCCTTTTTTTTTATCTAAACAGAATAATGTAGAAGAAGAAAAGGCAGATGAGAGGGAAGAGGAATAGACTGATGATCATGTCATGAGAGAAACATTGTCCTGTCATTGATCTACACATTTATTTATTTTTTTCATTTATATTCCCATTTACCACTAATAAGGTAGCAATTTACTGGGGTCCTCACACCAAATATCCACTCATCCATTATGTATTCCCATCCCTTTTGGGTCACAGGGGGCTGGACTCTGTCCCAGCTGAGAGATATGGTAAACCTTGGACTCATCACCAGTCAATCACAGGGCCAACATGAGGAGACAATCATTCATGCACTTTCACACCTAAGGTTTGGTCAGAGTTACCAATTAAAGGGATAGTTCTGGATTTTTTAAGTGGGGTTGCCAGACTCCCAAGTCACTTGTAAATATAGGTGCCAGTAAAGGAACCAGCAAGCTCTGTCCATGGGGGGAGATATGCTAGGACAGATGGTAGCCGATACATAGCAGTGCATGGTGTCACTGAATGTCTCATAATTTACCCACTTATATGTTAAAACTACTCAAAAAAACTGTTTTCAGCACTGATCAAATTTTCTTGTTGCTTAGAAAAATGTAGTAAAATTGAATGTGTGGATGAATGTCCTCTTTGCTCCTCCATGGTAAAAAAAATAAATAAATAAATTCTAGGAACAAGCAAAAGCACAAATCAAGAAGACAATTAAATAGTTTTAGTCAATGTTATTGTGGAGAAGAAAATCTTTATGTTATGTTTTGTCAATAAAATCGGTAAGAAATCAAAAACTTGATTCTACTCCCACTAAACAAACACATGCTAGTTAGCTGGGCGGCATGGTGGCACAGCAGGTAGTGCACTTGCCTCAAAGCAAGAAGGTCACCAGTTCAGTCCCTGGGTCGGTCAGGGCCATTATATGTGGAGTTTGCACATTCTTCCCATGCATGCATGGCTTCCCTTCAGGCACTCTGACATCTTCCCACAGACCAAAAACAGTTCTCATTACTCCAAGTTGCCCCTTGGTATGTGTGAGAGACTGAATGGTTGGTTGTCCTTCTCCCTATGCGTCCCTGCAATCAGCTGGAAACCAGTTCAAGGTGTACCCCGGAAGGGATCAGGAGTATAGATTATGGATGAATGGATGGATATTAGTAAGCCAATGGTGTTCGTAGTATTCATACGTTAAAAAATTATGAGTGGGGAGTCTGTTTTTTGTCTCAGCTATTTCTTTAGAGTCATTTACAAACATGTGAAACTCTTATATTAAAAGGTAGACCATGTCACATCTTTATGCCTCTGTACAGAACATGTCCTTGGCTTCTATCCGGCTCCTTTTTTTCAAAGCATTGTAAATGCAAGGTGCATGTTCCTAACACTCTGTACCATGTGGTCGCATATGTCCCAGGATTTTTTTTTATCACCTAGACTGAAAAAGACATGAGTGTTTTATAGAATATGGTAATTCACACAGAGTTTCAACAGGGTCACAAGAGCTCTTTGTCGCTTTCACTCAGATTTATGTAATAGGTCCTTGCCACTGCAGGTCTTCATAGAAATGATTGCTGAGAACAGGAGCAGATTTTTAAAAGTCTTATGGAGTCAACCTTTCACAGTGGCCTCATTTCCTTTGTGCTAGATTTGTTGTAATGACATTCAGAATGAGGCAATAAGAAACTTTTTGACTCCTGAGATATCTCCCTCTCTTCGTTGGCCACATGGCTCTTGTAATGGAAATGATGGCCTCCGTCAGTTGGCCATTCATGCCTCCACTTTCGACAAAGAAATAGCAACTGATCTATTTTAGCAGAATTTCATTTCCTAATTTTATTGATCTATGTTAGAATGTTAACCTATTTTTTAACCAAGTGCCTCTTCCTACGTGACACTTAAAATGAACAAATATTATGAGCTTCCCTGAATGTGAATGTGACCTTTAAGTTACTACTATATGTTATTGAGAGTAGCAGATTTTATTGTGAATGCTGATATGTTTGTCTTTCTCCTTGAAAATACGCCTACATATTTTTTTTAATTAGTTTTTGGATTATTGCCGATCGTAAGGTTCTTGGTGAAAAAAGATTTTGAAATGTTTATGATTTGATCATGGTTGTCATTTTATAAAAACAAATACGGCTTTCATATTTTTAATGTTTTGAAGTGTAATGTAATCGGGAACTATGACACGTAGCTCAGTTACACCACTACTAAACTTCCAACTTTTATTCCAAAGTCTCACCACTTCTGCAAAGAACTTTCTTTATGGTGTGGCCATATTAACTTAATGCTGCTGTGTCAGCTGATAGCTTTTAGTCACATGACCAGCGATTTCAAAAGCATAAATATCTATATATTTATGAACATCTATTTAAATTTACACTAATGTATTCATACACATCCATCTCACAACTAAGTATGCACATAAGCCTCTTCATAATATAACCAGCCATTACAGCCTTTGTATATTGTACTGATTGGCCATATATATCTGTTATATTGGCTCTAATATTGGCAAAATACACAGGTATACCATATTGTTTCACCTTATCATCACTACATGGGTACATCTAAAAATCAAGAGTTTCTTTTTTTTCAAGAATTAGTTGTTGTTTCTCTTGTTTACATCTACCCCTTACATGACTAGACTGTCACATTGGAAGCAACAAGTCAGTTTCATAAATTAAAGACCTTGTGCTGTTGACAAAAATGTTGATATCGGAAATAATGAGTTAAGAAATATCAGCATGTCGAATATCAGCAAAAATCAAATATTGTGCTTCCCTCATTTTGATCCTCAATTTAAAGCAGTAATATGCAGTGGGAATTGGATAAGTCTTTTTGGTGCTACTTATTACCTAGAGGTGGAAAAGCTGAAATCATTAATCCACTATTTGCTCCTCTCCAGGTTTTCTCTCAAAGATTTGACTCTAGAAGTGTACTCTGGGCTTGTCTGAGACAAAACTTATTAAAACACAGTGGGCATCTGAGACCATCAACTTCACAATAATATAAAACAGAGGGAAGTGTTTCTTGCTCAACATCAAAGCATTTTAGGAGTGTTTGACATCATGTGTAAGCTATCAGTTGTGAATCTGACACCGTTTTGTAAAGACAATAAAAAAGTTGGCATTTAATATCCCCAACAAACACTTCATTTCTTGCTGGAAACTTGTTTGCAACTGTCCCTTTAAAGACACATTAACAGCTTCAATTTCTCACTTGGGGCAAAGCAGGTATACAGTATGTCATGTCAACAAAACGTGAAACAACAATACAAGCTTAAATCTCTTGTGTTTGTTTGTTTGTTTGTTTGTTTGCTTGTTTGATGCTTTGTTTGTTTTAGCCTGCCCTTATTTTATGCATAAAGCCTATTGAAATATCTAGTCTATTTTGATGCAAAGGAACTTGTCATGCCACAAAGCTAACTCCCTTCTGCCTTTCAATACTGCCCCACTCTATTTGCCCTCTATGCATCAAGACACTGACACTTCCATTTGTCATATGAACCCTTCATTTCACTGCTCGCCATGTTACACTCATGATGTGATTTGTGCATTTCAGCATCAGGGCAGTTGGCTGTGGCCCGGCACCAAGGCCATCAGTCTCAGTCTGGAGGGGACATTAAATTACAACATCCAAGGCTTTGATTTACATTAAGGAGGCACAAGCACAACTAAGCCATGCATATGTTTGTGAGGGTCTTTCAAATACCATACATTGATATTTTCATGGAAGTAGAGTTCTGGATAACAACTCTAACAGAAATTAATGATGTGAAAAATGTATTCAGGAGTAAACACTAAATCTCCACTGGGCTGTGCAGTTGCTTGGCTGACTGGCGGGCTGGCAGGGAAATGTATGTTGACCTGGGTGAATCCAAATGAGATATTGGCATGGTTACATGTTTTACACAGTAGGAGTGCTGCTCTAGTTCAGTCACCCTGCTGCTTTAAATCTGGCCAGTGCTCAGCAGACACAATCCAACAACATCTCCACGTTCTCATTATGCTGCAGATAGTGGTCAGACAAGAACAGATACTGACAGATGTTTTTCTTATACTGTGTGTTTGTTTACCTGAAATCAGATTGTCTATACTTTGTGTTGATTTGTTGTAAACTTGTTTTGAAGCATTGCATCTGGGTAAGCATATAAGAAGTCAAAGTTAAACTTTCTATCTCTTTAATGAGGGGTTGTTACTATTCCAAGAGTATCCAACTATAGACCCAGAGCATGAGTCCCTAATGTGACATAGCCCCAGCTAAAAACAAAAAACTCCTGGTGTGACAAAAGTGACATTATAATGAAAATAATCTGATGACCCATTAGCTAACTTCATGTTCATTGACAGCCAGTACAGCAATTACAAATGTCAATGTAAAGAAAATATATTGTACACAGATGTAAACATTAAAAATGTGTACGTAAATACACATCTTGAATGGACTGTAATCTTTGTTCACAAAAAAAAAAACCTCTTGCTGTTGTTTCAGTTCAAGCCCATTGGCTAGGGATGGCAAGCCTAGTGCAGATCATAGACTGTGTGAACAATGAAGAGCAATTGAAATCACAACCCTGAACCATGCTGAACTGACCAGTTACCACTGACCAATCAGAATGGACAGGGCCCATGTGGGAAAATGGGTCCTTAAGTGACAGGGGCTCTAACAGACTATCTCAGACAGATTGAGAATATTGAAGACAAAGGAAGAGAGAGCCTCCTGGGCTCAAAAAAGGGGTTTGCTAGAGGTACTCTTTGGGATGGGATTCACACAGTCACTGAATACAAAGAAAAGATTCCAGCACTCTCTATAAACAATAAAATGTCTTTATTTTAATGGCATGGTCATATAGACCTCAAAAATTTTTGATACATTTTAACATTTAGCACCTGGCTTGACTTGATGTTTAAAGAGAGTGCCTTTGAGGGTATTCTTTTTATTCAACATCAGTGTGACAATACAGCTGGATCAGAGGTACACAGTATGTGAAAACTAGAAGGTTAAAAATCAACAATTATGAACAAACTCCAACAGTCACCAAATTAAGTATCAGATCAAATATGACCACTTCATTGTATGAATGTCTTTCACTATACAAAGGTTTTACTTTTTTTACAACTTGCCCCTTTTGGATTTTATCAGGATTTAAGGTTATGCATAGTTTGGGGCATGGTTGACATAACTAAACCTGGTCTCTCTATTTTTCGGACAGCCTTGTGTTCCACTTCACCTTAACCTCTTTGTCTTAGTAAGCTGGTCTCAAGTTCCCCTGAGACAGTGGTCCGTGTGGTGGCTGCCATGGATTGGACCCAAAGGTCACCTCAGTTACAAATTGGCTCTTCATGTCTTGCTCTGCCTCTTACTGTGGCTATATCTAATATTTTCTATAGTCTACAAGCTCCAATCTACAACAACTGTGTTCTGCACAGATTAGAGCCCTTTAGAGCAGGAAGAGGATAGCACTACAAGCAAGATGACAGCTGGAACTGACTGCTTCTACAGAGATTAGCATAGATGCTATCAGCTTCAGGAGCAGTTTTAGTCGATCTGGACCACATTTCTTTATTAAATGATAAACAAATACCAACACTACAAACTTTTCCATAGAAAGGATATTTTTTTTTCGCTTCACTTCCAACATGATTTGGCGAGAGTTTGATTTACAAAGTGGGTTAGAATATATCCTTTACACCACATCAGTCACATCGGCCTACTGTATTATCTGATAGTATGGTAAGGAATGTGAGCGATGGAATGACCGTCCAATCAGCTGCTGATATGCTTCTGAAAGGTTCTGCTCATTCCCAAACACTTTCTATGGACTCTTTCCCAGATGAACAAGTGAAATATATTGAACGGTCCATCTGGTGCGTCAGGTTAGAGATGGTGGGCAATGTTAGAAAATCTCTACTTTAATGACTATGACTGTGTTGTCATGCTCGAATTTCATTGACATTTAGGCTTTTTATTAAGTTTCCTGTTTTTGTGTTTGTGCATGTAAATGCCATGTCCTGGTTTTAGCAATCAGGGTACAGCAGTTTCCTCACTTCTAGAAACCAGGTGATCAGACACCAGGATACAAGTATTCATCATGTACAAAGGGTTCTCTGTGTGCATGTAAACATCAGATCCTACTCTCTGTCAAAATTAAGATACGGCACAAAAATAAAATACCTGAGTCCACAGTCATGAAGTGTCCGAGCACCAGAATTTGCACAAAGATCCTATCCTACTGTAGATTGTCATTATTATCCTTGAGATCTTATTATTAGTTGTAGCCTATTGGAAATTGCCTAAGGTAGCTGTTTTGCTTACAGCTAATACTGATGCAGCTGCAACCTATGCTGATGATTTAACCCATTAGCCTGTTACTTTAATGGTCTGTTGATGACGACCTCACTGCAAGCGCTCTAAGGTTTGAATAGAAACAAGTCAAGACCACCTCTTCCAGGTAATCTCAGTTTGGATGTTTTGTTCTGAAACAGGGTTTAATAACTGTGTTCACATACATGTCTAAATGAATCAAGTCATTCTGGGAACCTCATTTGTTATAGAAAACCTCTACAGACAATAGAGGTGTGAAAGCATGCTAAGTTAATTTTATTTTACAATGATTAATTATCCTTCGAAGAGTGTCATGATAATCTTGAAAAAATGTTCAAAAACATGGCAAGTTTATAGTAAGTTAAAATGATAGTCCACACACTGGGCCAAACAGACATTTATTTTTAACTTTATAATAACTTTGTTGTCATTTATGTCACTTGCACTAATCACGTGATTGTGTTTTAATTTCACAATCATTTCCAATTATAAAATACATCCTCTGTCATTTGTCATGACGGGGCCTTTGTCATACCAAGCAGGTAAAGGGGTTCATCCATGACACTTCTGCACTGATGGACCACTTTAAAAAGCCTGGATAAGACTTCAGTGACATTTAAACAACTCACATGTGATCTTTGTGCAGAAATGGAACAACATAACCTTGTGTAAATTGCTTTGAGGGATGAAAGAGAGAAAAGATGGAAAGAATGCCAAAGAGCGGCAGAAAGGGGGATAACGACAGTGAGGAGAGGGTTGGGTGAGACAGAAAGGCAAGACAAAGGAGAAAGAAGTAGAGAATGAAGAGGTGGCTGTCGTATCCCTCTCCGTCTTTGATCAGTGGCCCATGGGGAACCGATGCCGTGCAGATAGCTGGTCCACAGCTCCTGAGGAACGCAGCTTCACATTCCTCCTTGCTCTTTCCCCGCTTCTGACAAATCACTTGTCATCTTTCAGAGCACAGCAGCTGTGAAAACACATCATTGCTTACTACATGCCAGAAAAGACCTGCTGGCTAATGCACTGTAGGGCCATTGTCCTGCTGGTCCTCATTCACCAGAGTAATTCATCTGAGGGCAAACTCTACTCCTATTCTTACATAATGGGTTTTATAATGATCGGTTTAGGGTCGAAAATAAAAAAAATACCTTGTTTTGTAATCTTTTTTTACAACACAGAGGTCAGAGGTCATGTTCAGCAACTGAGGAGCACAGGTCTGACTCGTGGGATTGTCTGTAATACTAAAGGGTACGTTTAAGAAAGAGAACAGTCAAAAGTATCACAGGTCCTTGAAGTCTCACACCTGACACTCCTTAATATACTAAAAAAAAAAAAAACCACATATTTTTGTAAAAATGTGAGACGCAGGTTGGTTAGATTGCTGCATAGAAGGACACTGCTTTTGGTCTTTCCTTTTTTTATTGGTGAAAGTATGTTACAATAATGCTTAAAGGTATATCATACTGTGGAATAATACTTTGGGATTAGTGTCTGTTAGCATGAATGAAGACAGGAACTGGAGTCATATATGAGGGCTGTGTCTACCTTATTAGCTTTCACTGGCCACACCTTTCTGCCATGTTCAGAGCAGCAGTGTTTGGAGACAGGAAAACGGCAAGTGACATAAGACACTTGAGCCAATGGGAAACTGAGTCAACTGAATTGTTTTTTCTTTCTTTAAAGATATTTGGGGAATTTTTATGGACTTGAAAAAGGGGTAGAGAGTGGAAAGACATGCTCCAAAATGGGCCTCAGATCGGATGCATGAGTTGAGAGCCTCAATATGTGGCAAGTGCCCAGTTACAACCCACTCCCCCCCAAAACCCCACTCTATGGGTATATGTTTCACCTCTTATCAAAGGAAATGAGCTGTTCATGACTTTGAAAAAACTGTACAGCAGTGTGCCAAAAAACCCACAAAGCCCCTAAAAATGATAAAGCTTTGCACTAATTTAGGAAAAGTAAAGGTAACACTTATAATATGTTTAACATTACACATGATGAAGCGCTAGCCCTAGCGTAAGGTTTAAATCTATAGCTGGGGTTTTGGGTGCCATTTTGGGGGAAATTTTGGATGTTTCCAAGGGCATATATATTTTTTCATTTCTTGAAGTAAAAACACATCTTATTACAATTAGAGAATATTAGTTTACAGTGTGCAAGTCACATTACTTTTCTTTTTTTACTGCAAAAAGTAGATCTTAGGCATCATCATGAATCCCATTTACACTGGCAGAAAATTGCTGACACTATGCTAAATTTATCCAGATGAGCAGCATGTGTGAATGCAAACAGCAGGGTTTTTCAACCAGACTTAACCCTCACAGACTTTTGGGCCATCCACATGGAGACAGTTCAGGCGTATCCATGCAAGTTTGTAGTCATATAGGCATTTTGTCCACATGGGTGCCTTAAAACGCACATTTTTGAAAATGGGTCCAAGAGAGGATAAATCTGAAAACACTGCATTTCCACGTAGACAACAAATGCAGATATTTTCAGAAACAATGATGTCACAGCCCCACCTCTCGTTTAAAATATATTTGCTAACCCTGACAACAATGGCGGAATGAGCTTTATATGGCTCTTTCAGCAAAACCTGCTCCTCTGTGACCATTGTAGCAACAAGAGGCCACAGAGAACAACGTACGCAATTGTTTGTTCACATTTCTCATGATGTATGTGCATCCTCCATGTCTTCTCCACTGGTTTTAGTGTAGCAGTGTTACAGCGTTACTTACAGGCCCTGAATTATACTACAGGGTTTTTAGTGTTGTTGTGTGGACCAACACATTTCTCGAAATGATGCCGTCTTTACAGGGAACGTTCTCAGTATGACAATGTTTTAGTCTCCATGTGAACAGGGCCTTCATCTTTAACCCTAAATGAACCTGCTGCCCCCCTTGTATTTTCCCTCCCCCACCCTTCCACTGACTTACATAGAAACTGCAGGGAGACTTTCTGCTGTGAGAGCCAAGCGAGAACAAGAAGGTCAGGGAATTTTAAGGCTTACCCAGGTATTTCTGAGAATCATCAGTGTTACATGTGTGAACAGGGCTTTAATGATCTCCCACTACCCCCTTTCCATGTGAACCTGTAAAAGTGTCTCCTGCAGACAGCCCCTGAGAAGTGGAGTTAGTGATTGAGCTTGACAATGCCGTTTTCTCCACAGGCCCAAATGGAATATATATTAGCTACTCACCCATTCTGAAAATCAGGACAGATACCTACATTAAAAATAATGAATCAGCCGATACAACTATTCAACACACGTAGATTTGTTAGATTATAAATTAAGTTAAATGTTTCTTCAAAAGAGATTATTTATCAAGATGTCTGGTGATGCTTGGTACATTTCAATATGTTGAGACATACATTTAGGTACGTGTGTATCTATCCATGTATAGTTATGTGTGCATTAATGAAGTCCTTGGCCTTTTTTTTTTTTAGTTTTGGTTGCCCTTTGGTGTATTTAACATGTCTCCTCCCTGTGATTGAGCACTGTGAGCAAAACACCCCCCCACCCCCAGAGCTACCAGTGTGATGTCTCACCATTGTTTTGTCATCAGTTCTACTCTGTGTCTACACTGGGCACCATTAGCTTGAGCCCAGTGCACAGAGTAGACATTAGAATAAATGCAGAGTTGTTGACAACACTGCAGTGCTGAACTGACCAATCACCACAAAGTTGACTTGCTAACCAATCAGAGCAGACTTGGCTCATTTAGGAAAAGGCGCCTTAAAGAGACAGGAGCTCCAACAGAGCCTCGCAGACAGGCAGAATACACATTTATTCACGTGTAATGTGGAAATTGAGGAGGAATTTTCTAATGTTGGGGGTTTATAGACAGACCATGAGTGTGAATTCAAGTATGCTGGGGCACTTTCTGAATTTCTGCTTTCTTTGAGTTGAAGAAAAACTTCAGCACATTACACATTTCTGTTATTCAAGAACTGGTGCAAATGCAATATGTTCCGAAAATGTTTGGTTGATTGGGACAGTGACTTTTATCATTGATAGAGACTGTTGTAAGAATTTGTTTTTTCATCTGTTTCATTCAGATGAGTTCAAATAGTGCTTGAAAATAAAATTTCATTGAACAATGTCTAACTTGGATAAAGTTAAGTTACTGTGAAATAGTAGTTCGCTTGTGCAGGGTTGTTAATTTTATTCACTTTAAAGGCCTTTTTTTTAATCACTGTTCCAACCAACAGCATTAAATCACCTTCTTACGAAAAACAAAACGTGACATTTAAATTTATTTAATGTTTTTTTGAAGTTGTACACAACTTTCAAGCTCACAGAAAAAAATAGAGAAAATACAAGCTCTGATAGTTCTATATCCCTAAACCTTATAGTGAAAACTTGCCAATGCATGTGCAAACATTTCAGGGGCCACTTCCTTTTGTATTATTGTCTCGTCTTCCTCTTATGTTGTCACACAGGTAAGGTTAATGAAATTTTCATTATATGGGTCCGCAGCTCAAGCCAGGTACCTAAAGTTTTTTTTATTTCACTCACTGGGCTAGAAAAATGCATCTCCTTTTTCAGTGTTTTATTCAGCCTTATCTCCCAAGCAACCTGAATCCCCCCCATTTTGTGTAAAAGCCATAAAAAATTGTAATTTACATCTTAAGATCTAAAGCAGTTGCTCAGTCTAAAAGGACTTTGGTTGGGGACCGGCGGTTGGCCAGTTCAAGTGCTGCCCAAAACATTTTGGTAGCTGGAGGGATATCAGCTGACTTCCTTCGCATTGCCGAAGTGTCCTTGAGCAAGACACTGTACTACAAAACTGCTGCACTTCTTTTAATGAAAACTAACAAACGCTTATGCCATTTTCCTCTATTCTAACATTTCAGTGGCTGCCCCTGTTATATTATTGTCTTGTCTGCCTGTTTGTTGTCACACCACTGAAGTCATACAATTTTTTATTATTGTATGGTTCTTCTGCTCAAGTCAGGTCCCTCAAGTTTTTTAAGTTCACTCAAGCAAAATAGGTGTATTTTGGTAAATTGTCTCATTCAAATGTATGCACCCTCCAATCAACCTGAACCCACCCTATAATGTATAAAAGTCACTAAAAAAAAGTGTAATTTGCATCTTAGGACCTTATGTAGCAACTTAGTGGGGCAGTAGTAGAAAGAACTTGGTTGGGGTCCTGACCAAATCATGTTTGAAAGTTAGTATGGTAGCTGGTGAGGTGCCAACTGACTTCCTGGGCACTCGTGAAATGAGCAAGACACTGTACCCCAAAACTGGTAATACTTCTTCAAGTGTAAGCCATCACTCTGACATCTATCCATTAGTGCATTATCGTACGACCTGTTTGTGCATGTGCAAGTGCATTTCAGCCCATGTGTGTAGCATGTCTCAGTAACATAGTGTAAAGAATTGAATTTCAACATGGGGGATTATAAAGTATGCTTATTGCCTTAGCCCTGCACGGTTGCTGACAGGGACCAGAAAGAGAGCCCATATTACACCGATTTTAAGGTCTCTGCATTGGCTAGCCATTTCTTTTAGGATAGATTTTAAGATTCTTTTACTGGTTTTTCAAGCTCTTATTGGTCTTAGTCCTTCTTATTTATCTGATTTGCTTTACCATATGACCCCATTTGAGCCCTCAGGTCTTCGGGAAGTTCTCTGTTAACAGTTCCCAAAGTTAAAACAAAAACTTATGGTGAGGCATCTTATGGAACAGCCTACCTGAAGACCTGAGGGCTGCACCTGATGTTAATGTCTTTAAAAACAAAGTCAAGACCTACCTTTTTAGTCTGGCTTTTACCTGAATTACCTTTTAGTTTTTTTATTCTTATTACACTGCTCTTTTATTATTATTTTATTTTATTTTATTTTATTTTATCTTTTACTTCATTTCAATTTATTTTTATTTTATTTTATGATGTATTTAATTTTACACTTTAACCTAACCTCCGGTGTTTACTCATTTTAAACCTTTAAGATGGTGTTTCCTCGGTGCGTACTGGGCACAACAATGTTCCTGCTTTATTATTGTCTTTTATTTATGATGCATTTAATCAACACTGTGTACGGATTGCAGGCTGGGTGGAGTGGGTTTGGGTCATAATTCCTTTTATCTTATTTTAATTTATCTGTCTGTCTGTAAAGCACTTTTTGCTACATTTTTTTTGTATGAAAAGTACTTTATAAATAGTTTGATTTATTGATTGATACAGGTAAACTGGAACACCTCCTTAAGTTACACTTACTGCTCTAGCTTATATATCATGGCTATCCAAAACTGACTGTACTCAAGAATCATCTCCTATAGCCATATGACCTACATTGTCTCTAAAGGCAAACTATAAATCTCAGTCAACACAAACCTGTCATATATCACTATGGGGACTGACTGCTCTGTCTGCTTGTGTCCTCTCTTTGTAGGTGTGAATAGGTTCACTGGAAGCCCCGCCCCCCTCAGAAATGACGCCAGCCAATGGCGAGGCAGCGTGCGCCGGGAGGGACGTCACATCATCAGTAGCAGCCGTTGTGTTGGGACTGCCGTGCTGCTCCACTGCTCTGCGCTCAGTCTGTACGGCAGCAGCTACTCTTGTTTTTGGGTTTGTGAGAGACACCACTTCAATAGTTTACTCTACTGGAAGAGTGCAGCGGTGGAAATATCCTGTCGCTTCTATGGGAAGAGAGAAGTATTGGTTTTTCGGCTGGAGGGACATGTTTTTAAGCGGAGCAGGCAGACTGCCGGCCGGGCTGTCTTCACTTCCAACAAGCGGCAGAGCTACTTTGATGCAGCCGCTTAGCTAACAAGCTAACTGGGAATGTTTTCACAGACCAGCCAGGTTGTTAGCTTCATAGCTAGCTAAATCTGATGTGGAAATTCGCTGTTTAGATGGCGCAAACAGATCAATTTCCTGGTTCAGTCGGAGATGAATAACTCGAAAGAAACATAGAGACACCTTTGGCTCGGTTGTTGAATGTTTAAAGCCCCTGTGCCCTCTTTGTTGCTAATTTCCAGTGTGGACAATAGTTAAGGGATCTGGCAACAAGTAATGCTACGACAAGTAATACTTAAGTTTATACCCATCAGATGTAGTGTTGGTGTCAAAGACCGCCTGATTGTGAGTGGATGAATTTCTAGTCGAGTAAACATCGTACTCATAAGAAAGTGGGGTCCTTCTTAAATGCTAGATCCCCATTTTTAGATGGACCGGGTCCCTGAGTTGTACAGGAGAAACTGACACCATCGAGTCCTAACAACTATTGACGAGGAGACGAGGTGGATGAACATTATAAGTCGCCCACATGCTTTGGATCAGTTCCCGGACTTGTGAAAGGCATCTGAAGCAGAAGGTGGGAGACGTGAGCGCACAGCCCTTGCAGCCTGGGGGAAGATGGCGGAGCGATCCCGCAGGAGGTGGTGAAACCAAAACTTGGGCACTTCTTGGATTTATCGCCAGACATCTTATCTCAGATCTTAGGACACATGCAGGCCAAAAAACGGTACTTAACCCTGTTCTCCGCTGGCGCGTGTCTCATCCTGTTGTTCTTCCTTGGGGGGATACAAGTACCGCTGTCCAGACGGGGTCCCAGCCGGCGTGATGACCGCAGTCTCTCTGGGGCGCGGTGGCGTCGCTTCCCGGGGTCCCTGCAGCCCTTCAGCTCCTGGGAGCAAGACCAGAGCGATGATCACAATGAGCACATATCTCCGAGGCAGAAGAGAGACGCTAACTCAGGTGTTTACACTGGAAAACGCTGCAGGATGGACTCCTGCTTTGACTTCTCCCTGTGTGAGAGAAATGGATTTAAAGTTTATGTCTACCCCCAGCAGAAAGGGGAGAAGATGTCAGAGAGTTATCAGAACATATTGTCTTCTATTGAAGGATCAAGGTTTTATACACCTGATCCAGGACAGGCATGCTTATTTGTCCTGAGTCTGGACACTCTGGACAGGGACCAGCTTTCACCTCAGTATGTGCACAACTTGAAAGCAAAAATCCAGAGCCTCCCTCTGTGGAACGGGGGCAAAAACCACATCATCTTCAATTTATACTCTGGCACTTGGCCAGACTACACAGAAGACCTCGGGTTTGACATCGGCCTAGCCATGTTGGCCAAGGCAAGCATCAGCACAGAAAACTTTAGGCCAAACTTTGACGTTTCTATCCCTCTTTTCTCTAAAGATCATCCAAGGACAGGAGGGGAAAGGGGCTACCTGAAACATAACACTATTCCACCTTTTAGGAAGTATATGCTTGTTTTTAAGGGGAAGCGGTACTTAACTGGAATAGGTTCAGACACTAGGAACGCTTTATATCATGTCCACAATGCGGAGGATGTGGTTCTGCTTACTACATGCAAGCATGGGAAGGACTGGCAGAGGCACAAGGATGCACGCTGTGACAAAGACAACGCAGAGTATGACAAGTAAGTGCTAAATGGTTATTAAATTTCAAGCATTTGAAGTAGAGCTGTCCAACCTTTTTTAACTGAAGGCCACATGCAACATAATTTTAGGATAACTGGGCTCAGGTACACATCAATGTATCTAATTTTAATACATTCCAGTTAGTATAATTAATATTCTATAGGTTAACATACGCTTGACTATTACCTCAGCACTGAGGAGTTTGCTGGTGTCTGTCTGTTGTTTTTTCTTTTGTCTGGGAGCCAGATAACCCAAAAAGCCCCCCACTGATTATTATATATTTTTCGGGGAATGCTGGGCATGGCGCAAGGAAGAGGTGATCTGATTTTGGTGGTGATCCAAATCTGGATGTGGATACGGGAATATTTGAAGTATTTGTTAGCATTGTGAGATAGGACTGTTTTCCACATAGCTGATAGCTGAGCTAACTGCCAGAATTGCCTCCAAGGAGATTTGTGCTTCTAGGTGAAAATGCTTAAAAAAAACAACAATCAAAAAAAAATCAAAGCTTAGCTCCACCAATGGCTTGATAAAGCAAGCAGCAATGAGGAGATGTTAATGTATCATCTCCATATTCAGACTAACTGCACTAAAACAAATTACATTTATGGGAGCGTGGAAGGTGTTTGAAGATGACTGGCACAATATTCTTTGTAAATCAGACCTTGAGAAGATAGGGAAGCAAATTAAGGTAATTTATCCTACTTCTGAAATATGTGACCCGTTTGTCTTAATTCATACACCAGCCTTATATTCTAGTGTAGGCCAAATTTCCCTTTATGTTTGGAACTTGCTGAGGGCCAACTAAAAGTAGATCGCAGGCCACTGATGGCCCCCCAGGCCATAGTTTTGACACCCTTGATGTAAATCTTACTGTTTTTTACAGCCTGACTTTAAACAGCTGCTGTTGGTGTCTTGGTTTGTGTCTCTTCTCTTCTTTGTTTGCATATTTTTTCATTTTGTGCTTATCGCAGTGTTATGTGATGTTACACTGGCACTCAACAAGGTCTACTTCAATACTTTTAGACACCAAGAGTAATAAAGTGATTCATTCTCTGTTAATGGTGGGTAACCTTGTAAAGTACTGGAACATGCAATCAAAACTATCTTATTTGCACAAGACAGAAGCAAAGAAGATGAATAAGCTCTTCAGTGCTTAGAAACATCCAATATTTTGAGCAATTCCGGCTTGGTATACGCTGCAATTTTAAGCCAATGTGAATTGTGGAGGAATGTTTGTTCACAATGACTGAATTTTTGACAAAGTATTTTGAACATGCCCAATTTATGTGCTCTGCTGTTTGATCCCACAGTTGGGCACAACTCTCTTGCTCACATGGTGTGATGGAATCTCAGATGGAGGTGGGCTGAACAATATACTGTTTAACATCACAATGACAGTGTCCTCGTGTGCAGCAGTCATGTTGCACCATGTGCTATGACTATGTTAAATGAAAACTTCTAGCATATATTGGTCATTTTTAGCCATAATTATGAAAATAAAATTTTAAGGCTATTCATGAAGATCTAAATAAAGGCACGTTTTTTAGGGCACTCAGTGTCTTCAAAAATGGTCTTATCTGGAACAACGGGAATTTACAGCAATCTGGAACATGCATACTCGATATGGCGCGGCAACTGCTGGACAGTGTAATTTTCTAAAGGTGTAGTCCACACTCCAACCAGGTGGCAGTAATGCAGCCTTAACACTGGAAGAAGAGAGGGTCAGAGTCTACATGTTGTTTGTGCTCATTTTCTCCAGTCAAATTTTGTTTGGGTTGCCAGGGAGAGAAATGAAGTTTGAAAAGAGGAAAAAACACTTTGGCTCACTTTTGCTTTCTTTGACCAGTGGAGGCCACTAAATGTAAATGAGTAACAAAAACATTTATTGCTGTGTATTGTAAACTTGTTTCTTTTATTTAATGCACTATTTTTAAAGATTGACCAATTAAACCTCTTCAGTCAAAATATTCTTTGAAATGGCATCAACAGTGAAAAACAATTAATCTTGTTAAATATTGATTAATGTGGAAAAATACAGTGTTGTCACATTTTTTTCCCATTTCGCCCAGCCCTAATATCCATGCACACACCAGGTCATGTCCTTGTTAGTTATCTTTCAGGACAGAAATGTGCCTTGAGTCATGTGACCAGGTCAATTTCATCCAACCTGTTTTTTTTTTCTTGCGAGATAACCATGCCACTGAAACAAATCAGCATTTTAGCATGACATAGTTTAATTTACTACACCCGTGTTGATTGATGTTAGTTTTGCGGTTCAATAAAATGCATCATTATTTTCTGGGTTGTGGATGAAAGGTCTTAAAAGTTTTGGGTTGGATTTTATAGTGAGTAGAAACTTTGGTGAGTTGTTGCACATGAATCTTAAGTATGGGCCAGCCCTCAGATAATTTTTCTTTAACCTCTGAGACCTGATGCAAAACGATGAGAAATTATTTTAATTCCAAGTTATTCTTTCTAGGGCTGTCTGGCATTCTTCTCCCTGATTAAATTTCATATTATTCAGCTCATCTGATTTATTCAATAGTAAATGCCCAAGTGGACAATTGTGATTTGACTTTTAAATAGTCCTCGGATCATAAGATTTTATTTAACAAATTAAACATCATGAGGCACAGATAAGTAGATTTGCTTTAATGTCAGCCACAAGAGCCACTGTATTAATGTAATTCAATTGATATCCCCATCTGTCCATACAGCCGGTTGTTCAGTAGTGCATAAATCTGCCTCTCCTGCTCTGAACATTTCTGCTCCCCTTCCGGTTATTGTATTTTACAGCCTGATCCTCTTTGACAGAAAGTGTCAAAAGTCTACACACACTCAGAGTCCAGTTAACATGATGCAGCGTGATACCCAATCTGTGGGACGAACACGTTTTAAAAATATATAACCCTGAAAATTCAGGCTCTGTAATAACCCTGCATCCTTGAGGAAGGCAATATTATGTGGCCTCATTGGCTCGAAAGAAGCGCTCTGTGATCATCATCCAGTCCTGTGCTCAGTGCCCAAATCTGATGAGCAAACTGGTGCCTGTCTCCCTGCTCCAGCCAACTGGATTCATTTCATGTCCCCTCGGACCATGCTGTGTTGTTACTGGTGGCTGTGTGGCGCTGGGTGTTTGACTGTGGCTCTTTGGAGTGGATTAGTGGGGACAAAGCGCTGGTGCCAGTAAGGGGAAGCCACTCTGGCCCCTGTTTGCTCAGTCATTTCCCAGACAAACCCAACTGCGTGAGCCAGGAATGCCCTGGCCCCAACCTGTGTCCTGTGTGACCCCTTAATGTTTGGGGCCTGCTGTCACTGACCCCCATATCAGCTCTTTACCTTGTTATTGTGAGGTAAAACATTTAGTAAAACACAGAAATTACAAATTACAATTTCGGCAGTATAGAAGGGCACGATTTTGATGTGCATTTCTATTCTATTCAAAGTGACACATTTGTAGGTCATACCTGCTCGACATCATGGGAATATTATCCAGAGCTCATTTTAATGGAACAAAAACTAAAATGTCCATGTTATTGTTTAATGGAAAGGAGAATTTGTTGACTTTTACCATTTAATTCAGGAACTGAACCTGCACCACAGCTGCTTCAGGACCAGCTGTTCACAGCCTTAGAACTTTGACGTACACACTCACCTCTGCAGCTCCAACATTATTTTCCTGCATGCATAATCTTCAGACTAATCAGCCCTCAAGGTCCCTCAGATCAAGTTAAATGTGAAGCTCTGAAACAAACACATTCAAGCAGGTGTCTGTTTTGGATGTTTAAACTGTCTGTGATGTACGTGCCAACAAGTGCTTTAATTTGTCAGATGAAGGCCTACGGGATTTGAAACTCTAGAAAAATTGACCAGGGTCCAAAAACATAAATGTTGCTATTTCACATGCTGACATCATGTTGCTGGTGTGTAAACATGCATTGACTTGACTGTTGGTTAAAAAAAAAAAGTGGATTATCCACACAACAAGATCACGTCTGGTGTGCAAAGGTCTTTAGTCCAGTCAATGCAATGCATTGGAGTCATGTATGAAGGACACAGAATATTTATTCCTGCCAAGGGACTTTACAAAATATATATTTTTCATTAGTTCAGAGAATGAGCATCTCTTCTGCTCTCTTTGTCCTGACCAATGTGGTGGGTGAAAAAGTACCCTCAATGTTGTTTACAGTCTCACTGACTGACACATCAGCTCTCCTCTATGGTGTGTCTCAGTTCAAAGGATGCATATTTTACCCAAGTCCCTTACCTCAAGGGGATAAAAGCATTTATATTTCTTATTTCTCTGAAACACTTAAAATACAGAGACAGCCTTTGTTATGTCATTTAAATATTCATGAAAATAAAAAATGCTTTTATCAGTGAGCAAAATGATGGGCCTGTGGGTAATGATCAGCACATCAGTTTTAATTCCTTTATTAATTGAACTTAAAACAAATGAACAATTCGACAAAACTGAAATTTAACCACTTTATTGAAAATAAATGGATTTTTAAATGGTTTCAGCTTTAAATATCAGCAAAAATGTTGATATTTACCAGTAATCAACTTTAAGGCAACTATCTGCAGTTACAAGTATTGTACAGATAATTTGGTGCATCCCCACTTTTTTGCATGACTCACACCTGAAATTAAGCCATATTTATCTTGGACGTTAAATATCGCAATATTGTCAGACCAATATCGGAAATGCCAGATTAGTGCCTAAAAGGTCATTATCACTATAAGACTTTTGCAGATATTCATCTGATATTTTGGCCATCAGATTTGCCATCAATATCTTGTGTTCGGCAGGAATATTGGCACAATGTACAAATGTACTACAATGGTTGACCACAGCATCACTGAGTGTCCACTTTTATAAATAAAACATGTCATTATAAAGAATTAAAGGTTACTTTTGCCTCACATTTGGACTGTGACCATGTTTAGCTATGTTGGGGCTTTTTGCTCTTGACTAAAGGTATCGTCATGGATATCAGTATCATGAATAATGGGTCTGGAAATACAGACATGTGGATATCGGAAAAAAATACAATATCCTGCATCCCTACAAGACAAACAACATTCATGTTCATACAATATGGCTTCTTTTACTCACATGATCATATTTTGTCAATCTGTATGTGTTTATTGGTATTTGCTCATGACTAATACAACTTGACAAACAATAGGATTAATTAGTCATCAACAAAGTTATCAAGGAATTCATTTTGAACTGTTACATTTCAACAGCTCACATTAAAATTGACAAGTCACAATTTAGAACAAGTCAGATTTCATTATCTTAAGCATAATAGCAAGTAAAGTCATATTTCCATCTACTTGTAAATTCTGTTAGACACTGAGGTCCATGTTCCCTTGGAGGACTCATCAGGAATCTTTAAAATGATAAAACTGTCAGCTGTATGTGGAAATGAACAACCTAAAGTACTGTCGGAGTCATTAATAATTCATTCATTTGTTCTGTAGTTGTAATGATAACTTATGGTGCTACATTGTCCCTTTGCACTCCAAGACTTACCAAAAGACACGCCAGTGAGCCCTGGCATACTTTTTTGGAACAACTGTCTTTGTATGTTCAGGCATCTGCAATGAAGCCTGGCAGCATTATGATTACACTGGGTGAAAGCAAGAGGTGCTTCATCACGGCTTCTGTCTTGTACCATATCAGCCTGTGTAATGTGTTTTGCTTCACATTGATCCCCAGAGGATCCAGGTGTTTGTGGCGGCCTGTGTAGGTGGGTATCAGCTTAAGAGGTTCATCCGTTTAGTCAGAAGAGTCACATTCTCCCTATCACTCTTAGGACATGAGCTATCTGCTCTCTCTGCCCCTCACTGCCAAGTGCCGCCAGGAAATGATTTCTCACAGAGACGGGTGGCATCAGAGCCATAACCCAAAGGAAAAATTAATCCCCTGTCATTAAGTAGCATTTGTGGGTGGGGGTGTGGGTGTGGGGGGCAAGGGCAAGCTTTGGGTATCTCTCTAGCCCTCGTCAGCTTAGCTTCATTGCATGGCCACAGTATGTTTAATGGTTCTCATTCAGTTTATCCTCAGTAAGCCACACCACTATCAGTCAACACGCTTTGGCTTGATCCCCAGTGCATCGCTGAATTTCTCTTAAATTAAAAGAAATTAATTTGCTCTTTTGCTCTTTCACAGAGCTCCAACTTTCAACAAAGTCTGTATGTAACTTAGAGACAGATGAGTACAAAAACTTCCAACATCTTAAAAGTGAAGACAGAATAATACAGTTTAAAACAAGATGTATAAGGTATTTTTTCTTGGCTCATTCTGACTGAGTGTGGCTCTCTTTCTAATACCCACTGTTACAAAGGTGAAACAGAGGGCCAAATATGATTCCTAATCTTTCCTTGTCTTTGTTTTGGTGGTAAGGATGTTTGGCTCCACTTGGCAAACACAGATCCAAACTGTTTTAACTTCAATCATGGGGCAGGCCCAGACTGACCAATCCTTTTCTTACATGTGGCATGCACTGTGCAGTTCAAAGGCTATTCGAACCAGTTTTGAAGTCAGGCTGACCGTGAGTCATTTGTCATGTAGAGTACAGGAGGACAGGATAGCAGGTCACAACCCAGTCACCTGCACTTGACTGAGTGGATGGATACCTGATATGTTTGACACATAGGTGCACAACCATCTTCACTCACACAGTGAGAGTTAAGGTTCCGAAATGCTAGGCTTCTGCTTATACCAATGCCATGGCCGAGATTGCCTATCAAATCCTATGTATTTTCTGTGTGAAAAAAGCAGGCCTGCACAGGATTTTAGAGTCAACAAATTAAAGCACATGGCACTCCTAATATTTAATGCTTCCCTGCATAGACAGATTTATCAAGTTTCTGTTGTTTCCAACCATACTTGAAATAAAAAACACCAAATATTGTGCAGTCCGTGTCATACTGTGTAACCTTCAGCCACACTTTTGACTGCTTCTGTCTGCCACGATTACTTCTTTGACTTCTTTGTTGTTCTTGCTTACTGCTTCTTGTGAGAGCCTGGTAGCCTTTATTTGCAAAACACCCAGAAACCCCTGGAAAGAACTGATAAGGGAATTGTTAAGAAAAAGGCGAATTATATTGACTACTCTATTTGGTTATCATTTCTCAACTGGATTTGTTTTTGATCCTGATTCCTAAGACCCACAACATTTTGTCCAACCTTAGAGTGTTGTTTTTTTCTGCTTGTCAGACAGCATTTAATTCACATAACAACAGAAAGCCACCCCTCACATCAGATTTTTTTGTGTAATAGGAAAATGACACTGAGCTTCAGTTGATAGAGAACATTGCTGTGAATTTACTACTTATTGTGCTTTCTGGGGAGTTTTGTGTGTGACAGTGTATGCATGCATGTTTGAGCCATGGTAAAGAAACAGATGAAAATCATGCAGATGTGACGTCTACCTCCATTTTCAGGATTTTTTCAAATTAGACAGCAACAACTTTTATCACTGGTGTTCAGTCCTGACTTTATTCATACACTGTGAGCATTGGATTATGTTTGACCATCAGATTCAAAGTGTGAGAACATGCATTAGTAGTGTGTCGTAAACAATTCAGTTGCCCGATGTGAACTGGCATTCCTCCCCAACTGATGCTTCCCCCTTGGTGAGGAATCCTGCTGTGTACTTGGCTCAGTTTATTATCCAATTAGTTAACATTCCAAAGTAGAAAAACTTTAACTGTTTGAACTTTGAGCAGCTACTTCTGTCATGAGTTGTTATGCATTTATCATATACAACCCATTATTCTTCGTCTATCTCTAGCATTGCCCTTAAAGTATATTGTACTCCCCCTTGTCTCATCCTCTCTTGATTTTGCGGCCATACGGATGATTTCTTCTCCCTTTTTGTCTCAGTAACAACAGTAAACACTTGTGCAGAAATTTTGGAGAATAAGGAGACGGCATCATGCAGTATAAAAACACAGAGCATGGTCACACCATGACTCCGCCGCAGTTTGTATCAGTGCATGCCGAAAACATAACTGAGGCTTAACAGGGATGCAACAGTAGAGTAAGATCACATGGCCCAGTGTGAACCTCTGTTTGAGTAATTTTTGTCTCCCATCCATGGGCCTTTAAGGCTAATTTTAGATTAACATCAACAGGTCTTAAAAAGCAAAAGCTGCCTCTTTGAAATGCTAAAACTATTTACCTACTCAGCTCTTAAGAAAACATTTTTTTCATAAACGTCATTCTATGTGTACTGTAAGGCGAAGTCAATAAACGATTTTTTACTGAGAACTGGTGCGAGTTTCAGATGTTATTCCAGAGTTTAATGACAGGCACACTTTCCTCGGTTTGTGTACGTAAGAGGCAAAGTGAAAAGTGCACTTCTGGGTCTGTTGGGAACAGATCTGTTATAATATCCTGTAGTGTTTAGTGATTTTAAAGAATGCACTTTGAGTCCATGGGGACTCTTCTCTTTCTCACATGTTATCTCCACTTGACTTTGGGCTCAGATCTGATGGTTATAAAGACAGCCTTAAAGAAATGCTGTCCATGAATACAACCAGTGTTTGACAGCGTTGCTTTTTGCTGTTTCAACTGACAACTCGTGACCAAAGTATACCTTTCATAAATATCTTGAGGATGATGTAAGGAATCTCAAGAAAAACTGGATCTCTTGGTAAACTGTAAATTATCTTTAAAAAAAAAAGTCACGCCAGTAATGTTTGTATCCTCAGACCGTGCAAATTACATTTTCTTGCTGTATCAGCTTTTATTGATAATTTGTCATCGTGGTCTAAGTACATTGGACCATCAAAATCCAACTATTACCAGAGGGTTCTTGTGTGTGTTTTGAATGATCATGGTTTTTCCTCCAAATTTTTCATATTACACTGTGACAGAAGTGGTTCATCAGCCTCCTAAAAGCTAAATTATTTTTAGTCTGTAATCATACACAGACCGTCTGCAGGCTTGCAGCCTGGCACCTGGTTGTGCAGGGCTTTCCACGGGGTGAGACTCAAAGGGGCCAAATGTGTGGGTGGGACTGTAGTTAAGGAAGTTGGTTGCCAAGGAGATCAATATTTGTTTTTGGGTTGACTTTCAACTTTCTAAACTAGAAGTGGCTCTGACTTGCTCCGTGCTGTAAACAACACTGTATTTAGATAAAGCTACAGATTTGTAAGTCGTTGCCTTGCTTTTGCTGAAAACAATATTTCCTTGGAATTAATCAGCATTTTGACGGATGGATGAAGTAAGAATTATTGTGAGATGGTTGCAGGTTATTTGTAAGTGTCCTGCAGTCAACCTAATTGTAAACCTGTAAACCTAATTGTGCAGCAGCAAAATCTTGCAAAGACCTTGTTTCAAGCATTTGTTTGGGATGTACAGTATTGTTTTTTTTGGAAGGAATTCCATGTGCCAGTATTTCTTGACTTATTTTAGCAAATGCAACACCAATATATGCTTGCATGTAGTATTTACAAGAAGTCTTTTCTGTACTACCGCTTACCTGCAACTTCCCTTGTAGGGGAATGTATTCTATGCTGTTCAGGTATACAAACCTCACTGAAGAGAACGTCTGCTTAAGACTTTGTTTTCGGTATTTACATCCCAGGTGCTGTATAAGGGTGTAAAAGTACTCATGACTTTCATTTAAAATAAATATCTGTGTTTCTGCGATTGTCAAAGTATGCAAACATGAGTCCGTTTTAAGAAATAAAATTAAAAAGCCAGTATCAGGCACCAACCTGATCAGGTTATTTGATTAGGGGATATTTCTCAAACAAGAGGTTACAATGTGGCTTTATGTGTTAGTTGTTTTAAGTCCAACTGCCATGTTGCACTTCCATAAAAGCTTGGTGATAGCATTTTACTCTTGCCTATCATGCTTAAGACTAGAAACTTGTAAAACTTAGGTTTGTTCATGAAGATTGTCATGATGAACAAAACCTGCACCTCGAATTTTAGTCAGTGTTCAATTTAAACGCTGATGTGCACAATGTAGTTTTAGCGCTGAGCTCTCTTTACAGGGCTAACACGTATGATGAACCTGTTGCACAGCCCTGTGGGTCAGACAGTATAGTCTGTGGTCTAACTGGGCGGAAGTAATTGTTTCTGTGCCTGGCTGTGGCCCTTTGTGCAATAAATCCCTCTTATCCTTTCCCACTGACAACAAGGAAGTTGTGACAGGCTGAATGCAGCCCCTCACCGTAATGACCTTGTAGTGGCTATGTCGTTTTTGTGTAATAGTTCTGGCATCATTCTACAGATGTTGGCTTGGAATTTGTCTGAGCTTTTTTATGCAGCATGTGAGCAAGTGTGGCATGACTGATTGCATTGCTCTGTTCCAGCATTGCACATTGCATTTGATTGTAATTTTAACTGTGGATGTTTTAAGTGCCCTACTGCTTTATCTTGTCAAGTCTGGTACTTTCAAGGTCTTTTAAAAACTTTGAATATGTACTTAAAGGGATATTTCTGGATTTTTGAGGTTGGACATTTGATGTACCTGGCATAAGCCAGGACACAAGACACAGACGTCTACTCTCCCTCTGTACCAAAATAGTCAGCAAGGAAGCTAGCTTTACTTACTAGTGTTCAAGCTAGTTCCATTTACCTCCCACAGCCTCACTTCAGAAATCCTGAACTATCCCATTATATAGTGACCACATCATCTGTATGCCTTTGTTGTGTTTTTTTTGCAAGTGGCGTTTCTAGTTTCTCTTTACATGAAAAGCAATCGGCAACAACTCCAGATACCTTTAGTTTGGACAAAAAATGAATGTGTATTTCTTCATAGAATTCTCCAGAATGATAGGGCCACTTGTTCCAGGATTAAAAATACACACTCTTTTCACATATTTGCTGCATGACTACTAAGTACTTGTTTACCTTTCATGTCCCTGCTTTTTCCAGGCAGTAGGTAGAGTCAGCTTTGTGCCTCCTACTTCCTCACTCTGTGTGTCTGACATCTGCGCTCAGCTGCCATGTACAAGCCTGTAACACAGCCAAAGGAGAGCAGAAAAGATGCAGCAGGAGGCAGGTCAGATGCAATTTTAACCTCAAACTGAAAGCCCTCTCGCAGCTTGTTTCCAATTAAGAGGCCCTGCCAAGCGAAAGACTATGAGAGAAAGATGGAGTGAGAGATGAAGGGAGCAAGGGAGACAGAAGAGTGTGAGAAAATAGGAGGAGTGAGTTAGGAGGGGAAAATGGGAACACAAAGGGAGAGAAAGTGCAGTGAGAGTCGAAGAAAGTGAAAAATGAGGAGAAAGTGAAGGCTAGAGAGACGCTGAAAAGAGGAAAACACATGCCAGCCGTCCAGCAGTGAGAGGTGAGTGCAGTCGCTCGCTGGGTGCTGACGCTGGTCTGCTAGGTGTATTTATAGACTTGCAGGGTTTTAATCCTCAGTATTGGCCAAAGCCCCTAGCAGAGGGCTGCTGGCCAACTTGATGCAGGCTTTACAGAGCTTGGGGAAAATGATAATCGCTGGGGGGAGGACGGTTGATCTTTGAGTTCCTGCATATTAACTTTGAATGGGTGTTTCACAGTTTTTAGTCCTATCTGCTATTTTAAGACTCTAAAATAGCAGCTATGTTTTTTTCCCAGAAAGTCTGCCCATGTACTTGTGTAAAGTTAGATTTAAGTATTAAACATTTTCATTTCTGCTTTTGTTCAGCATCACAAGTCAATCAGAAGCGTCACACTTTGTCCGTCAAGATCTGGAGATATATAAATTCATTATTTGTCTCCTGATTATCACTCATGGTCCAAGTGTAGGACTGAAAGATATGTGATTTTCCCATGCAGTTGTGCTGTGAGCATGCACAGTAATCGAATTGCAAGATGAGATCTGCAATTAAAGTCACGTGACCTGAAGAACATCTTGCTTATACCTGTATTGCTCAATGGAAACCAAAACCATATCTTCTCTTTTTTTTTTGTGTGTTTTACAAAAGATCAATTTTCAGTCTGGTGTTAGCCTGAGTAGGCAGAGAACTGATCATTGTTAATACAGAGTCTGTGTATTCCCTGTTCACCTGTTCAGCACAATGCTGCAGAGGTCACAGACAGACTGACACTCAGTGGATACTCAGTGACTGGCTTCCTGCTGTCAGTGGTACCTTTTCCTTCTGTTTGTAAATGTTCTGACCGAATAGACTGTCCATTAATGGAAAGAACATACTCCTTTGATTGTTGAACAGGTGAAGGTCTTCACTGATATAGTCACAGGCAGTTCAGCACAGAGACTTTTGGTTTAATTTCAAGGTAAAATCATGTAGACGAAATTTAACTTAAGAGATCATGAGGAATAATTGATGATGTCAAAGTAACAGGTCAGATAAAGAAGGCACTTATGTTTAAAAAAACAAGTCATTTAGGAGCCAAATAGAGATGTCCCAAAAAAATATACAGTACAGTAAGAGCTCTTAGATTTTATTATACTTTTAGACTGAAGACGTTTTTTTAACAAAACTGTTGTTATGATTATTTTGTTGAAAATACCATATGTTTCCTGACACAGTCTTTGAACTCCCAGGTATCCTGTAGCCAGCTTCAAGCGCACACTTACTGAACCAAAGTTTTTAGTACTGTTGAATGGGCTTCCTTTTTTAGCCCAGATGATTGCAGTTTGGGTCAAAAACAGGGACAGACTGTTAAGAAACACACTTCAGAATGAGTTCAGAATACATACTGTGTATTTCATTTGACTTCCTTTTTGCTAAAACAAAAATCCGCACATATTACATAAAAGGAAAAAAATATCCCAGTGTAACTTTCTTCCAATATCTTTAAGTTCTACTCTAATGTAGGAGTAGACAGTTTCTAATGTAGTTGAGCTGTTGCCTAAGAACTTTTGACAGCAGGCCGACTGATCAAATACTTTTGTCACATTGTGTCTCTAGACAAGAGTCAAAAACATTTCAATTACTGAAGTGGTCAGTCAGCAACTTTCATCAAATGTACCTTTTGTGTCTGTGTGAAAGAAAAAGTAGGGCAAGCTGTTGTAACTCCAGAAACTGTGACAAGCATCATCATCAAACCAGTAAAGCATCTTTCGCTGCTACAGGTTTTTGGCAGCAAAATAAAATGTCTGCTTTAGTTTCATTTTTATCACCATACCTGCATAGAATTGTTTTGTAAGTAAGGGGGATAACAAAATGTGACGGGCAATATGAAAATAAAGTTTCACTTTGCAAAGTCTTGGGCCTGTAGGATGCAGGAGCTACAGGACATTTTGGCCAGTGAAATCACTAACAATTTTTTTCCACTGCATGGCACCAGCTTGACTCATCTCTTTCTCTGTCACTTTTTTTATTAGAATTGTTCAATGCTCCCTTGACAACAATTAACAATTAACAACAATTAATTGTTGTTAAGGGATTACCTGATACTTTAAAAAAATGCTTTGTTGAGATTTCAAGTGAACCGAGCCAATGTTATAAAATAACATCAAGACACTGTCATACAGTCATGGTGAAACATATAAAAGACAAGTATCAAAGAAATAATAAACAAATAAAAAAACAGTTAATGATTTGTTTAAGACAATCTGAGAGGCGTTTGAGGAGGTAAAGACTGATTTAGTTCCATCATTTCTCCATAAATTTTAAGTAGTTTATTATTCTGCTTCTGTATAATGCAGACATACAAGGGATGCAACAATTTTCAGTGAAATATTAAATAGTTTGGTACAATGTTCATGGTTTGATACACTAGTATGGTAATTTCAACATTGATGTTTGTATCACGACGTGTTCAATGTCAGCTCGGAAAATGACATTTTTCCAAGCAAAATGTCATTTCCCAACAGTACACTGTGAGTAAAAAATTGAGGCACTTATGGGACTGTGGGCTAAGTGTATTGTTGCATCCCTCTTACTTTTGTAGAAAACTAAGTGATTTGGACCAAAACTGAGGACAGTTGAGCTGAGTTGTGCCAGTTCAAATGCTCTGAAAGACAGCTCAATTGTGAGCAGCAGGCAGCATCTGTTTTGATCATTGGGTCTTTAGCTCCCTTGGCAGGACTGGAAAACTAATAGAAATGTGGGAGTATTATGTTGAGTTATGAGATATGTAGTTGCACAAGAAAAAGCTGTGGAAGCTTGTGGTTGGGTTATTAGAGTTTCATGGTTAATATCTGCCCGGATTAAAATGTAGCCTGATAAATCACTGCATGTGTCTGAACAGTATCCAAGAGAGTGCAGCATTGGTTATTATTGGATATTTCAGCCGGTCGTCTGTGTTTCTAGCATGCATAGTTTTTGGGTGCCTTTACAGTTACGCATTTTAATCGACACCTTCTGCAGCAATGTATAGCCCAATTTTCTGTGCCAACCATTTAATTACAGACAGATAGCTGATGTCTGCCAGTGTGGCTCGTGTTCAAGCTAGTGCCATTCACCCCCCACAGCCTCACTTCAGAAATCCTGAACTATCCCTTTAGAGCTGCCCTGTAGTTAGTTTTGGTAAATAAGGTTTATGAAAAGTTTCCCTTTCTCTCCCGTGGCCACTCTTTAACTCAGCTCTGCCAGGAAACCACCTACAGCAGGCTCTGCTGGTAAATGCTGAATGATACAGCAATGCTCAAACAGTCTGGTAAACCACAAAACCACACTGCACAGATTATATGTTTCCTCCTCATCTACAGAAGCCCTATATGACACTTACATGACCACACAATCATCTATGAGATGGTCAGTGTTTTGAGTGCATTTTCAGAAGGGATTTCCCAAGCCATTTATTGTGTGAGTGCAACCTGGGTTGCAGAGCATGAGGAAGGCTTTAGATACCAATACAATAAATCTGCATAAGAGGCTCATCAGCAGCTCTGTACCTGACTTAACAGAACTCTAACATAGGGGGTCCATTTTCCATAAACTGCACCGGTCCACAGCTTGGTCTTGGTCCCTCAATCAATGTTTTATTGTCTGGTTCATTAGTAACCCAACAGTTAATTTTCTTCTCCAGTGTCTTATAGTGAGTGGAGACAAGATTAGCTTCAGGCATCTATTGTCATTGTACCATTTCTCTTTACGACAATGTACTTTAGCCTCTCAAACAGATTATACTGAGGTGGCAAGTGAACAACATGCGGTACCATTTACAGACCTTCAGTGCACTGTGCTGTCAGTCCAACTTAAATGCTTATTTTTCCATGGGTCATTTCATCTCTCATGTTTTGTGTCTTAAGCTGAGTAGGAAGATGCTGCAGATCAGCCACAAAGAAAAGTAAGTTGTGATGATCTCTGGATGCTGTAATTATAAAAAAATTTCTTTGTCATGATGGTTCATCTTAATAACAAAAGACAACAGGGGAACATCAGCAGCATGAAATACTTGGCTTAGCTTATTTTGCCACCTTTGAGTTTTGCTGTGAAATTAAGACAACTTGATGCTTAACTCGTTAGATCAGTTTTTCTGAGGTGGGGTTGCTCAAGGCACATGGTACTAGTAAATATAATTGCTAATAATGCAACTGGCCAGCTCTGGCCCTGTGAGCAGATAACCAGGTGTGGACACCAGGCTAATCATAGCAGTGCATGGTGCCACCAAAAGCCACATAATTACCCCACTTGTAGAGTAAAACCACAAAAGAAAAATAAGGACTAGACAGCATTAACTCTTTCTCTGACAAAGTCTTTGTGTTTGGAACTATTTTGTGATGCAACATTTGGCCTATGTATCCTTCAGCCAGCAATGTGCTGCTTTGCTTTCATCAGCTGTTGAGGTCAAAGGACTGCTGCAGTGTCACAAACTGATATAAATCTAACTTTCCTAAATATTAAGAGCATGGGTCACTCCTGTAATCCCAAATGTAAAAACGTGCAAAATAAATGGTCACAGTACCAATTTCGGTCGCATGATGTGTGACTTCACCAACTTTGGCTTGTTGTTTTGAATATGGTCATCATGATTACCCCCTGTTTGCAGTGCCCATTTTACCCATCAGAATCAGAAAGTTCTAGGAGGATTATTGTTTCTTAGTCCCACTTGTGACAGCAATGAGCCTTCATTCAGGTTTGTGGGCATGGGCTCACAGTTGATGCATCTGCACCATCATTCACTTGTGATCTGTCCTGCTTCTCGGTTTCCACAACAGTTTTTCCCATCCCTCTTTTTACCTTTGTCTCCATCTGCAAAAGTTCTTCCTCTGTGTACTCCCATTCGTAAAGATATTCTCTCATACCCACAACTCATGGCATGTCATCATAACTTGAGTCAAAACTGCTCATTTTTAGTTCAGTTTTAGTGAAGTTAGTGTTTGTTGTTTCTTCTGACTGCCTGAACAGCTGATGAGAGGAAGGCAGTGCTTTGCTGGGGGAAGGATACATAGCCCATATCATACAAAATTCTAAACACAGGGGCAATGCTGAGAAAAAGCAAAATGCTGTAGAGTTACTTACTGTGGAGTCTGGTCAAGCCAACATTGTTTTTTGTGTAGTTTTACTCAAAAAGTGGGGTAATTACATGCCTTCCAGTGGCACCATTTACTGCTATGTACCACCTTGAGTCTGCTCCCAGCAGCATTCCCACAGAGCTAGCCAGTAACTTTATTGGCAATGTTATTTACTAATGTCATGGGTCTCGAGCAACCCCACTTCAAAAACTCAAACTATCCCTTCAAGATGTTCTTCTATTAGAATGAAGTAAAAAAACCCTAAATCATACAGCCTGTGTGCATGGCCTCTTCTGCTGCAGATGAACACTGTGCATGAGAGGATTTATTCAGCCTTAAAGTCTAATGGTCCATAGTTGTGTGTTAAGGGAGGTTTAGGGGCTAAACAGCATGGATGTAGCACAGTTTTCTATAGAGGATTATAAACTGTTCGTATTTAGAGCTCATGGAAAGTGATAGCAATGGAAAAAAATGCAGAGAAGAGGATAACTAAGCAGCCATGCTATCATATGGCCAGAATTGTTGTTCCACACAACTGTTCCTTGTCATGTGAAAAAATGACTAAACCAACCCTGACGCCCAAGTGGAGCCAGAGGCACACAGGCCTGACCTATTGAGTTAGAGCTCATCCTGTTTACTCACAACATGATTGCTTTGAGCCGGGCTAGTGACCTGCAGACTCTCATCACTCTAGTCCTGTCACTTTCTGCTGTACATTCAGTCACACTGATAGACATGCTTTGGATAAATGAATTTCATCTGAACTAGCTGTAAAAAGTCATCCATTCTCAAACAGTATGGGGTATACGGCATAATAACTTATAAGAAAAGTTATTATTATGGTTTAGAATAATGTCTGCAAATCTAATTTCCATTGGTTTTCTAGTTTATACACTCTATATGAAATACATACTTTTACTCTGTTCTTAGATACATGTTCATACAACCCCCCAAAAAATTGAACATTGGAAAGTTTCTGGACAGTCATTACATTCCAAAATATTAAATGCAAAGTATGTACATTTTATAGGAGGAGGGCTCTCAATAGAAACAATGACAAAAAATATGTCAGGAATTTCAGGAGGGATTCCTATCTACTCAGTTTCCAGACTTCCCAATGAGAGCAAGTTTAGAATCAATTACAGTCTAGGAAACAGGCCAAACAGATCTTCGTCAGATACTCACTGGCCACTTTATTTGGTACACCTTGCTTTTACATGGTTGGACCCCCTTTTGCCTTCAGGACTGCATTATTTCGGTGTGGCATGAATTAATTCCTCAGAGATTTTGATCCATTTTGACATAATAGTATCACAGTTGCTGCAGATTTGTCAGCTTCTTATCCATAATGTGAATCTGCAGTTTCAACTCATCCCAAAGGTGCACCAAAAGCCTCATGTAATATCCACAAAACCACACTGAGATGATCTGAGCTTTGGAGTGTTATCCTTCTGGAAGTAGCCATCAGAAGATGGTTACACTGTGGTTGTAAAGGGATGACCTTTTATTGCCTAAATTTGGTGAGCCTGTACCTGAGGCTCAGTCTCCTTTTTTAAGCTAACAGGAGTGACACCAGCTGTGGCCCTCTGCTGCTGTAGCCCATTTGCTTCAAGATTTGACCTGTGTGTTAGAAATTGTCCTCAGTAAATTTTAATTATTTTTATTATTATTATTCTTTTTTTTTTTTTTTTTTTTTTTTTTTTTTTAGATACAGTTGCTTCTCTATCATCCCAAGCTACTCTGGTCATTCTCCTCTGATTTCTGTGGCCAATAGAGTATTTTTGTCCAGAGAACTGAAAATCAGTTGATGTTTTCTCTTTATTTGGATCTTTCTCTGTAAACCCCTAGAGATGGTTTGTCATTAAAATCCTGGGAGATCAGCCTTTTCTGAAATACTCAGGCCAGCATGTCTGGCACCAACCTACACCCATGCCACATTCAGAGTCAGTTAGATCACCTTTCTCAACCACTCTGATGCTCTGTTTGATCTTCAGCAGGTCATCTTGACCTTGTCCGTGTTCCTGAATGCAGTGAGTTACCGCCTTGTGATTGGATGATAAGCGAATTACCTTCACAAGCAGTAAAATGACTGCACTTAATCAAGTGGCCAGTGAGTGTGTCTTATGCAACAGAAAGAAATAATCATGGTCAATCACAAGGAAGCAGCACAAAATAAAAGCTAAATATAGAACAGCAGCTTTTAGTAGCGCTGCTGTTTCTGCAATTATAAAAATTTGTGTCATGGCAGGCAGCATAATAAAATCTGATCTATTATAGCTCTAAAAAATTAAGGATGTTCTCAACAACAAATATTCAGGAGGTTCAGCCATTTCTTTGAAATTTAAGTGCAACAAACCTAAAGTTCTGTATGATGGTGAGTTAATGGATGAATCAGTCGTATTCTAACTCAGTGGTTAGGGATTTGATCACAGCACCTGCAGTTACATGTAGATGTGTCAATGGGCAAGACACTTTACCCAAAGTTACCCCTGCTGATCAGACAGTGGCACTTATGTATGTGTATGAATATGATGGATGGGTGCTGCACTCGGGCACTAATGTGGTACCAGTGCCAACACATTGAGTAACTACCATACTAAATGACAACACCATATAGGTGCCATTTAATGAATGTAAGAGCTGAAGATGCTGAGCCCCTCTAATGAGTGAGCTGTCTAGCGTTTCCCCGAGTGCAAAGAAATGAATGCTAAAGGTAGTGGAAGTATAATCAGATGCTATGAGAAAGGATTGGTAAAGAGATACAATATTCAATAAAGCAGGAGCTAGAACAAAAAGTACACGATTTGTACATTATAATAATCTTCAAAAATGACTATTACTATCCTTTTTTTTAACTGATATTATAAGTGGCGAAGGTAAAAAGTACGTCATGGTTGACCTCAAGGCAGCCATTACACAATTTTAAACTTTGAACTCACACTCCCACCTCATCTATAATTTGTTGGTAGTATAATCTGATCAAATGAGTGCTCAAGGCTGCATTAAATGTGTTTTAACTTTTTTTAATTATTATGTGTAGATGATGAAATAATTATATTTAATGTCCAAACTCTATAGTACTAGTTAGCAACTTATCAGAAATTGTCCTTTGTAAGGCACAATAAGGGCTTGTGTCCACAGGCAGCATGTGTTGTTCTGGCAGGGCGAATTTCTTTTTGTTTAAAATTAGCATCGTCTAGTGTTATCAGTGCCTATTGCCCTGATAAGAAAGACACCCTCAGAGGAGGTGAAAACAACCTGTCTTCTATTAACAAGGGAGCTTTCTCCTGGTGTTCAGCTTTTCTCAGTGGTAGGAAAAGATATCTTACTTTCTGGGAGATATTACAGTGAATGAAGGAAATACAATGCACATGGAGCAATATCAAACAGCCAAATGGGAGTTCCTGAAAGACATGGAGGTCAGCTCCTATAACCTGGCACTGTCTTAAGCCCTAACATGACACAATTCATAAGTATGACATTCCCAGATTGAAAGAAATGTTTAAATCTCTCATGCTTGTTTTACCATAGGCTTTGTTCTTGACATTTAACCAAAACCTCGTACAAAAATCACAGATTTTGAGATGAGTGAACCAGAAGTGCTAAAGTGCTAACTTAGCTCAACAATTTGACCCATTGCTGCACCACCCAATTGGTCAACATATAGGTCAAGAAATTACCAGCTAAGAGATATATTGCTACCTACCAAAGGGAGTCTTGTCCCTCCATCAATAAACTGATTCTCCCATAGTGCCTGTATATGGGACAAAAATAGTAGAAAGAGGAGTTTAATTTAATTGTCAAATTGTGTTGAATTTAGGTGTCGTATTCAATTAAATTAGGCCTCAACTGTGGTTTGATTGAACTGTGCATTTGGTATGTCATAATGGGCTGCAGTGCAAAGGTAAAAAGTCTGGCTGTTCTTTAATTTGTGCAGAACTTACCACCATTCTCTCGCTACAGTGTTCAAGTGAAATGTCAGAGGTTTGATATGAAAATATTGGAGCTTGAATGTCATAAAACTATTCAGGAAGTTTTAGGAGTAGATGTGTAAAAATGCCTTATCCTGCATGTCTGCACACTCATGTCCCCCCCTTATTTCCAGAAACTGCCAGACTACATTGTTACCCTGAGGGATTCAGTCCACTCTCAATTGATTGCCATCTCATTTTTCACTGCCAGGATTTATAGAGAGGGCGCTTGAGGGGGAACAGAGGGTATTACCATCACTGTTCACGTCTCATCACTCATTAATTACCTACATCTCCTGTGAAGCAGCCAGCTCTATGTTACCTTGACGTCAGCCCTAGGATATTGACTTGCTGTGACCTGGTATGGACTAATTTAAAAAAAGAGTCAAAATCTAGACAGCTGTAGCCTTGTTGATAGTCATTTTAGTCTTGTGTATGAGGCTGAACTTGAGAGATTGCACTGGTTTTCATCTCCCTCTTTCACACACTCTGATTCAAATTCAAATATGCTTTATGTGCTTGAATGAGTTTTAGCTGCACTCTGAGTCTCTTTGGAGGCTAGTCGTTCAGGACTGAGGGCAGCACCATTTGTTGGCTGTTCTCCCTCTCTCTTTGCTGTCCTGACAAGATGATGTATGTCTCGTCCTTGGCAGCCATGTGCAGGTGATGTACACCACTTGGAATGCTGGGAGAGTGAAATAAAGGAAAGGGACGTCCACGTGCCAGGCGCAGAGTGTGGTCTGTTCCAGGAAGAGCTTTTCTGTTGTCGTGTGGAGGCACATATCACTGTTTTGTTGTGATTAAGTCAGGCTGGATGATCCAAGGAAGTTGGATCTGAGAGAGTATGGGTGTTGAAAATAATGAAACTTAAGCTACATTAAGGAAGTGCCCTCACTCTCCTTTATATAAAGCTTGACTGAAATCAGGGAGTTTCTGTTTATTTATACAAGTGAATATCAAATGATATTGGTACTACAGCAATAAAAAAGGACCTCCGGGACAGGTTTTTTTTTAAATGTTTGTGTTCGAAGAAGTCACTTAATACATCCAAAAATAAGATGTGCTATGGAACACAAATAGATGAGAATTTTTCATAATTGTATACCCCATGTTAGAGATCTCCTCTGAATTATCATTGATAATCCAGAAGAATGAAGATAATCCAGAATGCTGAACTGGAGTTTGTTTCTTCTGGTAGACGTAAATACATCACGTCCGCCCCCTGTCCAATCAGAACCATTCCCAACCCCCAGACCTTAAGCGGAATTGAGTAAAGGCGAACAAAGGTGTTTTCCATGTAAACCTCAATGCGAAATTACTGTTTTCATGTAAACACGAAGGATAATACTTTAATTCTGAATTATTTCATTCTGAATACTTAATTCCGAATTAAACATCATGTAACCGTGGCCACTAAAGGAAAAATGCCCTCTGATCTGAAGTCACCTGCTTGAGTCAGTTTTGTAGGCTTTCCAGATCCAATACACATAATGTGAGAATGCTTGAGTGGACCAGATCTCAAAAGACTTTGGTGGAGTTGACTTTAAAAAACGAAGCCATAGAAGGACAGAGTAGCGATGTTATAGGTATTTGATTGGTATCTCTTACAAAGTCATCTAAAGTGCCACAGGATCCATGAGAATGAAAGATGTAACTTTATGAAGCAGCCACAGCACTTGGGAAGCCCAGTGTTTGCGTGACGTGCACATGTACCATCCTTTCAAACACTCAGATAAGTTGCCTATCCCGCACGATGGGTGGGCTTTCTCAATTATCCCTCATGTACATTAAAATATGTTGTGAGACTAACATGCAGAATTAAGCGGCACTCTAAAACCAAGGACAGCAAAATCCTGCAGGCTTATAATCCTCTGGTCAGTGTGGCAAGTGGACCTGCCAAGCCTGTGGACACACAGCCTTTAATCTCTGTGACTCTTGACTCAGTGCCACAAAATATATTTTTTTGATATTTCATTTTTTTGCAGTAGAGGCAGGGATTACAGTACAATAATAAATAGCTCTAGTATGTTGAGGGGATTTAGGGTCAGGAAGAGACTTATCTTGAATAGTTGGACTACACGTGTGTTATTGTCAGAGTATCTTCTGAAATGGACCTTGGCGATGAATCAGCATCTCTTGGACGGAGCATGTTGTGCTGTGCTAATGTAACCACTCTTGGCAGTGTGGAAAAATTACCATCCACCATGTTGGCTGGGTAGCAGAATGGATCATCAGATAAAACCAGCACATGCACACAGTCACACAGATTCACTATCTCTCACTGTCCTCTTTGGACTCCACTTTGTCTGATAAGGGCTCTGTGAGAGGAAGAGGAGCTTGAGCACACACGTTGATAACCCTGGGTATGTGATAGTCTTAACTCCTCTGTGAAATGGTGGCATCATTCAGCCTGCTCTTTGTTGCAGATTAAGTGGCTTGTAGACTCAATTCTTAATGGATTAAGTGGAGAATCTTAAAAACATTGAACTCATTATATTGTGGGAAGAAGAAAAGCAGAATAAATGGTCTGTAAACAAGTAAATATTGGCAAAGACCCAAAGCCACTGTTTCTTTTGTAAACTACTTTCTGTTTTACCAATCCTGTGAGTTCCTGTGAATCAAACTAAAATGGCCTGTGCTGTGATTTTGAGCCTGTTGGCCAAGCTTCACACACTTTCTTTCCTCCTCTCACCCGCTGAAACCTGTGACTTCCTCTTGTGAGGTCACAACCACAGGGCACGACAGGAAGTGTTGTCTTTGATCTTTCCTGCTGTTCAAACTAATTACCTGCCCGTAGCAGCAAGCACCGCAGGCCACAGAATTCATTAGCAGATGGTAAAGCTTTGTTCTGGGGCGATGGGACTGTTAGGGTACAGAGGAGTTTGGCAGCTTTAAAGTCTACTTTTGCTGTTTAATTCTGCCTGAGATCAGTTTAACTTATCCTTTTGTGTAACCCTGAGTGGTCTGTAAAAATACTCGCCAGCCATTTCTTCGAGAAAAAGTTGTATTTGTCTTAATGTTTTTAGTTGGGTCAAATGGTAACAGCATATCTGAGACTCCATTTGTATAAATGTCCATGCTGAGTGATTTAGGGCACCTTCATGCCTTAAGTCCTTAAGTCTGAGTTGGGTAGTGTGAGTGTTCTGTGCTTTGCTTAGGTGCAGTACACTTTCCTGGCCCTGGCACACTTGGAGGAGGCTGGCTTTGGCACGGCAGGATTCCTTGTGCCAAAAAGGGCTGGGTATTTTGAGCAACACGTTTACCAATACAGAGGCCACAATATGATACGTATTTTTATACACATAAATTGTGGACCCCTTCTGTTGTTTTTTGTAAAATCAATACCAGCAAGGGCAAGGCTTAAAGGATGCTACAACGTAAGACACTTAAATTTCAGGTCCTCAAAGATCTTGTAAGTAATTTAGTTTTTTGAATGTCTGCTACATTGTGTATTTTGGCTTCTATCTCTCTAAACTTTTGAGTGAACTGCCTCATGGGTGGTATAAGCAAAGATGTTTCTTACAACTGCTGTCACAGCATCTGGGGCTGTATTGATTTTGTAAAATCCATAATTATACATGAATAGACTTGGAGTTTGTGACAGTATATTGTCATACCGTTTTTTTTTGCACAGGCCTAATACAAAAGCACAGGAAGTGTACACAACAAGACCGCTCGCCACAGTCACAGCTCCTCACCCGTGTTCCTGTGACAATTTGCAGTTGTTGCTAGTGACATCTGTGTTTTAAATCCCATGCAAATCGACAATGTCTGTAATTTTTAAAATAAATATCCCTGGGCATATAAGTAAACATTTATTTCAGCACACATAAGGGTCCCCTGGTAATAGTTGTCCAATTCAAATAGGCATCTCAGTTTTCAGGGTAGTGCCATTTCTTTTTCTATTTCTGACAGTATGTTTGACTTTCAAAAAAGTAGTTTGCTTCTCTGTGCTTGAAAAGAATGAGGGTTAGTTATTGTGTTAAGGGGCTGTATTTAACACAAATGACTCAAAATATGCATTCATTTTCATCCTCATCTCTATGTTGCTGTCTTCTGTAGACTCTTAGTGTGTGTCTTGCTGTGAATTGTGTGTGTCTTTTGACTTAAAATGTCCTCAAGCCTGGTTGCTGCTGTGGTAGTGTGAGTACA
Organism: Cetoscarus ocellatus; assembly: GCA_037902135.1. Lineage (NCBI taxonomy): Eukaryota > Metazoa > Chordata > Actinopteri > Labriformes > Labridae > Cetoscarus > Cetoscarus ocellatus. The sequence goes on from JBAMNC010000649.1 coordinate 1,817,659, forward strand.
GTACAGCTAGCATCTCCCAGCCTGGCCACTTGTTGCTTTGAACTGATGTGGTATTTCAGTCTAAAGCTGCATTCACACCGAACGCGACTTTGCAACTGAAATCGCGTCGCCCACTGAAGTCGCGTCACATGTCCATAAAGACCTCATTTTGGTCACCGTTGCCCGTCACTTAGTGACATCACGCCCGCTCAAGTTTCACCGCAATCATATCATATATCATATAATAGGATGTGTTAGCTGACTTTAATCCAACTGTATCCTTTTCACTCACCTACCAACTACAAAACAATGCAGGTGATGGCCCTGCAGCATCTTCTGTGGGTTCTCTGCAGTCCCGTCTAGGTGGATGGTCACTCTGTGAACCGGAATGAAAACAGTCTGTCACAGGTACCGTCACACACCCACACAACGGTGATTGGCTGTTGCCGCACAGCCACATGCTACATCGCCTGAAGAGTTCAAACTTTTCAACTTTGGCAACCAAGCGACGAGGGACGTGGTCACCCAGGACACGTCCGTCGTGTCGCGGGAGGGTTGGCCCCGCCCCGTCGCAGCTGTACATTGACCTTACATGGAGAGTGGTCGGCGAGGTCGCAAGGTCGCAAAGTCGCATTCGGTGTGTACGCACCTTAACCTGTGCCCCACAAGGTTTGTCTGCTTAACAAGCTATATTACAGCCCCCTTTAGAACATTTTGAAGAGGAAATGAAGGAGAAGTTGATAGGGTGCTGCTACCTCTGAGTGCCTCTATTACTAAATTGGTACAAGTCTTCATTTTGTCACTGTCACTGTTAGTGGAATTACTGAAGTTAGTTTTCAGGTTAGTAATATTGTTGTGTGTGACTGAAACCTGCAACAAACTTTTCGAATAAGTGCAAAAGCCAGCTGGATCCAGTGCCAGGACGCAAATTGGTGCTAATGCTACTGGTCTAACGTTAGGGGATTGATAGTACCAAATCCCCATCAGGGGGCCATACAGGACACCTTTCAGGGGTCCAGCTATGTCTGTGGGCAGCCCTGCTCACCTTAAATATATTTTAAAATTTATGGAAAACTTGTAAAGTCTAGTTTTTATTACATTCATTTATTTTTCTTTTTAATTTCATAAGTATTTAACTTTAAAGGTGATGTTTGTAGATAAATCTGCATTGGGTTCCTACCTCACTTGTGCATATCACTCTGTTTCATTTGTTATCTTCTTTACTTTTCTTTTAAATATGCTCAAATATCCAAACTTAATCAAGCAGGTAGTTGAGGAGCAGGTACTTTTCACTCACCTCAAACATTTTTGAACATTTCTGGATAATTTGTGCATGTATGTAAAGGTTATATGACATGACAGTAAACTTAGAAAGCTGAAATAAGACTGTGACAAAACAACTGGAGGTCAGCATTTGTTGCTTTGTGTTTATGTGGTGTGTATATCCTGCAGAATAAAAGGTGACGACTGTGACAGCGTATCATTGTGTGCAAGTGACGTGCAGTAATTTAAACCCATGTCAATCCAGCCTGTCCTCTCTCTGACCTCTCCCTGTGACCTCATGTTTTTAAGAGCTGACTGTGACAACATTGCACAACCTGGGAAACAATTGCGATTTCACATCTGAAAGATGAATTTAGAGTTCACTAATTACATTTTGTATTTTTCCTTTAAAGAGGATTAAGTCATGCTAACCTCTTTAAAACAAAACTTCTTGCTGTCTAAGCTGTTTTCTCAAATCCTGCATTGGCAGGCTTTTATGTGGGCAACACTGTTTCAGTAACAACCAGCAGGCAGTTTGCTGTATCCTTGTGTGTTTTTTGTTTCTATACCCACATCTGTATAAAAATGCAGCCACCCATCTGGCCCCCAGAAAAAAACTGAAATTCAGAAAACAGGAAGGATCTGTCATAATCTTTTTTTAATTATATTTTATATTTTATATTTTAATTATAGAGGCTTTCTCATCTTTGTTGATAGTGAAAGGACAGTGGATAAGCATGGATTGAATTCTGTGATAATGAAAGATTTACATTTCTACAAGTTCATACGTATTGCCATGTGGTGTGAGTGTTTCCCTGTTTCTGAAAGATCACTAAGATAAATAGCATTTAATGCCTAATTAAACTGCAAGTTAGCATATTCTTTTTAAGATGCAATAACGCCTTAAACTTTTAAAATTGTGAAACTTCCAGATATCATTTACATAATAGAAAAAAAATGCATCAAAATATTCTATGCTTGTGTTTGCCAGAGATTTTTTAGGTCATTTATCTAAAAACCTATTAAAATTCCTATTTACTATGATACAAAAGAACAGGAAGTAATGAAATACTAAATCACTTCTGCATTTTAGGGCTCATTACTGCTCAGCTCTATTGTGTGAGGCTAGCTGCTGGCTTAAAAGCAACGATGGAGAAATTCTCATCAGTTCCCAGGGTACACGGTGTCTATCAGTTAACAAAATATGATGACTGCCACTTTGATTATCATGTTCATCATCTTCAGAGACTTACTGCACTCTCAGGGTCACATGCATTGATTCACAGTCAGTATACTTGCAGGTGTCTGTGTGTGGAGTATCATGGTATCAGTGTGGGATTAAGTCTCCCTCCCCCACAGTCATTACGTTAGTGTGTGAGGATTTATTAGAGGGGCGGGAGCCTGAGGTGTGTGACCATACTTGCCCTCTGTTCGGCTGAACTATTATGAAAATGACTGTGATGCAGGGATGTCAGCTCAGGTTGCAAATGCTACGGCATAAATATCTAACATGGTGTATAAGCCACAGTAGTTACCATGATCCATGATGAGTTGGATAATTAATAATTTCACAGGTCTAGTACTGTAGTTTCTGCTGACAGAATTTTATGGATGCATAAGTAGAACCAAAAGGTGCAACATAGCACTGCCTGACTGAAATATGAACTAGTTGAATGCCTCTTTAGATGTTAATGTTTTAACAGTTTTGGGGAAGAAAGATTGTTTTACCCAGCAGCAGACTCTCAGTAAACAAGGCAGTCCCTCTCCATCTCTCATCTTGAACAGCATGCCAAGCGTAAACCCAAATTTCTGCTAGTTGCTGCGATTTTGTATGTCCTCTGGGATAAACTGCTGTATTTTTCCCTTTTCCCCATCATCATTAGCACCACCGCCACCCTGTCATCTCTCTTTCTGTCACTGAGGCAATGGGGCTTCTCTCCCCTCTGTGGTCTCGTAATTGTGAGGTAATCATCTTTCCCTCTTGAGAGCGTAAAGACTGTGTTTACACTTAGTTTTTTGGCGGCTTGACTTGGCGAGACACTAATTTACTCTTTCTGCAGCAGAGGAAGCTGCTCCTCTCATTACTTCACACTGGCTGTGCACTTCTCTGCCATTCTTTTCCCAGTGCATCTGTGGAAGGTTGACATCAGCAGTTTGGATGAAGGTCCTGTCTCCTTTTTCACAGAGAGCCTTTTAAGGTTTGGCAAACACAAATGAAACAACAACGCAGTCTCTTAAGTTATCCATCCTTTTATGTTTGGATGTGGGTGTCTTGGGCTTTCAATTTGTAACATTTCTGCCTACTCCCTCATGGCAGGCTCACACTGAATGTGTGTGGCCGACGCACGTGTCAGCTCTAACTCGAGAAAGCTGGGGCTTTCATACCAGGTGTGTGTGTGTCACATTGTGGCTGCATCTTCCTGCTGTCACAGCTCGATTTCTCCATGAATATCACCCCAATAAAGAGCTCCTATGCAAACAGATCTGTAAAAGCCCATTCACACTTGCAAAAAAACCTGAAATTACCGTGATATATAAATTAAATAACACCCATCCTGATTGCCGTTTGAATGGCAATGCGAAAATTGTATAAATTTAAATAGTTTTGTACTTAAAAAGGTCTTACAATGTAGTACCCTGTTTTGGGACATAGCTACAATGATGACACTAAATTACCTAGAAATAATTGAAGAGTATACGTTCTTTTTGTTTGGAGCATGTCTTTTTTTTTAATAGTCATTAAAACATTTCTAAAAATGAAAATCTTTTATGTAAGCACTATTAAGCTGATGTTATCATGCTATCACTGTACAATGCTGCCAGGTAAAACAGTAGCTGGTAGAAGAAAAATGAATAGCTGGTCGATTTTTTTAATTCCGTCAGCCAAAGTGGCAGTTAGATAGAATAAACCCTTACAAGGACACACGAGCACTGGATCTACCAAGGTGGTCATTTTGACCTTTTTCATTTTTTTTTGCGAAGTTATGACTTTGTGGAGAATAAACGTGGGTAGCTATAGGACCCTGACTTTTCCAAATATGCCTATGCTCTATTTTTACGGTGTTTTTTGAATAATACTACAAACCACAAAAGAGCTGAGTATTTCTACCTAGAACCACCATATGGGTGACCTTATGCTTAAAAACAGTGTACGAATAATTAGCCACCTATTTTCCCTGAACCTGCTCAGGCATGTTACCACTGCCTGCCAACTTTAGTTTATTTTTGTGTTTTTCAGAATGCTATCACAAACTTAAAATTAGATCAACTTTAGCTCTAAGCTATATCAAAATAGCATTGACAGGAAAGGTACAGGCTGTTTCTCTGTGAGAGGAATACTCTGTGCTAGAGGAGCATGGTAGTTATATATAGTTTTACAACATGCTTATTAAGGAACTCTAAAAATGTAGTTGTCGAAATGATCAACCCAAAGTTGAGCAGTTTTCAGATAATTTCTCTGTAAATGCCATGTCATTTGTTTGTGTTACTTTGGTAAATATATACCAGTTCATATTGGGTTTTATGTTACAATGAAATAATTGTTCTAAAGGTTGTTGAATCTTAAGATAGAGAGAACAATAATTTTCTTCATTTGTATGGAGAAAATAATAGAATCAGCTTACCTTTTGAGCCCGAAGGATTCTGTGTTTGATTACAACAGTAGGTTTTGTTATTGTCATATGACGTAACTAAGAAATGTACATGCCTGAGGAAATGGCTTTAACTATCACAACATTGCAGATCAATCTAGGCTATTTTTTCTATTTAATGAAAATGCAAGTATTCTATGAACTGTTGAAATTACCTCTACGGTATTTATAGTAGTTGTAGAATTCCAGTGCTTTCACAACTTTCGAAGGGCCTTAGACATAAAATGATAAACTCTGGACAGTAAGTAATTTTACTTCTTTGTACTTGATGGTTGTTCTGCTTGCTGCTCATTGAGAGAAGGAAAAATGGCTTGAATAAGGTTATGTTTGTTAGCTGTTCCCCTTTTCAAGAATGAACTTTGTGAAAGAAATTAAAAAGTTTGTTTTGCAGTGTGTTTCATAAGGTCAGGACAGATAAAATAAACCTAGCTGGTTGGGAAGCGTTTCCCCCCCAGTGCACTCAGCAGACACCAGTGGCTTTTTTGTTTTGTTCATGTAGGAACACTTACATATTAAAAGTGTAAAGTCACAGAGAGTAACACAAAACTGATTCATATATATAACACAAACACTTTCCATTCTCCCCAACCCCCCTCCCCATCACCACCATTTGCATAAGACCATCCCATTATGTCCTAAAAAGACCTCATGCCTGCTCACATTCACACATGTATACAACAGGGTCCACACATGGTCCTGCAGTTCCGCTGATACCCCTCCAATATCTCTCCCCATCACACCCTCACGCAAACACAAAATGCTTCAAAACAAACCTCTCAGTCCCCAGCAGATTCTAGCCTCAGCAGTTGGGCTTTATCTAAATCCCTCTCTCGGCATGATGGATCAGATCAGATCAGACACAGCCCGCGAGCCCGTTTGATGGTGCATTGATAGCAAATTCAGCTGATAACATCCCCATTCTGAACGACGAGAGATATAACAAAGCCCTCTCTTCCTGTCACTGTTATTGTCACGGTTGCTTTGCCAAAAGAAGGAGGAAGATGTCTTAAAGCTGAGAGGGTTTTTCACACTGGTAAAAATAAATGTGATGTTTGGATAAGCTGTCCACATGCTGATAAAGTCACAGAAGTCTTATAGGGATACAGAAACTTGCAAGGGTGAACATTACCATTCTCTTTCGTACTACTTTTAGCTGAATAAATGCTCGTGTATGCCGCTCTTTTCTCTTATCCCTCTGTGCTGTGACAGCTCAGGCCAGAAGCAATATTCATTTGAACTTCCATCTGTCTCTACGTCTGGGCCAGTCTTGAAGAAGCCATTTCTCAAGAATGCTCTAAGGCAGAGGTCCCCAGCTACCGGGCAGCAGACCAATACCGAGCCATAAAGAAATTAAAATGATGAATCTAAGGGTCTCAGGGGATGGGAGAGGGTGGGAGGGTTCCTTCGTACCACATGTACTATTGTACAAATGACCAATTACCAATTAATTAAGAAGCTGTGAGGTAGGGTGATATCAATTAAATCACATAATTTCCCTTGAGTCTCAAAACACCATTTTTATTTAAATCTTTTGCTGCAGAAGTGTTCTGGCCTATGTCTGATATACAAATGAAAATATAAATTGTACTTGTTTGGTGCCAATCAGGCTTTTTGCTGCCCATCACTCTCCTATTAGTGAGATCCAATAACAATTTTGTTTTGTAATGACAACTGATTATTGTTTTGCTCAACAGAGAAGTACAACAGATCTTGGAAGAGGCAATGCAACAAGTGTCCTACAGCAAGGACAAGTCTACGTTAGGGTTATTCACTACCAATCCCAAATCCTATCCCAAATCCTATCCCAAATCCTATCCCAAATCCTAAAGCCCAACTTAAAGAATTTTCTTGAAACTTTGCATGGTGACCACTCATGATTCAAGGTTGAGCTGATTAGGTTTTGGAGATCTCAAGACGAAGGTCTAGGTCTGAAGATCTCAAGTTTTTCCTGTGCTCGTGAGTACAAAATCATATGAACCTTGTAAAGTCTTTTCTTTAAACTTTGCACATATGTCCTGTCTGATTGAGGGATGCCCCACTGACTCATGCATGAGTTGGTAAAATGTCAAAGGTTATTTGTCCCAATAGTATATCCAATCGGATAATCTTGATATTTTAAGAATGATTTCCTAAATTTGTCATAAATGTCTTGAATTATTTAAAATGAGCTGATAAGATGACTGAGGTCAAGAACATTACTTCTCATGATCTTTCCTTGCTTGTAGTCGTAATACCACAATAATACTCTGAACGATTTTCTTCAAACTTTACTAAAATGTCTACACTGCCTCGAGTATAAATCAAATTTTAGGAATGACAAGTCGACAGGAAGGTCCTTTGGTCTCAGTGCAGTATCTTTGGAACCTCACAAAAGATTTTATTTAAGTAAGTGCAAATATCCCTCTGACCTAAGGGTGGACTGAAATAGTTTTGGTAAGCAGCGTTCAGGGTCATGGACCATAATGTTGATCCCTTTCTTGTAAGTATGAAATACTCTGAATACTTCAGGGGACTTTTATCAAATGTTGCCTGATGTCTCCTCAAATTCAAGGATGAACCAGTGATGGACTCATGATCATCCCTTGCTAGTAATGTTGATGTCTCATGAATGCTTGAGGGATATTTGTCAGCAATTGTACAAATATCAACTCTGACTCAAGCTGAGCAGAATATAATACAGATGATTAAGGTTAAAGGTCATTGGGAATTGTGACCCTCTCTTGCTTGTGAACCTCATGAATGCTTTTGGCTTTTTTTTTTAATCAAACTTTAGATAAATGTCCAATCAAGCTAAAGAGTAAACTGGTCACATACAGGATGTAAAAGGTCATGTTTTTGTCAATCCTCGCTGATAAAATGTCTATGAAACACAGCCCCTCTTCTTGAGCACCCACTTTTCTTTTATTGCCCCTTACTTTATTTCTTGCACCATGCAGCAGTTCTATTTTGCTTCAGTCTCCTTTTGTTCTCATTATCATCCCATCCACCTTTCTCCTCCAACCCACCTCAGTTACCACCCATTCATCACTCTCTCCTCCTCCCCACAGTATCTGCCATCTCACATCCTTCTATCTCTTCCTCCATCCACTCCCTGCTTGGCCCGGGATCAGAGACATTCCTGACCTGGACTTTATCTCTCGTGCAGAGCAGCCACTGAAACATCAGCACCAGCAGGAGTCAGTTACCGGCTGTCTGACGACATTCCTTAAAGATCAGGGAGGACCAAGATTAAACTGCTCAACTTCCACCTTTGATCAGAATGGGAGACTCTTACTGACAACCCAGGGATATTTGTAAATTCATTCATGCATTCATTCATTCTATAAGGAATTTACTTGAGCCTGTTTGTTTGATGTTAGCATGACGGTTGTTGAACTTACCTTGGATGTAGAACCATAAAAGTGACATGATATTAAACAAAAACATGTCTGGTCCAGAGATGTGTGTGTAACTTGCCAAAATGTTGTTCTCCTCACTAGTTTGCTCCAGAACTACAATTCAGTCAAAAAGTATTGATATTTCAGAGCAGGTTATATGTTGTGTTCAAACATAATCCAGCTACAGGCCAAAAGTGTTGCCTTCAAGGTTTTTTATTCCAAGCTAATTTATTATTTGAAAGTGAAAATGCATTTTAAAGAGGTTTTGACAATGTAATCTTAAAAAGAACATGAAAGATTGGCCTAATTAAGACAAATCTATGTTCTAGAAGTTTATACTGTCTGCCTCGCATTACTTAAACAGACCTGTAGTGCATCGGATGCTCAGGTCAGACTTCATTATTTTTTTTCTCCATGGTTATTGACGGTCAACATGTCAGATTTGCCAACCATAGGGCCATTAAATTGTGCTGTGAGTTGCCAAATGAGCATGACAGACTACACAACTGAAATTAACTGCATACAAAAAGCAATATGATAAAGGAGGAGGGCTGACACTGAAGATAGCAAACATTGTATGCACTACACTTCTGTTTGTCTTTCCAAACGTTAACATAAATGATATGTTAGCTTGATGATAACTGCAAGCAGTCACTCACCAAGGTGCTTATGTACCTCTGCTGATGCTTGCCAACATTTCTCCTTTTATGGTCCAGTGGCAGCTCCTCTACAACACATCATAAAGGAAGGCATGTTTTTCAGAACATACGCATACATCATGAGACACAGGGGAAAAAAACACTGGCATATACTGTTCTCCGTGTCCCTTGACCACCTTTTCTTTTTTTCTTTTTGGCATTTTTGGCCCTAATATTGCTGGGGGAGAGACAGTAGATAGATATGGTCAGGTGTACACATGCAGCAAATGGGTCTTGTTTTTTGAATGTAGTTTACTGCCCTACCTAAAGCTATGTTATGTTTAGAGAAGGTGCGAAATAAGTCCAGATCGTTGGAAAACAGCAAAATTCACTCATTGTCACAGGAATTGCATTAAAATATGTGGATAAACGTCTGCTTCGGACTTGCAAAAATCCCATCGATTTAAAGCCACAATGGCCACTGTTACATAATGTTTTTTAATTCGGAATTAAGTCTTCAGAATTAAATAATCTGGAATTAAAGTATTCTATTATACTATTGGAAATAGTAAGTCCGAATTCAGGTTTACATGGAAAACATGTTTATTCGCCTTTATTCAATTCTGCTTAAGGTCTGGGGGTTGGGAATGATTCTGATTGGACAGGGAGTGTATGTGACGTATTTACGTCTACCGGAACAAAACAAACTCCAGTTCAGCGTCTCTGTCAGGGAAACCTCGTCCAACTTGGACGCTACAACCTTAAAAAGGTCTGCATTTTTATGATTACGTCCATCCACTCTTGTCATTATTTCCAAATCTTCTAAGGCTCTAATTAAATAAATTGTCTCGGCTTGAGTCCAACGCCTGCTTCGGGTGGGCATCCTGTTCCTGTCAGCATGGAATATATGTGTTATCGGGAGCAGGACAAGGGAACGAGCATGCGCAGGACAACCAGATTAATTTAAAGCGGAATGAACATATATATATATATATGATCGAGGAATTATTTAATTTGGATTTAAAAGCAGAATAAACCAGCCACCTACTTCTGAATTAAGTTTAATTTGGAATGGTCATTTTCATTCAGAATTAGGTGTTTACAAGGTCATTTTTAATCTTTTTAAAGAAGATTAGAGGTTTATTCTGAATTAAGGGGCAATTAAAGCTCTCATGTAAACATAGCATATGTCTTTCCCTAGGCAGATATTTGCAACCCACTTAAAACAACCCTCCGCCCCCTTTGTTACCCAGACCCACCAAGAGTCAGTGGTCTATGTAAACCTCTTTTACCCTGGAGCTGGCAAAACACTGGAAAGACATTTGGAAAGTCTTTTATTTAGGCTTAATGTGCTGAATTGAGAAACACAGTGTATCAATTTATGGTTTATAATTATGTTTTTTTACAACTTTCCCCTCCACTGATGCTACAGTCTGATCATTTGTCTGTATGATCTGACGTCTTTATGTTGAAGTCAGTCCTGACATTCCAGCACTAATGGCCTCTCCATTAACAACAGTCATTTCATTATCTCCAGGACTCCCTGGTTCTGGTTTTTGGTGTCCAGAGAGCACTTCAAAGCATCCTCCACATCAGCGTCATCAAATTGATGGATGGTTGATGGGGACATGTTGGGTAAAAAGCTTCCTCCAAACTCCTTACAGATAAAATTAAGTCAGTGCTCTTTTGCTCCAAATGTTTTCTTGATAGGAGTCGATAAAGTTGTGTGTTGATTTTACTGGAGCTTAATCCGAGGGCGTTTTTTTTACTCTGTGCTCTGGAGGGATGTTTGTAGAGATGAAAGGTTCTTGCTTTTTGATTCTTCTGGTGAGAGATAACATATGATTGGATCAGAGTGCAGGCTGGGAAGAGGAACAACCGAAAGAAGATTCCAAGCATAGTAATTAGATGAATTAACCTGGGGTCATGTTGAACTGTGGGAGTACTCGAGACCCCCCTCTGTGTGCCTGTAAATGTTTTATAAAGCTGCCTTTGAACTCATTAACTGAAGGACGATGAGAGATCAAGATGCCCTGAGGAAACAAGTGAAGACTTTGTGTTTTTAAGAGACTTCGTATCAACATCAGTGTTACTTCTTACACCATCGGAGAAGTGTTACTACCATTAACTTTAATCTGTTCAGTATGTGAAGTGAAAACAAGCACAACAGGTCTGTTGCAGTACACTTGATTAAACTAGGAACAAATCTGGCAATAATGGTCACAAATTTAGCTCCTAGTAATGGGAACAGTTTATACATTAGACCTTGCTTTTGACAGGAGGCATTATAATCATATGGATGCTCAGTAATCATATTCAGGAAAAGATTTAGAATTGATCCAAAATGTCCATGAATCATTTTTTATACATCTAGTATCACACCTACTTTCTTTCATTTAAAATGTGTTTTCAGCAGTTTCCCAGCACTGCAAACTCTTGCTTTCTTTCTTGCTGCCTCTCTCCTCTCTATGTGTTTAGTGAGGTGTGTCTAAATTTTAGTAAGTTGAAAATACAAACATTGCAAATACACATGGTACATCTTGAAAACATTTGATTGTCCTTTTTGTATCAAATCATATCCAACCTCCAAGTGCATTTCAGGCAAAAAGCATATCCTGTAAAAAAACACTGTGTGCTTTTATAACAAATGGAGATTGCACTGACAACTTTTCTGTGACGATAATTGATTTCTGTACAAAAATGAGACCCCAAGAATTAGAATCAAATCAGATCCCACCTAATAGAAATTCACACCCCTAATAGTGACAAAGACAGCATCAGACTGACTGGATCAGAAATATCACTGTTGAATTGTTTTCTAGAAACGCTGCTTTTTTGTTTGCAGAAAAAAATGCATTTGGAGTTGAGTGTAAGAGCTCTGCGAGAAAAGAGCTTGATTTTAGTGATGCCATACATCGAAACAGTCGACCCAAATCATATATATATTATGTTATATATATTATATATATATTCTATATTATATTGTTAAAGGATGAGTTCAGTTTTTTTACACAGCTGGACCTTATTTTAAGGATTAAATACGCTCGTAGACTCACCCAGACAATTTTGGTGGAGCTCGGAGCCGTTTTCGAGCAATTTAGATCCATCCGACAGCATTTTTTTCTCATGCCATAGTAGCAGACGGGACCAGAAAACAAAGCCCCTAAATTAGACATTATCTGCTGCAAAACTCACTCCTCCTCCTCTGTTGCCATTGCCGTGCAATGTCCACAACAACACCACCAGTTAGCCCCCATTCGTGGACGTGCAGTGGTTGCTTGTTCTCTGGCCAGCTGTTCGGCTCTTTCCCTCTGCATCCTCCTTTCAAATAGCTCCTCGTCGGTATATTCTGGCTCAAAACGATACGGGCATCCATTATACTCAAAGTCATCGTCAGACACTTCTACATCAGATAAATATTCCGCCATGTTGCACAAAAATAGCTGTGTAGCCGTGTAGCCTAGCAACAACAGCGGCTCTACTCAGCTGCGCTCTTGCGGTGCATGTCTGTGACGTCACCAAAAGTTACCCATCCTTGTAAAGCCCGGGATGACCATAACAACCAAGTTGAGCTGACATGGTGATAACACTGGCCATTCATTTATAAAATGTAGCTAAAATGAGCAGATAATGTCTAATTTAGGGGCTTCGATTTCTGGCCCCGTCTGCTACTATGGCCTGAGAAAAAACGCCGTTGGATAGATCTAAATTGCTCGAAAACTGCTCCGAGCTCCGCCAAAATTGTCTGGGTGAGTCTACTAGCGTATTTAATCCTAAAAATAAGGTCCAGGTGTCAAAAAAACGAACTTATCCTTTAACAGCTGCACTAACAAAACAATGAACTATGTTTATATTTATCTGAAGAGGCTCAAAAAGCAATCCTTTTTTTCCGCTTAAGTTTGTGCAGTTTTTTTGTATTGTTAAATTAAATAATGGGGCAATTTTATTAAAGAGGGCATATTTTGTCTTAACTCAGGGTTATATATTTAATTTCAAGGACAGCCAGAGCATGTTCACAGCTTCTTGTAGGGAGGCAACTTATGACTATTTCTGTCGTTGTTTAGTCATCCACTGTTTGATATGTCATTTGATTTGTGCAGTTATTTATTGACTGCTCTTATTACATTATGGCTTTGATATTATATTATGTTGTATGGTGTGTAATATAGTATTATTATTAATGAAACAATGGTAAGACATCACAATGGTAAGACATCACACTGGCCTTCTGCGACCAGGGGAATGAGCCGTTTTAGGCAGCAACTGGTATTCTAAATAAAGGGTGAGAGAGAAGTAGCAGTGGGCTTTTCTCTTGTGCCTAGAAGTACTCTATCATGCAGTTGAGATATATAAAACACGTAGGGGCATATAAGACTTGGAAAAGCATTAAATGGGGTCTTTATCATAAGAAAATGACTTGAAATCACATCGTTTAGGTGACCCTAGATGTCATGACACTGTAAGAAATTTTGATGTCAGCGTGTACTCCTCACCATTAATTCTTTTACTTCCTTTAAAATTGTACTACAAGCCCATTTTTCCTGTTTGGTCGTAGGGTTATGTCTCCATACCCTGCTCAAGGCCTCTCTTTGCTGGCTTCATTGCTTAAAAAAAATTGCACATCCATCATGGCTTTAGGTAAAACAGTCCACATTAACTATGCAATTAAGTGCAAGGAAGTGTCCGGGAATCTTATTCATAAAACTGTTGTCTATCAGACACCTACCGTGATGCTGCGGGATTATTTTAAGCTCCGTTACTTTAAGCGAGTACGTCACATCTGTCACAGTTATTCTGGAAACTAAATAGTGTCTCTTCATATCTTGAGGTCTGAGGTATTGACTGACTTGCATTACTGGAAAATGTGTGTGTGTGTAATGTGAATCCACACACATGCAGAAAAAACGGTCATTCAATAGGGGGAATTATAGATAGGTGGATCAGATCTCTCCCAGAGCAATAAACCACGGTTCAGTTTAATGTTTCCACATTCCTGAGGGTCCCCTTTTTACGAGGGGTTCATACACTCTTTCAGCTTTCAAGAATTTATCTCTGGGCTAATTAACCCCATGTAACACGAGAGAGGAGCACTCATTAACCTCACATTACAAACAGATTGAAGGCCTCAGAGGGATCAGAACATCCATGTAGTAATTGCTCTTATGCCTGTTAACAGAGTGTCTGTGTGTTTTTCACACATGCAGATCTGAAGCTTGTCTAACATAAAGAAAGAGCATCTATTAAAAGAGGCGTTTGTTTTTGTGTATGGACAGCCTGCTAGTTTGCCCTCCTTTTTGCCTGTCACTGTGTTGTGTTCATGTCTGCCTCTTGGTGTGCAGTCTTGTCAGGAGAAACAAAGCAGCCATGTCTGGCACTGTCTTGAAATATTGAAGTCTCTCTGAAGTGTTTTGAGATCAGAAAGAGGCTCTATGTGTCTGTTTGCATCGTGTGCGACATTCTTGCCATGGGTGGCTCTGGCTGTGTGGGGCTCTGATACGACATGCTGTTGTCAACTGTTGTTTTCTCCTCTTTTCCTTTCTCTTCTAATGACACCCACTTTCATTCGCAGCCTTTCAGGCCCAAATTCCTCTGGCTTGAACTCATAGTCTGGGAAACAGCCTACTGCCCATCAACCGGGCTCAACTGTTAGAAAAAGAGGAAGCAGAAAATGAGAAACGAAGTCAGGGTGTGATGGGAGAGTGAAGAGAGAGGGGGACAGTACCAGAGCTGCATTTATGTTCTTCTCTGAAGTCCATCTTGGGAAGTTTTATTGTTAAGTATTCTTTCTTGATGGGTGTGAGCCCACGGCAATGTTTTTTAATAAGAGCCATGCTGTGCTATTTTTTCATTGAACATTTTTAATATTTAACCATTATGTTTAAATTAAATAAGGACCATTACTTCTCCATGATTGTTTGTTTGATTGAAATTTCATCAGGGTAAACTTCTACATTCAAAGCTAAGAAACAGTGTTTCCCGCACCCAGACATTACTCAGCTGCCACAGTAGGCCAGCACAATATGAGATGAACTTGTGATATGCAACAACATATTACGATGATATGGACTGCAATAATTAAGCAAAGAATAGGAAGTGTATGACCTCTAACTTCGTGTTCTAGCCTATGAGTTCTCAATTTGTGTAGCGCTGGCAGCTGCAGGAGGTTTTTTGTTAAATCTGAGGTGGTTTTTAAATCTATGGCCTGGTTGCTTTGTCTAGATTCAGCTGAAGAAAAATCTGAAAAATTAGGAATTGGATTGTTTTATGTTAACATGGCAGTATTTTGAAGCAGACTAGATCACACAATAAGGCAATGCTGGCCTTATGTCATTGCATCTAAGCCAGCGTTGCTACGACTTCAGGTTGTGCTCTGCATTATTGGAATGAAGCTTACAGGCTAAGCTCAACAAAACAAAACAGGTTGGTTAATGGAGGAAGTCAAATATCTAACAGATGAACATACTGATCTAAGTTTGCCACACCTTGGAAAATAAATGGAAACAAACTCAGAGCACGAAGAAGAGGGGCTTTTAAAACTCACCGACATTTACAGAGGACACCAGATAGCATGATAGATTAATACACCATAACACCGTAGAAGTGTTCACAGAGAGACTGCCAGTGCTGCAGAAAAGTAGAGAAAAGCTTTAAAAAGGATCATTTCTCCTGCTTAGAGGACCTGGACTAAATTCTGAGAATTTAACAAGCTTTTGAATCAGCTGGTTGTGGAGTTGGTGAGATGGTGAGTAACATTAACCTGTTGCTGTTTTTATGATATGTTATGTCTGTGTTAGGCCACCTTAGGGTTTGATTGGAAGCAGGCTGAGACTACCTTTGTTGCACACTTGTTTGTATGAGAACAGGGATCAATTCCTGTGACATGTACTTTCAAACAAACTGTGCCAAACATGGAAGACCCATTTGTATTGGAACAACTCTCCCAAAGGATCAGATGTGAACACCACAATAAATTAAATGTAAGCTTACAACCGGCTTTAGCTCCATCTGACTGCCTCAAAAGATGTGAAAGCAGGGCTTTTATATCGTAAAACTCTGATTTACCATTTAAAGAAATTGTTTGCAATTTTTGGCAATAAAGTCAGACTGTCTCAATGACCTAATTGCAAAGGCCCATATTGTGAAAATGATAAAATCACAATTCATTGTGCAGCACTCTTAACCAGGAATACACCTAGCTGTTTTTTCTTGTCTGTAGTTGCCTGCTGCTAGTGCTTTCCTTGACTGTGCATCAAAGGGATCGCAAGAATATCAATGCAATCACAGAATATCACATGAAGCATTTTCAAGTATTTTTAATAGATATCAGTGAGGAGAGGTGCATGATGTGCATTGCAAGTGTGTGTATGTGTGGGTATGTGTTAATAAAAGCATGAAAGGCAAGTAAGACGAGCAGATTGAAGTTGTTAGAGAAACAGGCTGAGGGTGGTTTCACATGGGATTCAGGCATCTATCCAGAACACTTAACCCTGAATTGTGCTCAGGCATAGTAAGAAACAAATGTGCCTGATTTGAAAATGTCCTTGTTAGTCACAGCCCTCAACATAGTTCATGGTACTAGCTTGTAATGTACAAAAGATAATAACTCAATGAGTTCTCTGCGGATTGTGACGCTATCACGTCAGGGAATGTTGGTGATGGCAGGGAGACGTGATGTGGATGTGGATGTACTAACAGTGCGAGATAAGATAGTTTTCCACATTTGTTGCAATAACTCGACAACAGTGTTGGAAAATGACTTGACGGAGGTTTGAACTCTCAGAGCACTTCAAGTTTTAACTGTTTATTGAGAACTTTCTTTTTGTGAATGAATATATATATATGTATATGTATATATATATATCTATATATATATATATATATATATGTATATATGTATATATGTATATATATATATATATATATATATAGATAGATAGATAGATAGATAGATAGATAGATATATATAGATATATATATATACATACATACATACGTACATATATATACATATATACATATATAGATATAGATATAGATATAGATAGATAGATAGATAGATAGATAGATAGATAGATTGATTGATAGATTTTTTTTTTTTTTTTAACTTTTTCTGAGTTGTTTTGCATGCATCAGTCGGTGTCTTAATATCATGATTGATGAATGATTCAAAGTCAACACTGATGTAAGTAAATCTCCAACTGAAAAGGCTGATGTGCACAGAGATGAGTTAAGACAGGCCCACATGTGAACTTTGTTATTGTCACTGAGCCTCTTAATCCTTGTGTCTTCCAATGTGGTCCTCTCTGAGCTGTTGTGCTGTTAATGTGTGTGGTCGCTCACGCAGATTATCGAACACAAACACTTTGGCTGTTCTTCTGAGTCTCTTCGGGCTCTTTGACAGAGTGAGATGTGCGTTTCTTTTTTAACACCATCCATTCTTGTTGCTAGGAGACCAGTTGATCATTTTTCTTGACTCAGCTCACTTACTGTTTTCTTTTGTCTTTCTGTGTATCATCTCCTGATCCTTCTCACACAATCATAATAAATATAGTTTAGCTCAACCATTGAATGAATTGGCTGGTATAAGGTTGGCATAATGCTATAGTCTCTCACAAAAGTAAAGCAAGGTAGAATAAGCACCAGTTTCTGCCTGGTCCTTTTTGCTTTTTGCTTATTAAAGATATGCCATGGAGAAAAGACACAAACATCAGGACGAACGGTGCTGTGTTATTGATCTGAGTTGTTTGTTCAAATGCTGATCCAGCGTTCTACTCTGGGCTGTTTTTATACAGAAGTAGGGCTGGGCGATATAAACTAAAATGTATAGCTCAATATTTTTTTGCTAAATCTTGATATTTGATATTTATCTGGATATATTTTTCTATAAAGAAGTAATAAGAAAACATACTCTAACAACCAAAACAGCCCAGGAAATCAGTCACACCTCCAGGGTGAAACCAGGGTAAAGACTAAGGCTGTCAGTTTTCCTCAAAATCAAACTTGAACAGTTTTTGAACATACAAGCAAATAACTGAAGATATTCGGTTATTTTTTAAACAAGATTAAGTAATATAAATAAATCATTAATGAATAAATAGAGAACTAATGTTCCTTTTCTGCATAACTGAGTACATGAAGCTTTACAAATCAACATGTTAACAAAGCAGATAACAAAACAAAAATAACACTTGACAATGTTGTGTGGTCCTGAGGAAACAGCTTGTTTGGAGACTGAAACATTTTAACTCCCAGTCTTCCATGCACTGTCCTGTTACACTCATGGATGGCTCACAGATCCTGAAAGGTCCTGCTGTACAATGAGGCCCTCCCTGACTTTGGTGCATATTTTCGGCCTCACTTCTCTTGTAAAATACTTCTAACATGGCAACCCTTATCTTGGCTTTTAACTGCAGAATAAAGCAACTCTGTGCAACAACTGCGTTAGGGGACCATGTCTGTGACAGTAAGCCACTGCCTCTGTGACATCGCTCCAGATTTTACCTTTTCTCTCATATGGCTGAGCGCGGGATAACAAAGCTTACTGCGTGCATTGCTTTGATACTCTGTGGCCGTGCTGTGATGATGGAGGGATTCATCGTGCTCAAAACTTAAGATGCAACATGTTTCTGACATTCAAAAAATACAAAAACATTCATCTACGTCTGAAGTCTGTTAACTAAACTAATCTTTTTACTGGCTGACTCCTTTTCTGAGGCATTACTCCAGTTTTCCCTGCTATCAGTTGCTATTGTTGTGAGTGAGATGGGGGCTGTTGAGTTTCATGAAGTCTCAGAGGGGGAGGGAGGGGTGGGCATTTGACTTTCGTGGAGATTTGGAGCAGAGGGGAGGTGGGTTGGGTCAAAGAGCTATGCAGAGTCAGAGAATTCGATTCCTGGTGAATTGGTTTAAACACAGAACAAATTATATTGATATATTAGATATTGTCTTATCCCGTATCATTTCAAAATGTGTCAGTATATTTTTAAAAATTGATATGTTGCTCAGCCCTATCTAGGAGTTTGTCTTCTTTTAATGAAATACAGGAAACTCGAGGGTCTCTTACAACTGGCAGAATTCGTAAAATACAGTGCTCTTTGGGAGCGGGCATCATTGATTCTTAATGAAAAAAAAACAGTGGAATCCAGGCACTTATCCTTACCAAAAAGCTTAAATGCCTATATACAGATTTGCATGTTGTTTAAATAGAGCCTGATTACTTGGCGTCAGCCTTCTTCAGGAAGATACAGATGATTAAGTGTGTTAAGTGAAGCTACTTCTCCACAGGGTTGGGAGATCAGAAGGTGTTAAGTTTCAACAATCGAGTCAGTAAGTCTGAATCAGTGTTCACTCAGCTAATGCCATTCACAAAAAAAATCTAAGGTTTGCAGGGGAGCCTCCCCAGAAGAAAAGCGATGAGATCAACATAGGACAGCATTTTAGGACCAAAAAACAATATAACATTAATATGGGATGAAATCCACAATGTGTCAGCACACAAAACCCAAGGAATATGGTATTCATAAATACATAAATATGCACCTCATGTCCTCTTAGAATTGTGGCTTTAAGGGATGCACTGATGAATTGGTTTAACATCAGCACTGGTTGAAACATCAGTATTTAAAAGCAGGAGAAGGAGCTCCTTAACAGGCTGATGAATTATCTGTCTGGGCTGCATGGTGGTGCAGCAGGTCGTGCATGTGCCTCACAGCAAGAAGGTTGCTGGTTTTGATCCCCATGTTGGGCAGGGCCTTTCTGTGTGGAGTTTGCATATTCTCTCCATGCATATGTGGGTTCTCCAGCCTCCCCCCAGACCAAAAACATGCTCATTTGGTTCATCTGTATTACCCTTAGATATGAATGTGAGCATGTATGGTTGTCTGTCTCTTTATGTGGCCCTGCGATTGGCTGGTGACTGGTTCAGGATGTACCCCACCTCTCGGGCAATGTCAAAATGTCACCTGGGATAAGCTCCAGCTCCCTGCGACCCCGAAAGGGACGAACAAGATGGTGGATGAATGGATAGATGGAAAAACTCTTAACCGTTTTCATGATCAGAGAAAATAACAGCATTGTTTTGGGTGTTTGCTAAATTACTTCAAACATGAACATCCGACCTAATTCTCACAATTGGTATATCACCGGTACTTTTTTATTATTGCTCAATTGTATCGCAACCATCATCATCATCATCATCACCCAGATGGAGTTGCAAAAACTAGCTTAAGCTTCATATTTCTTAAGTTATAATCATTATAGGGACCAGTTTCCTCATATGAGACTGCTCATCTCATGTGCAGTCTTCCATACTCTGAGACATAGTAAATATGGATTTATACAGGATTTACCTCATGCTGTGGAAAGCTCATTGTGGACACTGCTGTGAGGTACAGAGTACAACTAATGTTCTATTCTCCATTGCCAACAAGCTGTCAAACCCACATTTCTACTTTAAAAATATTCATAGAGACTGAAAGTGCACACCATGACAGCAGTTAGTTTATGAAGAAAATATTTTTGAACACTCATCTTCAACACTGACATGCAGCAGCATACTGTGAGCCTGCTCCTCCCCACAGGCTGCCATCTGGTAGAGCAGAGAAGAATGGAGGTATGCAGGGAGAGGAACATCTGGTCTGTACTGAGTTTGTACTGACAGGAAACGTGATGGATGGGAGGTTTACACTGAGGCGGGCGCAGATATGAACCTATACTTTTAGTTTTATTAGCCTGCAAAACAGTCACTTATGATGCCCCTCAGTGTGGATTATTGTTCGTCATGCTTAATGAAAGCCCTTCATATGCACTGTATCTGTGATGGAGTCAGGCTATGAAGCAGATTGTGGTTTGATAATGGATGCAGAGATCAGAGCAGCATCTGTTTACCTAGTTTGTAGCAGTATTTATTGCTGCCTGCTGATATCAGATGCTCTGATAATGGATTTCTGTAGACATTATGGTCTATTACTATAGAGTGCATCAAGATTAAGCCATGGTTTTATGACTTTTGTTCCTGTTAATCTTCCCTCAGTCTTCTGTAGTGACTGTAAATGTAACCTTTGTTGGATTATTCAGTTGATATATCATTATCACAACAGTGTATTAACATTTCAGTCTATACTTATGGCACACTTGTTTGCATTCATAAAAACGTAATGTAAATTTTCGGGCACAACTATTACTGCAGTAAACTTCAAACCATTTCCCTGACCCTGAGCTGTTATTTTTCTTGGAGCTCTGTGCATTGACATGTGAAGATAAAGTGGATCAGTTGAAGTATTGAGTCTGCAGTGAAACACTGATGCTCTACATCAGTGATGCATGACATGGAGCATGCACCGTGTCATGCGCATCCAAGACATATTGCAGAGTGAACTTATAGATATTATGGCCTCAAGGAATTAATGTGAATGTTTCAGGGTGTAAGGATAACGGAGCCTTGTTGCTGCACTTTTGCACAAAGGTACTGTTAAAAGGGCTTCCAACTTTACCCTGAGATTACTCTGCTGGCCTTCTAGTACCTGGCAACCCCACTACCATTTACTGTTTTTCAAAGTGCAAGAAAACTTCCTGCTGTAAGGGGCTAGTGTGAACAAGCGAGTCGGATAATTTTCTGGGAAGGTTACCCTAAAATTCAGAGTTTCATGAGTGAAAGGGCCTGTGATTTTTGCGTTTGTGCTTGTGCATAGTCAACAATGCTGTGCCGAAGCATACTTCTTCCTGGGTCAGGGTCCAGGCCTGTAGGAACTATTTCTTGTGAGCATGGTAGAAAACTGCTTGTACAGAGATTAGCATAGATGCTAACAGCTGCAATAGCTGTTTTAGCAGATTTGGGCTGCATTTCTCTATTAAATGGAAAACATAACAGCACTACAAACCTTTATGTAGTTAGGATATTTTGCTCCACTTTCGACATGTTTTGCAGAGAGATTGTCTTACAAGGTGGCTCACATTCTGCCCTTATCACTGCGGCTGTAGTGTCCACCTACTACATTATGTGATTGGCATGTAATGAGTGTGATTGATGGAACAATTGTTCAACAATTGCTTTTGAAAGGTTCTTCCCATTCCCAAACACTGTCTATGGGCTGTTGTCCTGATGGACTAGTGAATTATATTGATCTGATGTGGGAACATCACACCTGGGTCAACTTGCTAATTTACAGATGACGTCGCTGTGACGTGCCCACGGCATAATATCGTGCCCATTTCCTCTGTCTGTAACTTCTGCGACTCTCAGCAACAAATTCCATCCACCTTTGTATCATCAGCGCTCAAATGTCATTCAGTCTACGTCGAGTTTGTACATTTTTAAAGAGGGATAAAAGTACAAAGTACAGAAAACAGTTGACCACCGTGTCCACGGCCTCCATCGTCCTTTCCATTGTTTACATGGTCATGTTTCAGTGCGCTGATGATGTCATCAACGTGATGATATCAGCTTGACGCACCAGAGGAAAAAAACAGCCACGCAGCTCGTCTGCTGCCAATTAGACCTGGGTCTGCTGGCAGTGGGAAAGGAGTCACTTGCCGATTGTTAGCAGGTTAACCCGCAATGAAAAAAAATGCTTTAACCCGCTAATTTAGTGTGAAAGTTGTAGAAGAAACTCACTCAATCTAATCAAACAACTTGACTTTTGTGGTTAAACATGATTGGACACAGCATGTATTGCCCATTGGGAATTCACACGTACTACTTTGCATGGTCACTCATGCACCACACAGTGGGACACCATGCCTATCTACAAGTCAATGGGGTCTCAGAAGACAGGACGTGATATAAAACGCCACAGAAATCAGAGAAACTGACTCAGTCATGTGCTGTCTGTGTTTGCTTTTATTTGTATGTATCATGTAGCTAGAAGCACTTTTAGTATAAATGAACGTGTTTAAGAGCAAAATTGCAACTAGGGAAGAAAATCAAGCATCTTGAATATGTTCTCTAAGATGCATTAATGGAAATTTGTTAAAAATGTGAAGCTTAGGTTTTTGGGGCTTTTTGTAGGTTTTGTGTAGGTCTGAAAACCCCGTTGGATACAGAAAGGGACAGAAAATTACCCAAAGAATAGACTCTGTACACCAACCCTGTCAACAATTTTGCTTTTTCATCAGAAATGTGGACATGCTTAATATACAGATAAAACTTTCCAGTGAATGCCTTACTATGAATAAAACATCTTCAATAAAATATGCATACTTTGGCATGTAATGAAATTCTGTCTGAATGGAGACCCCCACACCCTTTCATGCACTCTCTCTGGTGCTCGTCTAAAATCCACTCTGAAGGAATTCCAAGCAGCTCCTTAATCCAGGCAAGTGCTGACTGAGCTTTAGATTGGATGGAGGGAATGAGGAAGACATGAGGTATGTGGAGATGTGCAGGTGAGAGGGCAATGGGTTTAAAGCTGGGCGGAGGAGACAGAGGAGTCTGGATCAAAGCAGGGGGTTATCCCTGACCATACGAGTGCTTTCCAGGTATTTCATTGTCAAATAGAGGTGGCTAATCTGCTTCATAGTTTATGCTACAATGAACCTGATTCAGGAAACTTGACCCCAGGTTGAGGTTGTGTTTCGGGGGAAAACGTGTTAATGAGATCAACTTGAATCTACAGACAAAGAAACGTATGCCTTAAAGTCACATTTCAGAATTATTCCTTACATTAATCTCATTTTCTGCAGGTACGACTACAGAGAAATGCTCTACAACTCCACGTTCTGCCTGGTACCTCGAGGACGGCGGCTGGGCTCCTTTCGCTTCTTAGAGGCTTTACAGGTCAGTGACTCACAAACAGATGTTGCTCAGTAACGCTAGGCTGAGCTGTTAATAAATCTGAGTCACTTACATAAGATGCAAAATGGTGATTCAGTAGATTTGTTGCACATTAAATCTTTCTGCCATCATCTCGTCACTTGGTGCAAGTAAAGTCAATAAATGTCAGAGGGATGGTGCTCCAGGTACTACTTCACTGGAATAATTGACTCTGCCTTTTGAGTATTTCCATGACTACTGTGGACTTATTTACACACAAATAAAATGTCCACTGAAGCATTTATGAGTTTAAAATGATGTAGTGCTTATGTTGTAACTCTTAGATTATGAAGTACATTTTGGGAATCTGAAATGGTTCCTGACCTAAATGACCAAAAACAAGCTGAACTGCTTCAAGACATTTTAGTGACTCAACCATGACTGAACTTTCAGCACAATAAGACAATTAATGAGTGGTTAAGAATGAAAAAGGTGATAAACAGTGTGACTCCCAGTAGCCCTCTAACTCACTGTTGTGGTGCAGACAGTGTTGATACAGCTGCGCCTGACTCGAGGCCAGTCATCATTACTGTTCTTTTTTTCACTTGAATATTTTTAGGTCTCTGTAACCACTTGCAGTAAATGCTTGTCCTCTAACAATCAACTTACTCTTTTAAACTGGTACAGGTTCCTTCGTAGGGCTTTTTAACAGAGATTCTGAAAAGCTCTACCATTCTAGATAAAGAACCATGGACTCAGCCTTTATCACAGCTTTTTTACTGCAAAATATAGCGGAAGCCATTACTGGCCATCAGTATTTCCCATACATACACAGTACTTGGGCAGGTCTGCCAGACACAGCTACTGCCATCAAAACACATTTTCTTGTTTTTCTTTTCTTTGAAAGGTTCACAAATTATCACCTTTTTACTAACCTGATAAATCAGCTGGACTGGTTCACATGTCCATGGAACATGTTCATGTCCATCCGGGTAACATCTGAAAGAAAGTGATTGGAAAGGACAGAGCCCTTCAAGATAAACTGGAAGTTGGCAGAGTGAATCAGTTGTCTGTCTTTTTAAAAATGGGCCAGTTAGAGGCTTTCAGTCACTTCTCACTTTATGCACAACTAACCCACACCCATATCTACTGTTTTGTCCTGGTCATTTTTCTGACCTGGAACAATTGCTTGAAGTTCTGCAAAATGGATCTACCTGAGGACAGACTTTGGGAATACTGTTGACCCAGCTGCTCTGCAAGGTTACCACGTTCACGCCCAAGAGAGACATTGACACCATAAATACAACTTTGTTATTGAAAAATAAGCATTGTGTGCCATTGTTTTTACATTTTTCTGCATTTTTATACAGTGCTCCTACACTTGAGAATTACCATGGGGCCAATCACATGGTACCACATTGCTCAAGGCAAAGCCGCAAAAACGCCTTCAGGGGAGGAAATAAAACATAGAATGCACATAGAGAGAATCTGTGTCCACACACATGCAACCAAGTAGAATTTGAGGAAAATGAGTTCAAACAAACGTGATGTTCTCAGCCTCACTTGGCTCACACAGTGTGCTTAAAGTTAAGGACTCTTCTCTGTCCTCTATTCTTAATCAGAATGATTCATAATATTGCCCAAAAAACTACAAATGACTGACAGAGGGGATCAGTAATCATCCATACCTGTCTACTTTACTGTTTTAATCTTCTAATGATTATATCAACCAGCGCTGTGACTTTGTGTCTTCTGCAGAAAAGTTGAAAATTTTTCAACCTTTATATGCGCTCAAAAAGCTCTGGAAAACTGCGTCTCTCAGTAGCGGAGAAAATGCCTGGAACGTATGCTGTTACAAAAGAAGACTCGCAACACCCCCACCCATAAAGAAGCACAGTATTATGAATTTGGGGATAGAGATGGACTGTGTAGGTACTTACTATACACATGTTAAATTATCTATTAGTTTGTGAGGTGTTATAAATGGCACTTAAAAAACTAGAATCCTCAGAGAGCACAAACCTCAGCCAAGACATACTGTGGGCCTGATACAAACTTAGATGTGGTTTGTATAGACACACAGGATGTACATCTGCAAATTATTTTTCAAAGCATTACTGACATTATCGGTAGAGTTAATCATAAAAATATGAAAGACTATCCTCGCTGACAATGTTAACAAATCCTTTCAAAAAATTCTGGATCCAGATTTTGATCACCACCCCTATCTAATTACTATGTCCTTGTGCCATGGCCAACATTAAGGGCTGAACGATTTTAGGAAAAGATCTAATTGGGATTTTTCTGGCAAATATTGTGAGTTCAATTCAATTCACGTTTTTCTTCAAATCAAGCTTCATTGCAATATTCACAATGTCTACAGTAACATTTACAAACATGACAGAAAATTACATCATACCATCAAACATTGAAAGTTATTTCTCTAAGACAAGGATGAAAACTAAAGGTACAAATTGCTTTCAAACGTATTTATTAACAAGAAACACACATGTACACTCTTTAAAGTCCTTGGCCCAACGGCAGTTATTACAGCTGAAGAACTGAAAGAGTCATCTTTAACTGCCTTAACTTAAAAAAAATGTAGAGCAAAAAATCCTTATTGTATTAACCTAAGAAAGTTAAATAAAATGGCAAAAAAACATGTTAAACTAGAAAGCACTCGGAGAGTGCAGACGTCCGCAAAGTGCCACAGTTCCCCCTATTTGTCATTTGCACCATAAATATTCGTCCCACATTTATTTTGACTACATTTTCAGATTCCTTGACCATGAAAACATAGCATTGGCAACTGAATTCATAATGATATCAACATTAGTTCAGCAGTTATTCACGAAAATCGTATTTTCCGTAATGGCGGTTTTCTTCTGGATCTAGTTCCACAGCTTTTGAAGATACCTCAAATCTGTTGGCATTTCCCAGATTTCACAGTTTCTTGGCTATGTAATGGTCTTTGTTGTGTGTTTATAGCTTCATTTGTTCTCTTCCTATGATGAAAATCCCAAAGGTCCCCTATTTTTTCATATTCTGGATCATAGTATCCGGAATTATTCCTTTATCCGGATCAGTCTTTGATATACTGTAGAGCATGTTAGAAACTTGTCCTGTATTTTTTTTCCCAAGTGCCCTGACCATTATTTGTGGAGTTATATATGCGCAAATGTAGAAAATGGCCCTATCTCCAAATGTAAAGAATCCTTTAAAAAATTCCTGGATCCAGACGGAGATCCGGATCGCTTCCAAAATCTAATCATTTGTTCCTTATCCCAATCCGGACATTCCCTGAAAATTTCATCAATATCCGTCCATAACTTTTTGAGTAATGTTGCTAACTAACTGACAGACAAACAAACCCTCCCAAAAACATAACCTCCTTGGCGGAGGTAATAAGTAATGTAGAAAAACAAATTCAACAATTCCAATAAAGGAAAAAAGCCAGCCATGCCAAACCAGTATGTCAACCTTTGATGGTTTTGGACATGAGCGCTGACATGTGACAACATTGCCACTAGCAAATAGTTGACACAACAGATCCTGGGTCAGTCAGGAGCATTGCAAAAAAAATGCAGCTTTAGCAGTCACGTTGTCTGAAATCGTGATTTTGATCAGAAAGCGTTAAATCATTCAGCCTTACCAACATTCCCAGAAAAGTTCATCAAAATCCATCAGTAACTGTTGAACTTATCTTGCATACAGACAAACGGGCAGATGCCAGCAAAACCATGTCCTCCTTGGCCAAGGTAAAATATTTGAAAATGCCAAGATTTCATCTCAGACTTGTAGCTGTTTTCCTTCATCAGTCAATTAAGATACAAAGATTATGGCAGTGGATAAAAGTAAATACTTACAGTGGAGCCTATCTGATTGTCTGTAGCAGGCAATATCACTGCACTGTTTTTGCTACCTGTGTTATGCTCGATCAAGAAATGCGAGCTCTCATTCTGGGGAAAAACCACAGGGAAACAGGTCAAGAAGAGAGACTTTCTTGAGCCAGTATTGTACTTAGAAGTTTACAGCTGAAGTCAGGCAGTGACAGTTTATTGACAGGACTGGAGAGATAATTGCACCTTAAGGGAGCCAGAATTAAGCTGAGGTGAGGCTGGACTGATGATCAGGTGGATTCAGAGCAGAAATCAGTGCAGCTGCTGGAGAGATCACATGCAGCGGAGGATAGCTGGAGTCAAGGGCTGAACCCCAGCCTGGAGGTATTAGTGGTCCTTCCTCTCACAGCCTCAGACAGGAGCGCAGGAGATGAGGAGGTCAGGCAGACTTGAGGATGTGGAGAGATTAAAGGACGGACAGGCTGGATGTTTGAGATTCACGTTTTTGTCCATAATAATCAAAATATTTGTAATGATATTTTGATAATGAGTTTATTGTTATTCGAGGTAATTTTTTATGTTTTTTTGTTGGTTTTTATCTTTTTTTAAGTGTCCGTTATGGACAATTAAGGCAACACTTGGGGACACTGATCTCACCACATTAACAAACTGCCAATGGGAGAGAATAAAAGTGAAAGCTTGTGGAAATTTGGCTTCAAGATGAAAAAACAAAGGGAGTGATTGATGCCCATGGGTAATGAGCTAAGACAAAAAGCTTTTGAACTTAACATGGGGAGCCAAAGTCTTTCAGTCCTACAGGAAATCTGAAAAGTACACAGCTAGGTGTGTCTCTGTTTGGGTCCTGAAAAGGTCTCAAAAAGTGTTAAATTTGACACTGAGAAGTGTGAAGCTACTCTGTGATTCTTTAAGCTTGGGATGACCAACACTTTAGTGCTGAGTTGGTTGTTCAGGATTTCTTCATTATTCCAGGACAGTACTGTAGCAGAGGTCATCATGAAGGATGTCACATGAGGATGGGCTGACTGGTCCCTCAGATGACGTAGTGTAGACCTGCAGGATCAGGTTGTGCGATGCAGGTATCCTGACAAACAACGTGCTGGAGTCACATTGAGATTCTCTGTTGTTCATGTGTTTGCAAAATCTAGGCAGTGCACAGCAGGGAGTCTTATTAATGAATGTTTGTCCTGTGTGTGCATGCATGTGTGTGTTTGTGTATAATGTGATGAGCTGGGAGAGGATTGAGCTCCAGGAGTCTCTAGTTGATTGCTCAGAGCAGATAGGTAGGGAACACATGGAAGCGTTTCAGCAGATTGCTGCCTTTGCTAATGACACCGAGGAGATTAGACGGGCACTGCTCCGCTCTCTGAAGCTAGACTGTTTGTGCCGGGATGTATGTGTGTTTGTGTAAATGGTGACCAGTGATGGCCAATCAGTGAGTTGTACCATGCTTAACAGATTTAAGGGTCAGTAACTGTGGGCATGACACTGCAAACACACAATTTTTTTTACTGAATTTATGGGACAGATATGCATGTGTCTGCATATGCTAATGGCTGAATAAAACATGAGTACACACAAACATGGATTTTAATTATCTCTTGTATGACTGGGTTTGATGTTGAAGTATGTTTTGAAGTGTGTCTCTTTTCCTCGAGCATAATGATCTTTTTCTGAAGCTGCCCTTCCTGTTCTCCTTTTAGAGTGAGTCATCACGATATAACAATGGTTCTGTACTTAATGGAGATGTGTTTGAAGATGGGTTGCTCTTCTTGATGGAATTGCCTGATTGGATTGCTCAGGAAATGGACCGTGAACAATGATGGCATTGGTGTACAGAGCAAAAGCCTTGTAGTATAATCTTCCGGCTTTTCTTTTCTCTCCAGTCTGTTTTATTATATTGGCTGTGTTTTTACAATCTGAAAGCATTCATCTCTTTAACCAACTCTTTATTCTCTGTTTATGTGTGTATCTCCTCCAGGCGGCGTGTGTGCCAGTGATGCTGAGTAACGGCTGGGAGCTCCCTTTCTCAGAGATCATTAACTGGAATACAGCTGCTGTAATTGGGGATGAAAGGTTGCTATTACAGGTATGAACTTAACAAAGACCTTAAAGTAAGATTTCTCCAGAGTTTTGTCACCACAAATGGAAGAAAAGCTCAGTGTGCAGTGCTGTCTCCTTGCCAATTAAGTCCACAATTTTAACAGGTGACACCCTTTTAAGGGTTTGTGACACCATGTAGAGTAACTACAGGTGTTTCTTTGCCTCTTAAGATGAACACTGAGCCAATGATTCCTGATCTTATGACATGTTTTCATCTGATTTCCTGCTTAGTGGAAATCTGACTCACAAATTCAGACTTTATCTTCAAAAACTTTCAAGTATCCGTTAAAGACCATGGTCATGTTCAAAACAGCATACTACACTTGCAGGGCATACTAATTTCGCCAAAAAGCTGTATGTGGTATGCAGTGTTTGAATATTTGGGAAATCTGTAGTGTGCCAAAAATGTCGTACTACATCAGAAAAAGTAAACAGTATTCAGTGGACAAGCCTACCATGTGTACTGTTTCCCACAAGACAAAGCACTGACCATAGCCACAGCTTATATCCATGGCAACAGACTATGCAATATTAGCATTAACATTGCTTTTGATCCTTTTATATAACAGTAAATCAAATCACATTCTGTACATCTGCATTTTTCGAGTCAATGTATATGTGTTCAGTGGTGAAAATCATGAAAATCCAAAATAAGTCACACATTTTTAGTCCATTCATGAATGTTGATTTAGCAGTGTTAGCCACTACCTGAGCTATTGTTTACTTTTGTTTTCTAGACCAGAAACATAAATCAGCCAAATTATTGGACTGCAGAGGGAAAGCAAGTAACTTTGTTTGTATAATTAATTAAAAATTCGGTTATTTATGTGTTGAACATAGTTTTGGAGAAGTAGTTGTTCTGATTTAAACTTTAGCACAGTAGGTGGCACCAATGTACAAAACAAAAAGCAGAAGGAGAAGAATCAGCTCGGCCGGTTCTAGAATACTACAAAGTTACAGCTGTTTGGCGGTCATACTACATACTACTACCAAATACAGTGTGTAGCATACTACATGTGTTAGTAGTATGTAAGAGGTGCTTTCAAAAATAGCACATTTGTCACTGTTGAATTTAATTAAGAATGCTAACATGTGTTGACCTGTGTTTCAGATTCCCTCAACAGTGCGCTCCATCCACCAGGATAAGATCCTGTCCCTGAGACAGCAGACCCAGTTCCTGTGGGAGGCTTACTTCAACTCTGTAGAGAAGATAGTACTGACCACACTGGAGGTATTCATGTTCATTATCATGTAATCCAAAATATAAGTAGCACCTCTAAATAAGACACAAACAACATCAGTTGTGTTCAGCAAAGCTCACAATGTGCAGTTTCTGTGCATCTTTGTAGCTCTATCTAGAACCAGCTGTTTTGTCTTTGAGAGTTTGCAGTCCTGTTGGCTACCAGTGCAGTGTTGGAGCTCTTTGCCTGTAATAATGTGATGATAGCTGTGAAGTGAAGATCCACAAAATGCAACCAGTTTGCCACAAATTAGTGAAATTTTGCAGCTTGTGCAACATTATAATCTTTATTTCTAGCTCTCAGTCATACAGGTCATGGTTTTCCAAGTTTTTATCCTTTAAGAAACCTCAGACATCGAGTTGCCAGCTTAGAAGAAACCTCAGATATTACATGCTTTATCCAACTTGAGGGTCTTTGTAGGTCCCTGGTTTCTGAAATGATGGGGAACCCTTAACTTAAAACTAGAAAGCACACGGAGGGCACAAACCTCTGCCGAGGTAGCTCACATATTGCTGTTCCATGTATAAGCAATAGTTTCATGATAAAGTTACCACCATAATATGATTCATTGACCCTGAAAACCCACAGCTAGCACTCAGAATCATGTTATCATTATTAGTTTGACAGTTATTGAGCAAATTGCCAACATCTCCTGAAAATTTGAGCAATATCTGTCTAGTAGTTTTTGCGTAATCTTGCAAACAAACAAACAGACAAAAAACATACGTTGGCAAAAACATAACCTCCTTGGCGGAGATAATGAAGTACACTCCGTGTGGCCCGTGTGTTTCTCTCCTCTCATTAAAGCACCTTTAACTTATTCCAACATTCAGGCATTAACCTGCTGTCATATTCTTCTATAGCAAATGAAATTTGGTTCATGTCACTTTGATTCATGAAGCAGTGAAAATGCAGTACAAAATCAGTTTTAAACAGTGTTTCTTAAATTGTGGGGTGTGACCCCCAAGAGGGCCCATAGATGTTTTTTTATTCTTTTGTTAACACATCAAGCTTTCAAGTGCAGAGATAGTGTATATCACCATCTGCAGACGAAATCCCTACAACAAAACACCTTCAGACTAGATAGAGAACCAAGACAGATGATATATTGTTAAACTCCTCTGTCATGTTTTTGAGGCTGTTTCTCTCTGTGGCTTGGCTATCAGTCATGTCTGAGGTTTGTTCCTGTCATATACCATTTGTTGCCCTCTTCCTGTCAAGCAGCCTGCTTTCACACTGCTCTCAGGCTAGGATTACAAACAAGACAAGATGAGTGCAAGGTTGAATAAAAAAGGTGAAAGCAGCAGTAAGAAGGGGTAAGGCTGTAAATAAAGCAAGAATTTTAAGACATGGGTTTGTGTTTCCCAAAATCAAGAAAAATACCAGCTACTATCATCAGTGGACTTACTTTTTTCATGACTTATGTTTATCCCGTTTGTTGACTGTTTTCATACCATTCTCTCTTATAAGTGTTGGTTTTTGTTGTGTGTGTTGCTCACAAGCTTTACTGCTGACAGAAGTTAGTCCTCAGATTGTGTTACAGAGGCCTCATCCCATGAGGTAGGAAGTCAGATCACAGGATGTCAGAGCTGGGATTTCTGTCATCAGGCTGAAGTTACATCCCCGAGAAGCTGATCTTCGATCTGTTTACACTCTGACTAGCTGAACCCTGCTCCAACACATACCATAGTACAAGGCTATAGGGAGGGCAGTGTTATTGCTTTAAATTGAATCTATAAGTGAGCTGGTATCTGTGAGGGACTCGAGGTATTATACTGCAAACAAGGTGAAGTTTCCTCTCAAGTATGTGTTTATTGCAACAATATTCGGAAGAAGTAAAAAGGTTTTGTTTTGCTCTGTAGCTACCACAGAGCTCCCACGAAGCCTTAATATTTAATGAAGGTATCCTCTCCCAGTGCAGAGTCCTCTCAGAGCTTTGTAGGAGAGAGAAGCAACTGGACAAGCTGTTCGCCTGTAAAGCCTGTACGCATTGAATGTTATGTTGAAAAAGCACTTTGAAAAGAAAGAACAGTTTTGTGTACTTGGACTAAAAAGTTAAATGCTGATGCCTTTTTTGGCTTGTAACAGTTTGGCTGAAATATTTAAGCTAAAAAAACTTGTCAGTTTATTTAAGCTGTTTGTGTTTCATAGCCAAGAAGCAAAGAATGTTTTTCTTCCAAAGCAAAGCCAGCACAAATTGAATTTAGGCCTAGAAGTTTATTTTTGTAAGATCATGTTAAAATGTTCTGAACAATGACACATGACATCTTGGCAAACAAAGGAACAGATTAGTGCTTTGGTGACATACAGCTCTTTAGTACCACAATACTTGTGCTGGCCACTCTCTATATTTACCAGCTATTTTTCCTTTTTCTAATTTGTATATTTTTATTATCTAAGTGCATGAGAAAGTCAGCCATTGGTACGCCCCTCCTGTAAATCTGATTTAAGTGCAGCACCTCTTGTGAAAATGAATATTCACATGCTTTAGTTTATAACTGTTTATCTGCAGCCTCCTGCCGTCAATTTTATCCCAAACACCTGCACTGTTGGCTTATGGCTGTGTCTCGGCCTGCACAATATATCATTTCACATCACAGTTGTAACGTATGTATATGTAATTGTCACATTGCAGGTGCATCGTCAGTCATGTTAGTCAAAGCACGTCATGCTCCCACTTGTGTATAGTTTGATGGAACAAAACAAGAACTTTCTTCATTTCCTTAATTATGTACACTAACATTATATCAAGTATCACCATCAGTAGGTTTATTCATGCAGTCATTGTGTTACCAGCTTTTACGAGGTATAGGCTACAGATGATGCTCAGTATAGATACACTGATGATACCCCTCAAAAAAAAAATCATGTCAAATAGAGACTTGTAACTGTTTTTTTTGTCATGATTTTAAAAATACTGTAAATATGGGACTTTGAATATTCAACCAAAGAAACATTAGTTTGGATGCTGTTATACATAAAAACATATTGTTTATCTAGAAATTGCCCTAAAAATCACAATATATGTTGTAGGAGGAAAGAATATTTAAATAACATTTTAACCAATATGGCTCAGACCTTAGTTGTGGCACACTTCCTCATCAATAATTAGCCTTCACACAGAAAGCTCATCTGCTGTGAGTATAGGACACTGAGTGAAGTTTGAAGAAAAGCGCATTGTATTGTTTGAGCTACTTTATTCAATGTGGTGCTGATGAATACAGTCAGAACAAGAGGAAACACAGAAAAACACCTGTGTAATAAAGCCAGACAAGGCAATCCCACTTAGCACTTTGCTCCAAAGTATAGTATCAATATGTGAGGCATAAATAATAAACACACTCTTTTTCTAATATAGATATTCTATCAAGGAAATATTGAAATAACGTGTGTTATGTGTGAGTGTTTTTCTGTCTTAACCAGTAAAGCCAAGCCTTATCTACCAGAGTGCTACAAACAGCACTGTGACAAACTGCCAACAGGGAGCTCTGTAGTGCACGAAAGACAATGCTCCATAATAATTTTTAATAAAATTGTAGAATCTAAATGATCATTTCTCCTTAAATTTACAAACTGAAGTATATAATTTGAATTAGCACAAAAGTTTTGCAAAGTGGCTTCCATAGATGACACTAAAAAAACATGAATGACATGAAAAACCATTTGCTTTCTTTGTATGGACAACAAGGTGCAAGTTGTATGTCAGACAGAAAACTTGAGTCTTAAGAAGTTTAACCAGTTGTAATAATAATGCAAAGCTTTCAGCTGAGGAACATCTGTTGGTTCTTCTTAAAACTCCAATTCCACCCTTTAAAGGATAAGTTCGGTTTTTTGACTCCTGGACCTTATTTTTAGGATTAAATACGCTTGTAGACTCACCCAGACAATTTTGGCGGAGCTCGGAGCCGTTTTTGAGCAATTTGGATCTATCCAACAGCGTTTTTTCTCATGCCATAGTAGCAGACGGGGCCAAAAATCGAAGCCCCTAAATTAGACATTATCTGCTGCGAAACTCGCTCATTTCAGCTACATTTTATAAATGAATGGCCAGTGTTATCACCATGTCAGCTCAACTTGGTTGTAATGGTCATCCAGGGCTTTACAGGGATGGGTAACTTTTGGTGACGTCACAGACATGCACCGTAAGAGCACAGCTGAGTAGAGCCGCTGTTGTTGCTAGGCTACACGGCTTTTTTGAGCAACATGGCGGAATATTTATCCAATGTAGAAGTGTCTGATGATGACTTTGAGTATAATGGATGCCCGTATCGTTTTGAGCCTGAATATACCGACGAGGAGCTATTTGAAAGGAGGATGCAGAGGGAAAGAGCCGAACAGCTGGCCAGAGAACAAGCAACCACTGCACATCCACGAATGGGGGCTAACTGGTGGTGTTGTTGTGGACATTGCACAGCAATGGCAACAGAGGAGAAGTGAGTTTCGCAGCAGATAATGTCTAATTTAGGGGCTTCGATTTCTGACCCCGTCTGGTACTAAGGCATGAGAAAAAAACGCCGTCGGATGGATCTAAATTGCTCGAAAACGGCTCCGAGCTCCGCCAAAATTGTCTGGGTGAGTCTACGAGCGTATTTAATCCTAAAAATAAGGTCCAGGTATCAAAACACCAAACTTATCCTTTAAGGTGGAGAATTTTGTCACTTTCTATAGCTGAAATTGTCAACTACATTTGTACAAGGACCACTTTTTTGTTGACGGACGTTAGGGGGACTGGATTTTAAAAACAGTGTAATATACATATTTTACCTTCTGCTTTCTGGGGCTGTAATGTTACCATCACTGGTTTTGACTCTCAGTTTACTCATTTCCCTGGTTACATAGTGGCTAACAATGGCTTTGAGGTGTCAGATCGAACATGAATTTGTTCCTAATAAAACTATTTGAGTTGTAATTGTTTGGGGGATGTCATTCACAGTTTTATAGTTCATAGTAATAAAGATTGGTTGAGTTATAGGGATGTAACAATAAAAATGTACACTTAAAAACAACTAACATATTTTTCTGCCTCACATTTTCAAAATTTGATAATAATCAGGGTGGAAGCTGTGGGGGGCCTGGTGTGGCCCTCAGTCCCCTGCTGATGATCATTTTTCTATGGGTTCCTAAAGATCCTTAAAAAGTCTTAAATTTGATTGTTTTTAAATATCTAAAGGCCAAAATATGTCTTAAAAAGTCCTTTTTAAGTACCAACAAAAGGTCTTAAACTTAAGATTGCATGTTGACAAAAGCCATCTTTATCAAATCTATTTTGGGCTGTATATTTAAAGACCTGCTTAATAAAACCAAAGACAATATTTTGCAGCAGCATGACGCTTGTACAGTAAGAAATTAAAAGATTGTTTTTGAAATGAAGGCACCTCTTTTAGTAGAGAATTGCTCCATCATCTTATTGAATTAAATTGTAGCACCCTGGATATACAGTACAAAGAATTATATTTTTAGGCCGTAGTCTGCTGAGTCAAATTTGTGCCATTCCTGCATCCTTGACTTGTGATTATGTTTGGAGTCAGGGTGAAAAAAAAGAGCCAAAATCACACCTGCCAGTTCCTCAGATGAAATGAATGATTCACTAAATAATTTTTTCAAAAAATAATTCACCTTTGCAGAAGTATTTGTTGTCACTTCATGTATAGTTCTTATAGTAAAAATGGTTCTAAAGTTGTCACTGGGTGTTTTATTTAGGCTGAAAATGAGTTTATAAGTTTGTTTGACCGAAGAGGCAAGAGCAAAAGCATGTATCTAAAAACAACCAGTGTTATCTGTCTAAATGAAGAAAATCAAAGGAAGAAAAAAATAACAAGAGGAAGTAATTTTATGATGAGACATGACATCCAAAATTACCATTAATTTATATTCTGATGGCTTTCACTTGAAGTACATTAATGTTTCGGTCATAAATTAGAAAGTTGATGTTTGTCTTCTCAGTGTGTCTCAGCAGTTTATTGGACTGGCATAATTAACGCTCACTCTGAAGTGTGGACATGAAAGATCTTGGCTCTCATTTCCCACTGACATCCCACTGACAGTTTCTTGCAGTTATTTGAAGGATTTATGTTGGACTTGTGTTACTTTGAGAGGACATGAATATGAATCTCCTCTGCTCTGTTCTTTATGCAGATCATCCAGGACCGGGTGCTGCGGCACACCTCGAGGAGTAACCTGATGTGGAACAGCCTGCCTGGAGGCCTTTTCACCCTGCCTCAGTACTCAACTCACCTGGGGGAATTCCCCTTCTACTACGCTAAGCTGGGTCAGTTCATTATTCATGCATACACCGCTGTTTGCTACCAACAGCATTAACGCTGCACCCTGAGGTTTGATTTTCATCACACAGCTCAGGAACATCTGGTGTGCGGCAGCTGCTGAGTACCCACACAAACTTCCATGTGATTCAGCAACACTGCCACTGCTTATGCAGGCTGCCTGTATTAATCCAGGCTTTATCAGAGAGAAGCTCACCCATTAGACCTGTCATGTTGCCGTGCTGGATTTTTTTCTTGATTAATTGGCCTGACATGGGGTGTGTTGCTGACATTGGGATTCAGTTAATTGGCACCTTTCTCCTGTGCAAGCCTTGTTAAGCCTTTTCTGTAACACTGAGTGCCGAGTAAACACAGTTTGAAGTTAACAAGCACAAAGTCTGAGATGCTCAAAGATGTTAAAAGAGTTTTACCTGTGATTACAAGGAGCAAAAGGAATGCACCAAATTCACTGAGAGACTAGTTACTTATTACTTGTAGAACTATGACAGTTCCATCATCTATTGGTGGTACTACCTGGGGGTGCTGGTTTGGTGGAGTGGGTATCAACCATCCACATACCATAAATCAAGGCTCTGAACTTGTGCGGCCAGCTCAGGTTCGATTCCTGCCTGGGGCCCATCTGCCACGTCTGTCCCTATTCTCTCCCCATTTCTCAGTCCATCTACTGTCTCTCCACTAGCGATAGTTCTACATGGTGAAAGTTCAGGCACAATATCGTTATCTTGATTCAGATGTACTGACAATAAGGACTAGAAGACACAGATCAAATTTCTTATCAAGATTCTTTTTCAACTGAGTGGCTTGGTACATGTCTATGTCTATGTCAAAAGAAATGGAACAAATGCTTATTTGAGCACACAAATGATAAACTTTGATATGATTCAGACTTTGTTGATACCTCTGATGCCACGCAAACTAAAACAGAAGCCCTGTATATGGTAATCTTGAAATATTTACTCCTCAAAAACCACAGAAAAACTCCTGCACACTAACTAAATTCTACAAAGATGGTGGCACACAAAAGTTATAAAATGCCTTTACTCTTAGGCGATGTCCATGCATAGGCAGGTCTTTTAATAATGTAGCCTTTTCTATGCCTTGGTAATCAAAGTCATTAAAACCACACAATTTGAAAAAACCTGTAGAGTACCGATTTTCAGAAACTCTATTTACCACATTCATGTGTAAACAATAAAAATTGTTTTGGGCTTGTAGAATTGCAATAGTTTCTCCTCTGTGTGATGTTACTGTGCGACTTTATCACCTGTTAACATGAGTGTACAAAGTTGAATAATCAAATATTAATTTGATACCCAATTAAGTAGGCAAACACATGCATGTAAATCATAATTATGATCAGCCCTACCACTTTTGGCAAGTAAGCCCCCTCCTCCCCAGCCTGTTTCTTCCAGTGGCCTCTTAAGAACTGTATCGAAGTCCCACAGAGAGGAAAAAAGGCCTCCCCTTTTTCTTTTTTGTCAATTGTTTGTCATTTTTACCTCCACCAAGGAGGTTACACTTTTGCTGGCATTTTTTTGTCTGTGTGTCTCCCTGTTAGCAAGATAACCCAAAAAGTTATAAATGGATTTTTGATGGAATTTGGTGATGGCACAAAGAGAAACTGATTGGATTTTGGAGGTGATCTGATGTGGACCCAGGAATCTGTTTAAGAATTTGACTTTTCTTTAAAAGGCATTTTTGCAGAGCACTCCTAGTTAT
Organism: Cetoscarus ocellatus; assembly: GCA_037902135.1. NCBI lineage: Eukaryota > Metazoa > Chordata > Actinopteri > Labriformes > Labridae > Cetoscarus > Cetoscarus ocellatus. The sequence continues at coordinate 1,856,516 of JBAMNC010000649.1, forward strand.
TGTGTGTGATGTCTGTTTTTGCTGTTGTTGTACTTACTGTTTATAAAAAATGTCTTTAATGTATGATTTGAAAACCTTCATTTAAAAAAATAACTTCCCATATGTGGACATTGCCTTCAGGAACCATATGTTAATTTTGATTTGCAATGATGTCTAAAAGTGCAGAAACTCTGTTAACATTTAAATAGCCAAAAGAGAGAGAACGCTTTTTATTGTACCAACATGTTTGCAACACTTCAAAAAGATGAACCTGGCTCGAAGTGAGGGCCCCTCGCATACAACACCTTCTTATCCAAATACTGCCATAGTATTTGTATATTTAGACAGTTTGCAGGAGTTAGCCAGCAGTTTTTGAAAATTAAAAACAATAAATAACACAATTTTACAAATTTATGAAATCTTTTTTGTTGATAGTAAACAGACAATCAAACCCTCCTTGATTTTTTTATTATCAGTTTTTTATACTTCTTAGTCCCGTTTTTAACGTTTTTTGCATGGTTGTATTTGCTCACATGTTTATCTGACTTATAAACTATCAGTACATTTTAAAAACTTGTCACATTGCCCAGCCCTTTCAGCAAATTTGTAATCTTCCTTTTCTTCATCCGATTTCAGGTGTAAAGCCGTACCCAAAGTTCACAGCAATCATTCACGTGGTGACTCCACTTGTCTCCCAGTCACAGCCGGTCATGAAGCTGCTGGTGGCGGTGTCCAAATCCCTGTACTGTGCTCAGGTAATTCACAGCCCAATATCTCAAAACTCAATGAACTCCTCAACTGGAGATCAGACTCACTTATTCTGCTTATGTTGTGCACATAGAATTCCCATTACAAAAATGTTATAAGGAGCTGGAGCTATTCAGAGTAGTTTTATCTGAATAGATCAGGGACTCAAACTAATATCTAGAATATTTTTTGGATGTTACACAGATGGTGGAAAAACAGCCTTGACAGGAAAAGAGCTTTTAGTCTTTATGCCAGAATTATTTTTAGGTTTATCACGTCACTGAAGTCCAGTGTTGACTTTAAACTGCTTTTGAATATATTTTCTGTCCCTGGCAGGATGAAAGGAGGCTGTTCTGATGACTCTTAAACCTTCCAGTGCCAAACAGCCACTCTGATGCTCCTTTTTGCTACAGATACTTTGATAAAATAAACACAGTTATGCAAATATAGAAAAACCTCTACACAGGAGTTATTTACATGCCATAATGGAAACCTTAATCATAAAATCAGCATTTAACAATTTATATTCTTTCATAGGGGATATGTGTCTGGGACGGGGACGGCTCCAGATTGTCAATCTCATGTTTAAAAAGCCTCAGTGAACATCTCATAGAGAAACATCAGCATATACAACAAAGATTGTTTCATTAGAACTATACAAGGGTGTTAAATTTGTACAGTAAATGTGTCTAAACTCCTCTACATTTCCATGTCTATGACTGCACAGTGCACATTGTTCTTGCATTGTTGAAAGCTACAGAGGGAAGTGTTCACTTTCAGTTAAAAGCCTATGACTAACATGAAAGTGTCAGCATATGTTATTCATAGTCACAGTGATTATGTTTTGTGGCATCATAATGTACAGTAGTTCTTTGAAGGGATGCTGACTGTTCTGAAAATAGATCTACAAACGAGCTGAGATGTTTTTTCTTACACATAAAGAGGAAGCAAATGAAACCGTCTATGAACTGAAACAAGGTGTAAGTGTTTTATTTTAATCTTAAGTTTAAGGAGTAAAACCAACTTTGACAGACTTATAAATATTCCTTGCTATAGTTTCATACTTACAGGAGGTCAGCAGAAGAATTTGAGCATACTCTGTGAGTTATGGCTAAGCTGTTTGTGTTTTCTTCTCTGTGCAGGTGATTGTCTTGTGGAACTGTGACAAGCCTCTTCCTGCCAAACACCGCTGGCCTGCCACCTCAGTCCCTGTCATCGTTATAGAGGGAGAGAGCAAGGTACTCTCCTCATTAAGCAATGTCACAGCAACCAATTTAAATTCAGCACATTGAGCCTTCAGTTTAATTCAAGTCAAGATTGTAAAGTTCAAACTTTGCAGCCACTTTAAGTTTGTGTCCAAGTTTTTAGAGTGATCAAAGTGCACATCGTAAGCTGCTGTCTCTAAACTTCTTTGGTTGTACAAAAACTCAGATTTCAAGATGGCGAGTCTCTGGGCTAAAACACTCCTCAGCCCACCCTGGCCTGCGCTCATACTGCTCTAGCCTCAACTGAGCTCAAGTACAAATATTTTATCACAGCATATTACAAGCCGCGCTGTTAACAACAGAGAGTAAAACAGGAAACATGACAGCAGTGTTACTGATTCTGTCACATTTTGAGTTGTTTTGGTCAGACACAACCCTCTAACACTTCACAAGTGTTTGAAATGATTTGTCAGAGGAGTGAATGGGGCACGTTCACATGCTGCATCACAGCAAGTGTACCATGGCAGTGCGCACCTCCTCGTCCTAACTGCACCATAATCAAGCATTACATAAACCGCTTACATGAACCAAACAACTTCCACAAACTTTTGAGTGAAATATGTTTTTGGGGCACAGATAGCCAAGTGTGGGTGCTCCTTTTAAACATGAAATCATTAAAGTATAGCCCCAGTCACACTGCCGTTTCAAGTCTTAATATTTACGCCCCTGTGACGTTTTGCCCCCACTGTGAACATCTCAGCTCTCTTTGGCTCTTCCAAAAGCAAATCACACTTTGACTTTATGCATGTGTCACATCCTCACAGAATTACTGTGAATGTTTCCAGGCATTATAATGACAGAGTTTCATTGTGCTGCTTTTGTGTCAATGGACTGTGACAAGGGCTTTTGTATAAAGCACATGCATTTAACATTTTTCATCAGAGAAAAGTGTTAGGGTACTTCAGGACTTCAGAAAGAATTTTACACTCCATTGTGTCAGATGTTTCTTGGTTTAAATTTGAAAAGTCATCTCATGATCATTTAAAAAGTTAAACTCCTTCATTTTTTTATTTTTTCACCCACTGTCTTGCTGTCCTCCGTGGATAGCTGTGGTCAGGATTCCCCACAGATCCTAATTTTATTTAATTTTTTATTTATTTAATTTGATTTTTAGTAAATTACGCTGTAGATTTACCTGTTTGCATGATAATTTATATGTGGTAGCTGCTATGGCTGCATGTTAGAGAAAAGATTGGGAGAATATAATTCAAGAAAAGGCTTCAATGTAGTGAAATAAAGGGAATGAATGCCAGTGGAAAACAATCATTATTAGAAGGAAACTTGAAAGGTATACTAAAATGAAAAACTCAAATTGTGAATAACTGAGAGCAAAGAGAGTTAGAGTTAATAGTACAAAAACAGTAACCCTTTTTGTTGTAAAATAGGTTTATAATTTATAAATAAGCTACGTAATGCAACATATGTATGTTGTGTTGCGTGATGTGTTTGAGGGCCAGTCACTGACCTTATGATGCGTTTATGTTTGCATGGTTAAACAAGCATTTGACAAATGTAAGTTCTTGATGTGTTTTGATGTAATTTTAAGAGAAAAAAATGTAGATTTTGTCCAAAACCTTGAAAAAAATCATTTTTAGTGGGGGTGAAATGTGTTTGTTTCATTACAATGTGTTGTATTTACATCAGTTACATGATGTATTAATGTTCTTGAACGGTTTCATTTTAATTGTCAGACTATATACACCATTTAGCCTGTTAGAATTATTTTATTACAGTCAATGATGTTGTTAATCCCCTTAAATGAACACTGCAATAAATAAATCATAACACTTCGTTATCAGTTGTCTTTACTGTAAAATAGTTGTCGCATTGCTGCTTGAGATCTTTTCTTCTTCTCTGTTGAGCATGAACTGAACCAGTTTATCGATATTGGCCACAAAACGCCTAACTGGGGTATCCCCATAGCTTTGGAAGAAAAGAAAATCACTTTTTCCTTTTAATAACTACTTGCTTTTTTTATAATTTGCCTGAAGCACATTAGAATAAAACGGGGGGAATCAATGACAAGGACCTATCAGAAGCAGACTGAAAGGAAATTGGACCAAAAAAACAGAAATATGCATTGAACCAAGGGCTAACTGGTGTTGTATTCCTGTTATTTAAAATAATTGCGATCTCATTATCAATCAAATCAATTGCATCAATAATTTTATCCATAACCAAGAAGCCCTAGCATGTAACATAAAACACACTGATTGTAGGCTAATAAACGGTGAGGACCACAGACAGAGAGGACTTCTGAGGTCAGATGTTAAAGCTGCTTCACAGATGGGTTCACTGTGAACCAGCAGCATTTGTCCACTCAAAGGAGTGTGCCAGTCTGCACTGTGACACTACTCATGAATTTTCAATGCAACATGATTTATGTTTTTAAAAACTGCAGAATTATTTAATACAAGGTAGTGATGACAGGGAAAGTGGTCATAGCAAACCTCAGAGTATATTCAGCAAAATAACTGGCATTTTCCTGCTCATATTTCCAAACCAGAAAGACGAGTCTGGAGGTTTAAGTCTGATGTTTCTGGTAGATTTCTATCCGTGGTTTTATTTTATCTGTGGAAAACTGCACTCCTGCTGTCATCTGTGTTTTGTCAGCTTGTATGTGAGCCAAACTCCAGTGTAAACAGAAAAATAAAACATCTCTGCAGCACACAGACAAAAAGGAATTTGTAATGCTGCTTGTCAGGCAGGTGTACTTCCCCTGTGCACAGATTTACTGTTTTTAGTTCATGGTAAAAATTCTTGATCTTTCAGCAACGACTCACGCTACTTAATTATTTTTTCTCACCAGGTGATCAGCAGTCGTTTTCTACCCTATGACACCATCCCCACTGATGCTGTCCTCAGCCTGGATGAGGACACAGTGCTGTCCACCACAGAGGTCAGAACACCATGGTTTTTAATTAAGGCTTCATGCTGCAGATGTTAGGAGATGTTCATAACCTATTATGTATCCATTAATCTGCTCCCTGGAATAATTTGTTCCTCCTGTTCTGGACTTTTGTCTTTTGCCTTTTCATTTCCCTCTGGTCACCGTCCAGGTCGACTTTGCCTTCACGGTGTGGCAGAGTTTTCCAGACCGCATCGTCGGCTACCCAGCCCGCAGCCACTTCTGGGACAGCAACAAGGAGCGGTGGGGTTACACCTCCAAATGGACCAACGACTACTCCATGGTGCTCACAGGGGCTGCCATCTATCACAAGTACTGAGACAAAAGCAATTTCTTCTTAAGCTCTTGATCATATTTTTATTATTATTTATTTAAATCCTGACGTGTGTTCTCCCTGTTCTTTCAGATACTACCACTACTTATACACTACATACCTTCCAGCCAGTCTGAAGACGATGGTTGACCAGATGTCAAACTGTGAGGACATTCTGATGAACTTTCTGGTGTCTTCAGTCTCCAAACTACCACCAATCAAGGTCACCCAGAAGAAACAGTACAAAGAGACCATGATGGGACAGGTGAGGCAAAAAAGTTATGTTTGACAGTAGAGCAGGATCTGTGTCAGGCCTTTTTTAGCTTTTTACCTGTGAGAATGTCTAAGAATACTTTGACTTATTTTGGGGCATTAATTCTTCTTTTGAATAGAGGGGACAGTGGATAGAGTCAGCCAGGAAGGTATAAGGCCACTGGCTGGATTCCAGCCCATACTGCCTGTGAAACAACTTAAGGATGCAGAAAATCACTGCCGAGGAGGTTTAGTATAGAGACTGATCAGTCTTTGAGGATGCTTTGTCATAGTACAATTAAAAAAAAAGAAATATCTCTTATAATTTTGTTAGGACTGTAAGACAGAGCACTTGTATTAAGATCCTGTTAAAGAGAAAAAAATAAAGATTTAGAGATTCCAGACGTAACATTACAAAAGACATTTTTAAATAAATAAAGTCATACATTTATTAGATTTATATTGTACTTTTGTAAGATTCAAATTTTAAATTCCTGAAAAAAGTTTTTTTTTTTTTAGCTTGTGATTTATTTTTTAATTTGAATGATAAAATGACAAAGGCAGTTGACGACTCTGCACTTCAACAAAAACTGTCTCTGTCAAGAATTTATTTCCCAGATAACTAATGATTTTTGAAAATACCATTAAAACAGACAGAATCTCTGGGCTGTAACTGATGATCTTATGAAAGCTGTGAAATTAGAAATGAAAAAATTCATAAAGTAACATTTCAAATGTGTTTTTTCTTTGAAATTTGATCTTTGAAATCTAGTTAATGAACAATTTCAATCTTGTCATCTTTGCTTCATTAATCTTGTGACTTCCTGACTTCTTCTGCATTAACAATTTTAATCTTAAGATATTACAACTTTTTGCTTTATTCTCATGAATTTATGGTGGTAATTCTGATCATTCACACCTATAGTCTTCTATCATAGCCGTCTTCTCCAGTGATGTAATAGCCCTACAGTTCTGGCACACTATTATACTAAAACCACTTAACCTGAAAATGTCTTAAGTAGCTCTATTTCTCTGTTGTAGGAAAAATAAACCTTTTGAGCTCAAATACGCATGACAATTTATTCTTTTTTTTTTTTTTTAATTAATCTTAACATGAGGTGTTGGGATGTAACTCTTTAACTTATGATATTTGATTTAAATGTTTGCTTTGTTAAACATGTTTAATCTGTATCTGTTGGCACCTGCCTTGTGTATTAACTTTTTTTTAAAGGCAACCTCTGAATCCAAATCCAGCAACCCATCAGGGTTTATCAAACTTATCAGAATCATAAATCTCATTCACACTTGCAAAAAATCCCTGAAATTTTCCAGACTACCCAGGCAAGCCGCATGTGTGAATGCAAACAGCTGAGTCTTTCACTCGAGCTTTACCCGGTAATTTCCTCACGCCCTCCTAGTATATTATCCACATAAAGTGCAGGTGAGACGAAGTGTGAATACAGCAGCAAATTATTAGGGTAACTCATTGAGGCGAGTAGGTAGAGCTGATGACATCATCCTGTGCGACCGGCGCAAAACTGGAAAAGGAAGACTTGACAGGACAGGTGGAAAACAACCGCTGTTGTGGAAGCAGTTTAGCTGATTGTAAGGGGGTAACACTCACTCGAATGTGCATCTGGGCATTTAAAAGTGTTGTTTTCACTGCACATCATCAGAGCTCTGTGGAACATCTGCTCCAAAACAGTCACCACTGGGTCTCTCACACATCCAAAGAATCGTCTCGCACTGCTGGATACGGAGCTAAAACTATGACGATTTTCTGCGATAATCATTATGCACATAGTGACGCCACTTCATATTCACTTCTGCGTGTACAGTGCTCCTCTCAACTCTGTTATCAGTGCTGTTGATAGGCTTTTTAGCATGTGACACTGAAGCTTGGGTATAAAATATTTGTCCACTCTGATTTTACTGTGTGAACACTGACTTCTGCTGCATAATTGATGCCGTATGCTGCCTATCAGAGAGCCCTACCCCCCCACCCCCCTCCACTACTTCTCCCCTGTTCAGCAGAGCACACTCCCTGCTGAGAGGAGCAAGTGTTAACGCCCATGTCAGTGAACTACCCGGGCAGGCTGCCCAGACATTATCCTGCTAATATCAGGGTTGCATGTGTAAAAAGGGTTTTATAAGGTAGCAGAAGGAGAGGTCCTCGTCTCTTCCCCATTCTGTTTGTGTCTTTGCCACTTAGACACAGTCTTGAGGTGTTTTTGAACATTCTGGTAGCTTTTCTTTTAAACATTGCAGCACCTGCCTTTAGACAGCCAACCTCTTTTTATTATTTGCCTTCAAGGATCCTCAATATTGACTAGACAGAAATATGTTTTTTCTGGTTTTTCATGGGGGCTTATGACCTTTAGACACTTTATGCCTTTTAAGCCCTAATAGTGTTAGCTTTTGAAGTATGGGCCATTTGTAAATTTGGGCAGTAATTAGTTTTCTTGCCGTGCGGCCTTCAATAAAATTCTCATGAATAATTGCAACAGGCTGTAAAAGGTCAGAGTCACTTGAGATGCATTATTCATTTTATCTCTCTCCCCCTGTCTCTCTCTTTCTCCCTCTCTTTTTCTTCAGAGCTCCCGGGCGTCTCGCTGGGCCGACCCGGACCACTTCGCCCAGCGTCAGACCTGCATGAACAAGTTTGCCAGCTGGTTTGGCACCATGCCGCTGGTGCACTCTCAGATGAGGCTGGACCCAGTGCTGTTTAAAGACCAGGTGTCCATACTGCGGAAGAAATACAGGGACATCGAGAGGCTATAACCCTCCAGAGCCCCTCCTGCGTTCTCTGGACACAACAAAGATGGAGCGAGGGAGGGGCAGGACATGGAAAGAGACGCAGAGCCTTTCCATGATTGCATGGGACGGATCAGTGGAGAAGCAAATGGGATTTAACACAGGGGAGAGAGGAGGGAGAGCAACTCAACAGATGTGGAGGACTCCGCATTCACTGCCTCCTCCGTGTCGTCCTTTATTTCTCCTTTGAACTCTCTCTTTTGAGTATTGGGTGGGGAGCTGAGCAGGTCCCTCTCAATACACTAATACTACATCTGAAGGACACCTTATGACTCAAATCTGCTCCACTTTGAACTGAATTCGTCAAAGTCATGGAGTTAAAAATCCCAGCTTGCTGCATCGGTGGCTGACAGCTAGAAACGACTTTTTCCTCTCTGAACACTTTCAAGAAAGTTTTTGCTGACAGAATATTAATGATAATTATGACTATGAAGAGGACAACACTATTTTGGATTGGTTCTAGCTATTTTTTTATACCTTGAACAAATGGCCAGCACTACTCTCTCTGTTTTGTCTTAACAAGCAGGTCAGGCAAGGAGAGAAATCCTCAACGGCAGAACTGAGCTGTAATGATCTTTGATACTCACAGTGCCTCAAGTTTATCGAACAGCGATGGGATCTGAGGCTCTTTGCAGAATGAGCACCTTGATCTTGCTGCTTTTTTGTTTTGTTTTTTTCATGATTAGTGATTTTTTTTTTGTTTGTTTCATGATCGATGGAATAACAGATCTCTTAGTGAATTCTTCAGGTCAGCAGTCCTCGCTGAAGTGTAATGAAAATTCATTCTTATTGAATCAACAAAATCGTCTTCATGTGCCATTTTTGAACATGTTTTTCCTGATAAAACCACATCAGTCTTAAACATCTAGCTAGATTTATGGTGATTTACATTGTAGGGAAAGATACATTGTGACCGCCTGTGCAATCCAATGTAATTCAGCAGCTGTTGTGGCATAAGTTCTCTTTTTTGGACACCTCTACCGCTTTTAGTTTTTGTTGGCACAATCAAAAAAGCAATTATTTTGCTTTATGTTCATGTTAGATTTCAGTCTAAGATGATGATGGTGGTGGTGAACTGGTGTGAATTATATTTTAAGGTGTTTCCAATATTTTTACCTGATCCAGCCGATAAAACCAGAAAGTCAAATTTCAATATATTTAAGCTGAAAGGCAATTCACATTTCGCATCTTTGTATTCTACATAAAGAAATAAATCATGTTCATCACAATACCGGATTTATGAACATACCCCTCACGTCCAAACAGTCTGCCTGCGTAGTGTTCCTTACGCGCTGTGCACTTCACAGCAAACCATCCCTAGTCTGGTCAACCAGTGGCTTTCCACAGCCTGCACCTCGATCCGTCTCTGGCGTGTGCCAACAGAGCAGCTCTGCACTGGTTTGCTGGAAATTTTCTGCAAATTTATTTCCCGCACAAGCCACATCAACCCCACATCAGTTTCCACCCAGCACATCGACCCAAACTGGGAAACAAACTCCCAGAGTTTCTAGAATTTCAACGTAATGCTTAAAATAAACAGACAGCAAATCAACTTCAGGCAGGCAATATCACCTGTTTACCGGTTATATTGGGGCTCCAGACTCGCAATTTGACAGTGCGCCTGGTCATCGAAAGGTTGCAGGTTCAAGCACTGCTATTGCTGTCACATAGCGATGTGTCCTTGGGCAAGACACTTAACCCCAAGTTGCTCCTGCTGCTGCAGCAGTGGCTCGTAAATGGGTATGAAAGGTCGTGCATGTGTTTGACTGATGGATGACTGTCATGGAAATAGAAACGGTTATGCACCGGTGGTTGGAGCAAAGCTGCAGGGCAGACCGTACACTACACAGACAGACTGTGGAAATTCAGGGTTAGATATGATTGTGGTAAAAATTAAACCAAAAAAATACCTGTTTGTTCAACAAAGCAATAAAAAAGGAGTCCTGAACAATAAATATTTGATGAAATTTTTTCTTCTATTTATCAAAACTTGCAGACATACCGCTGCAGTTGGACAAAAACATCAGCAAAATTCCCAAATGTTCAGGCTTTCAAAATTTTCCATACTCTTAGCTACCATATGTTACTAAATAATAAAGTCATCAATAAAGTAAAGACACATAATCATCTGCTTTCATATTTTAAAACAAGACAAAGAGAACACTGTCTTAGTGGTATAAACATGTCAGCATCTTTTGGGTAAGTAGGTGTAACAGGTGAGGAGTGTGGGCTCCTCAGCTCCACCCACTTTCTTCAAATGTTGCCAGCAGATCTGAACAGTTTAGACAGTGTACAGCTGGGTTGTCCAAACTTTTTTCACTGAGGGGTGCATACGGAAAAATGTTAGGATGACTGGACAGCATTTATTGTAGTCGAGTAAATAAAACCTGGCCAATGTAGGTTAAGATATGTCCAGCATCACAGTTTTCTGTTCATGGTTTGATAAGGCAAACACTTAGTCACTGTAAAAGATTTTGGGATGGCTCATTAGATTTCAGTGGGCTTTTTCAGCCTGGACTACCACTGGATGGGCCCTTCCTGCAGCAGAGAATGGACACTGATGGCTCATTTCCACCTTCGGATTCAAAAACATGAGCAAACTGCAGTTTAGTGCGGTGCAGCTGATTTTAAAAGCTGCAGTTTGTCTTCAATCATCAGTCAAGCACAGGCTTCAAGTTTCAATGTTGGCCAAATTAACTTTTTCTTTCTAACTTGCTGCAGGCCAACTAATAGTGGACCGTGGAGTGCAGTTGGCCCCCAGGCCATAGTTTGGACAGCCCCGGTGCACAGGGCGCTGTTAGATATGAATAAATAACCCAATATTCAGGCTTTGTTTAACTTCCTTTGTTGCTTTATCCTCATACTGAGCGTTATGCCCTTTGTGTTTTTGAAACTGGTCATTCATCTTTGCAGTCACTAACAGCCAGGTGAATTCATAAGTAACATGTATTGTTATTTTAAAGCAAAATTAACTGTACTGATATACATTTTAAACGTCAAACCATTGTCTCTCTGTAAGTTTAATTTGATAATGTTTAGGTAGATATTCAAAATTAGTGTTGGTGGGAGTATTCAGCCCTAAGTAACACACATACGGAGAACAAAATATCAGGAACACCTTAATATATATCACAATTCAGTGCACAGGGTCACAAGGAATGCCTGCCAAGTGCAAAATGCAGGTGAGTTTTCCATTTGGCAGCTAAATCTCAGCAGATGTACGCCACATAGGGCATGTTTGCTTGCACCATATCAGTCACGTAAATGCATTTCAGGCAAAAACATAGTTTTACCATTTATTTCTTTCCAAAACAACCTGATTCTAGGAACAATATACCAAATTAACTCTGTGAAATGTACCAGAAAGGCATCTATGTGACAAAAAATAGATTTGGCAGTTGAATCATTTGCCTGACTGATGAATGATTATATTTCCCTGCCAAATTCGGACCCTTTCAGTTCACAACCACCAGACATAGCCAAGTTTAAGATACAGCCAAAGAGATAATTAAGTAGAACTTTGGTACGGTTGGATTCCATGAGACTGCAGAGGTGGCCAGTGTTCTGTCTAATCACTGTTTATACAAACAAAATCTAACTCTTTTGTTGCAGCTAAAACTCTTTTCAGTCTTATTTCTTACTTGTAAATGCTTCTAAGATGAGCTACGATTGGTACTTGAATATGTGCTGGCCTGAAGATCAGTAGATCATGTGCCTCGGTTTAAAGAGGCTGAACCTGCCAATCAGTTTGAAACACGAGCCACTGTGAAAACTAGGAAGCACGATCTTTTGGGCAGTGTTATGATATATCTATACAGTCATCATCATCATGGTACAGACCCAATTTAATTTAATGCAGTAATACGTTTGGCATTAGTCTGTAACTCTTTTCTTTTCATTAAGGAGCATCAAACAGAGCTTGATGGCGTCAGAGTTGGCGTCATGTTTAATCGACTGGAGTATTTCATCCACTTGTTCAGAACAAATATGATCAAACAGAAAAATAAATCCCATCAAGCATCACACTGCTCTCCAAAAGCAAGAGAGAAAAATCTGCTGCCAAATGAGAAAAGGCTCTCACAAGTAATTATTCTCATTTGTGTTAATTCTTTAACATAAATGTGTGAAATTAGGAGCCTTTTAAATGTCAAAGCCCTAATTTGTGTCTCTATTAACCACAGAGTAATGACAGCTGTTCATTTATGAGCGATGCAGATTGGTGCATGGCTCTCTACGCCACACTGAGAGTTAGAGTTGATGTAAAATCAGGATGGTTTTGTCTGTTCCAATGTCTCATAGATTCATATTTCACTTTATTATGTCCTGGTCGGCTCCAAATTTGTGCTTTCAGTGTGTTTACATGCAAAGTTATGTTGAGTTATGGTAGTAGCTTGGGATAGGAATCGAAACCAATTCCAGTTAAGAATCAGTAACAACCAGCTTAAGTAATCAATATCATTAGACTTTTGCTTAACAATTCCCATATCAATTCCTTCCACTTTTTTCTGCATATTCGACAAAAACCTTTTGCTCTCATCAGAGGCAGTCAGCAGAAACAACAAAGAAGTCACAGATGCGATCATAGCCGACAGGAGACTAAACTGTAAAGCATTCAATGATTTTATGATGTCAATCAAGGGTGGAAACACATGCTTTGTGGAGAAGATTTGTTATTGCGGCACAGCATTAAATATCAAAAGTGCCATGTGTTTGATGTTGTTGCCATTGAACACCTGCGTAGGTCTGCTTTTCTCCATGAAGAAAAGTCCACAGGAATCAATAAGGGAATCAATAGAGAACTAAGTTTATAGGCAAAATCCAAAATAACGGCAGTGGTATCAGTAGGAATTTACCTTTTTTTTTTTTTTAACCTCCGCTAATAGCTGTATTAAGATGCCATTAGGCTGCATGTAAATGCTCTGGTTGATGCCAGGTATCAGTTTTTTCTCCATGATAATCCACCCTTAATTTAAATGCACTCTGTGGTAGTTTGGTAGAGTTCTTCTGATGGTGTTCCCCAACAACCCAGCTACCAAAACAAATAGGGCGACGAGTTAACTCATCACACCGCTGAAGTAGTACCACTTAAAAATATTTGGAATCCCACAGGGTCACTTTTTTGTGCACAGGCACAACATACCTTGTAAATAGCAACAGGTTAACATTTCTCATGTCTCTATGGCAGATCATCACAGAACTCAACAACACTGATAGATGCAAAAGCTCGTTTAGATTTCCAGAATTCAGTCCTGATTGTTCAAGCAGAAGAATCTTTGATGGACACTTCTACAGTGTGACAGTGTGGTTAAATATGTTCATCTGTATAACCGTTCATAAGACATTTGACCTCCTATTAACAAAATCTCATTTTGTTGAAAGCTTAGCCTGCTAGCTCTCTTCCCATAAATCAGAGCGTGACTCATAATCATAGCAACACTGGCTGTGACATAATGAGTTAAGGCCAGTCCTACCTGTTTATGTGATCTGGCCTGATTCAAAATACTGCCATGTGAACCCAAAACAATCCAAAGGAAATGTGAAAGCTTTCTTTGTTTCCATCTAAATTGTAACAAAAAGAAACCAGCCGAGCTGTTGGTGTGAAAACCACCTTTGTCTTATCAGGCTGTCTGAGGAATTACCTATTTGCACCCTTCTTCTAAAATCGCTGTAAGTGATCACTCATTGATCTGTGATGGGATTAACATTTTCATGGTGACCCAACTCCATTCACCCTCACGCTTCCTCTGTTTGTGCATGGTCACACTGTGATGGAAGATGAATTACCCTCATGGGAAACTTCACGGCTCTGTACCCATCAGCCCATCATGTGCCAACTGATATTAGATTTAAATTTTTTCTTTCTTTCTTTAGAAAGCCACATATTCCCATCAATCTGTGACTCATGCATAAATCGACGTAAATCGACTGGGAAAGAGAGAGCAGTGTGCGGCGTGGTGTTTCTCACTTCAGAGAATGTGATATCAGCTTAACAACAAATGCACAATCCTCTTATTACTAACCACACAGACAGCTGAATATGCTCGTAAAAAGAAACACATTTCAGAAATGACCTTGGTGCAATATTTAAGACATTTTCTCTTTTGTTTTCTTTCTTCCCTTCCTCTTGTTGTTTCAGAGGGCAGGGGGTAGTATATTGATGTGCCTTCAGAAGAAATACAGTTTTTTTCATCTGTTTTGTTCAAGAAAAGCTCCCTGTTTTTATTTCAATTTGGATGTTTTTTTCTGTCTGAATATTCATCGAAACATAACGGCTTTCTACATGATTCTGTTTCACAAAGGAGTCTCCACGATTCTCATTCAGACATTCCTGCCTTTTCTGTAGTAGGAACGTTCTTGCTCTTTTATAACATGTACTGCCTTGTGTTACTATACTTGTGAAGTCGTGTCAAATATAGTAATACATGTAACACACTTTTAATTCTCCCATTCTAAGTATTTATCAGACAGGATTGTGACTCGGTTAAATCTATGCCTGCTTCCTTCACCCTCCTCTGTAACTGCAGACCTAATTTTATAGAGATTTAAAACAGAAAGATAGAGGAAAAATCACATTTTTGTAAAAGAATTTTATAAAAACAAACAAAAAATTGATAAATAAAATGTTTGATATAATTCCACTGTTGTTTTGTGTATTTGTTTTTGTTTATTATCTTGAAGATTCAAAAACAGGGCAACTGGTCTGTGTTGAGTTTCTAGAGAAACGTCTTCCCAACAAACTCAACACAGTCCAGTTGCCTTGTTTTTGAATCTTCAAGATGACCATGACCTGGATGAATGAGAATCTACACAGACGTTTTTGTTTGTTGTTTGTTGTTTTATGTTTCATGAGCCATTACAACATTGGCATCAGCATTGCCTTCTAGGGTTGTCAGAAATGTTAATATCTCAGTTTTTGATTAGACTTTATGGTAAGGCTGAGAAATATATTGATTAAATCAATCAATTCAAGATTTTATTTGTCCTTGACTTACCCTGTTGCTTATTTTGCACCCACTGAGCTTCTGTATTGAACAGGCTCCCAACAATGCCTTCCAGCAGTGACACAACAATTGGTAAGTTGTGGCAGTTTTTCAGGATAGAAATACTGGAAATCGAGCAAATTTTAGGCTTGTGTAGGTTTTTTTTTTTTTAGTAAGATTAAATAATGATCAGAGTTTCATCTCAATGTTTTGTGAAAACAGTGCAGATTACAGTTATAATGTTGACAAGCTTGCCTTCATCCATATGGTGTACATTTGATACTTAAATTATAGCATCCAATTTGATATTGAGGGGAAAATTCAGTTTATTATGTTACGTATATTTTGATAGAATTAAGGCAAGACGTGTCTTACATTATTTTTGGGTCTTTAACTTTTCTTTCTTGGAAATAACAAAATACTTATAATTGGAAAAAAAAGTTTTCTGTGAAAAAAACGTGGGATTTTACTTTTAGGGCATACAGCCCAGCCTTACTGTACAGACAGACAACTTGAAAACCTGTTAGGTTTCAAACTTTTTAATGGATGGTTCTGAATCAATCAAATTAAACAAACAATATCAAGCTATATATGTGCATATACATAAATTTGTAATGCAACCATTTGATGACTTTTTAGGCATTAAAAGGTCAAAAATGAACACATTCCAGGACACTTTAACACTTGTCAAAGTGTAAAATTGGATATTTTGTAGGGATGTGAATATTGTTTGCTTTGAGAGTTTTGCTTGATTCCTGTGTGACTCAGGCTAAAGAGTTTGAAGTAACTGTCGTACAGATTGTGCAAGTGGTCTTTGTGATTGATGGTGGGATGAATTGTCAGTGTTTTTGTCCACAAGTTAAAATTCATACATTCATTATTGATGATTTCTAGAGTAGTTCACAATCACTAATTTTAAAATAAAACTAGTATTTATATACAGACAGATCCTGACAGTGCTGTATTCTCTGTATGTCAGAGATGCTCTGTTTGAGCTGCTGCCCCTTAAATGTGGGCCCAGTTTGCCCTGATTGATTTACAGGTCACCTCTGTGGTAACTGGTCAGTTCAGCACAGCTCACCGTCATGTTGTCAACATGACAACTGTATTCATTATGTGACTATATGCTCTGCAGTGGACTTGCTGCTGTGAAATAGTAAGCTTAAACTGGTAGGTCTATTCCAGGGGCGGGGAACAAGACATTTTAAGCAGCTACTGCAACCAAAAAGAGAGGGAGAGGTCTTAAAGCCACCAACCTTTTCTTTTCCACAGAGCTGCTCCACTGTGCAAAGGAAACATGTTAAACACTCCAAATGGCATAGTAAACAAAAAAATAACACAACATCACCTCTTTAAACACAAAGACAAGAAACTAAAATAAACATTTGGATTTGAAAACAGGAAGGAAAATACTTCTGAGTTAACATGTTGATATCTCGAGCAGCTTTGCAGACTCGCAAGCACACATTTTCTGCCCCGCTAGAGTAACAAGTGGTCAGTAGAAACAGGGTTTAATTTTCTTGTACCATGACAGCCCTATTCCCTACAGAAAATACAGTATCAAATTTGGCCACAATAAACTACAGTTAACAGGAGCTCTTCCCTTATTTCACCCCTTTACCCCTTTTCCTCTCTGACCCACTGGCAGCCCATTTTTCCAGCTTCCCAAACACATTTTGCATGTTGTTTTTTTTGCACGAAGGCCCACTGAGGGAGAGCCAAACTAAATAATACCTTCAGCTTCCTCCTGGTGCGCATGTGTGTGAACCTCATCTGGTGCCAAGAAAGTGCTGTGTTTACATAAATCTGTGTCAGGATGATTGGTTTAGACACGCTGCATAAATAACAGCATCTATCCAGGATGATCCCATGGAGGATGAGAGCTGCCAACTCAGCCAGAGCAACAGCTTCAGGAGGGGATAGCTATACCCCCGAAACACACACACAAACACGCACAAAACATCCAAACTAGGCTAAACTGACAGCAAAAAGATGTGCAATATGTAAAACCTGGACTTGTGCCTGTGTGGGATAAATGATCTAGTGTTGGGCCCAAATAAAACCATATGGAGCTAACAAAGAGCACATCCACAAACAAGAACTAACCATACACTCCAGAGGTGTGGATGTTTCCTTACATGGAATATATGGAGAACAGTTTCTGTGGTTTCAAACAGTGACATTTAGCTTACTTAGGAGCTTATGACATAAGCCTGTGTGTGTGATCTGATGTGATGAAGATCAGCTCCTGATCTCTTGAGCCATCTGATGAGATCTGTGTCTGCAGTGGAGATGGATCTTATTGTGCATGGAATCAGGACTCTGCTATGTTGAGATAAAAACCTCTGACTGGAGGATGTAAATGACTAAATGTCCTTCCACTTCTATCAGATTAAATCAGATGTTATTACAGCTGGCTCAATCCTGATGTCTCATTTTAAAAAATTACACATAGTAAATTGTGTCACAAAAAAGTCAGAAAAGTGCCATGTTGTGTATTTTACATCATATTTGTTTAAATGGAAAAAAATGCAAACACACACAAACAAAAATTTCATTTAAAATGCTTGAAGCAGATTGTCCTTCTCTTAAATTAACACAGCCTGTGACATTTAAATGAGTATCAGTAAAAATGATTTTGGTGCACTTTAATTTTTGTGATGTGTCAGCCTGAAGAAAAAAAAAGCCATATTTGTAACATTGTGACCCCAAAGTGGACACGTTCAAAAAAGAAAATTGTTGTGTTTAAATTTTATGTATATACTCACTGTATCTGCATACTCTGTATTTACTAGGGGTGGGAATCACCAGTGGCCCCACAATATGATGTTATCAGAATCCTAGTCCTGATTCAATTTCATTGCAATTCTTAATATTTCATGATATTCTGCATAATGTGATACTGAGCATTACTATATATTGTGATTTTTAGCATTTTCTTAAGTACATCCAAAATAAAAAAAAAAGACCTGTTCGATTTAATAAGAAGCACACTCATTATGTCACTTTAGTCAACTTTTTAAAAACAGGAGTAAAACTCCCAGATTTACATCAATGTAACCCACTCTGCTGTGCTTAGCCTCTCTTCAATTTTTAGCTTTACTGCTCTGTAGAGCTTAAGTACTGCTGTGTTGTTGAAATAATGCTGAGATGGAGGTACACATTAGGCTCCAACAAGCTTGTAACAAACGCCCTTGTTTTCCATAACATGGTGAGTTACTAATGGATTGAATGTATTCCATAGATTGCTCAGAGTTGGGAGGCAGCTTTGACAAGTTAAACACGTCAAGTGTCTGTTTTTTCAGCAGGGTTAACTTAGCATTAGCTTTGCTGGCACCTGCTTTTGCTTTTCCTGGGTGATTTCAAGTTAGGTGAGCTGTATGTCCTAAGTATTTAATTCTCATGTGTCACTCCTTATAAACCCCATGTGTCATGTCCATGTCTTATGTCCCTTCAGAGTCCAAAGAAAGTCCACACAGTAGATTTAAATGCCAAAGGTTCATTCCTTCATCTCTCTTCTGTGCGTCCATGTTGGTTCACTAACTCTCTCCTGCACATTGAATGTCAACTCTTCCTCACATGCAAAATAGCTCAACAGCAGCATCGTGAGGAATTAAAAATTAAATGATTTTGTTTCTACAGAACCAAAATCTTTATTAAGTGTTGGAGATAAATACATTAAAAATATCAACACTTGGTGGCTGGGAATTGATATACTATGATATATAATATTACAGTATCAGCATGAATAACAACAACACCAAATATTTATGGAGATACAATGTTACCAGAGCCAGATAATGACACAAACACAAAAATATATATAAATGGCAAAATACCCTAAAGAGCCCATATTATTATTTTTTTTGTTTGTTTTATATGCCCTGAAGTGTGTTTGACAAACCTCAACTCCATGATAGAGCACCTCTATGAACAAGACAAAAAGCCTACAATATTAAGACCTCTCCCCCTGTTTGCGATGCCAGCAGCTGCCTAAAATGGCTGGTCTCCCTTCAGTAGACCTACCAGTGTGAGGTCCTACCAATGTTTCATCATCAGTTTAAGCCCATTGGCTGGCAGTAGCAGGCCCAGTGCTGTGCAGAGACAGTAGATGGAGCTGTTGACAGTATGGTGCAGATCAGCACTAAACTGACCAATTACCACAGAGTAGACTGGGCCCACATGGGAAAGGGAGCATTGGAAGGTCAAGATCTCCAACAGAGTGTCTCAGACACAGAGAGAATACAGCTGCAACTCAGTGTGTGAAAAAAAGCTTTTTTTCAACATTAGTGATTGTAGACATTCTCTATCAGTTATCAAAAATGAATATATGAACTTAATGAAGGAAAGCTAAAGTCTCATTAAATACATGATGTGTCACATTTGAGAAACACATATTTATCATGAAACCACCGTAGATGGTGTTTGCACCTAAGTGCCACACAGACCTCACAGAAAAGCTGTTTTGCTAGATCCAGCAGCAGATGCTCCCTTTGGCGACTTAATAAAATATATCAAGTTTAGATGCATAATGTCATTATTAGCCCTAAACAGTTAATCTTCAAGATAAAAAGAATCTATTACAAGTTTACTGTCCAAGTAAATATCTGTAGCTTCTTTTAGCCCGCGCACATGTCCTCTTAATGTGTTTGTTTGTATGTACATGCTATAGTAAATCCATAACACAAGATGTTTTCTTTCATAGAGCTGTGCAGACAATGATACGCTGGTGTTTTGGTATGGAGAGATGAACAGATGTTCAGGCTTTGTGACTCAACCAAACACGTCAGCAGTCAGAGTATGTGAAGCTGCAGTAGAGCATCAGGAAAGGAGGGGCTGGTTTCTCTGAAGCTGATAAAATGCACAAAAGTCACATGATATCAGCAGAAAGCAATCAGCTATCTGGTTAAAATTATCCTGTTTAACAGATGGCAGCCCAAAACTGTGTCGCCATGCAGACATGGCTGTGCTGCATGGGGTCATAATGACTCATAAACTCATGACTGTGTGTTGCACAAGGCTTCAGATTAATAGACTAAATTGATAGCATCATTAATGGAAGATAAACAGTGGTGTGATGCAGAATATACACTGGTATACAGTAGAGCTGGTGACCTTTTCTGTCCTTACAGTGCATACCCACTTCTAAGATCATCTCTGATGCACAACATTTCAGAGTATGCAAGTTTTTTCTGGAAAAGTTATGACAAGTGATGGGAATCAGGAACCAGTTCCAGTTAGAGCAGTCAACAACCAACTTGTGATATTGCTATCTCATAACTTAGTGTTAAATGATTCCCTTATTAATGCTGTACTTGATTCTGTGTGCCCTGCCAAATAAAAATGTTTTGTTTATGAGAAAGGTAGTTAGTACTAAAGCCAATGAATGAGTTACAGAAGTAAAGTGAAGCTAAATTTCATAAAACATGAAGCTAAGAGTTAAATCTACAATATCTTTGTCCATGTGATGCCAAGCAATAATGGAGACACCAACAACATGGTGAATCCCTTTCTGATGCAGCATAGCATCAAACATCAGGAGTGCATGTGTTTGTCGTTGTTGACACAGAAAACCTATGGATCTACCTTTTGCCACGGAAAATCCACATGAATCGATAAGCAGAATTGATAATGGCTCTGGTTTAATCAGTATAGAGTGGTGCAGGAATGAGTCCAAGTAATATAGAGTTAGCATTTTAGCACCATGTCAGAAACTATATGAGATTTTAGAATAGCTTTTCGGGTACATGCCTGAAATCAGATTCATGGTGAGCAGATCCATATGAAGTTTGATTTTACAACATAAAATGCATCTGATGATGCCCTGCCTTTGAATTTTACAATGTTATACGGTTTTTAAAAGGAGGGTTGCTAATGATTTATTAACAAGGACTACAAAAACAGTTTGGGAACATATTTCAATCATTTCTGATTGCTTTTATAACACAGTATCTAATCAACATAGCCACAGTCATGGGCACCATCTTGATCAGGTCATTTGATTTAGAGAAATTCTTTGACAAGAGGTCACACTAGGAGTTTGGTTGCTGCTTCTAAGTCGAACTGCCACATTGCCATTTCATAGCAGCAAATTATGTAATTGCAGATAAAAAGTTTTGTTCCCCACAAAACTTATTATCAGCAATGATCCCAAAACACAAAGGAAAATCTCAGAGGCTTATAGTTAAGGGTTCTTTGTTTCTCGTTAGCCTACAAAAATATGTTGTCCCTGCACCACTCTATTACGACTCACATTGTTCTGCCTCTGATTGGCTTATGCCTTGGTTGTCTTTGCTGGTTGATTGGATAGAACTTCAGAGAAAACCAATCAAAGGTAAAGCAGGGTAAATCAATCAGACTGTGCCATCCATTGTGATATACACACACCAGCTTCTTTATTAAGTACACCTGTTTATGCAAATAGCCAATTGGCCAATCACATGTCAGCAACTCAATGCATCTAAGAATACAGACATGGTCACCTGCTGAAGTTCAAACTGAGCATCAGATTGTGGGAGAAATGTGATTTAAGTGCCCTCGAATGTGATGTGGTTGTTAGTTGCAGACCGGCTGGGGAGAATAGCCAGAGTGGTTTCAGATAAAAGAAAGGCAACAGTAATTGAAATGACCACCAGTTATAACCAAGACATGCAAAAGACCATTTTTGAATGTGGAACACATCAAATCTTGAAGCAGATTAACTACAGCAGCAGAATACCATACCTGGTGCCCCTCCTGTCAGCTTACAACAGGGAACTGAAGCTACATTTTGCATGAGCTTACCAAGATCCATCATGCCTCACATTAATGGTTCAGGCTGATGGTGGTCTGATGTGGGGAATGTTTTCTTTGCTCACTTTTGGTCTCTTAGAACCAACTGCGCTTTGTTTAAACACTACAGCCTGACCGAGTATTGTTGCTGATCATACCCATCCCTTTATGACCTCAGTGTACCCATCTTCTGATGGCTACTTCCAGAAGTATAACCACGTCACAAAGCTTGAATCATCTCAAACTGATTTTTGCACATATCAGAGTTCATTGCACTCAAGTGACCTCCACAGTCAGACAGTTGTGTAACCAGAAGTTGCCCAGCAATGATTTGTTTAAGAGGGAGCTTTCTGACCATTAAATCTAAACAATCACAGAGCCTTGAAGGGTTATTTATGCTAGTAAAGATGGAAAAACCTTCTTCTCTACAGTGGTCAATGTTTTTTATTATCTGAACTCCCTGAAGTCCAGCAGCAGAAGCAACTTTAAAGTAACATTGTGTAACTTTTTCACCTTGAGGTAGTGGTTGACAATTGACCGTACACTCATTTTCAACACAGAAGAAAGTCATCCACCCCGATCTTTTTTTCTGACTTCTTGCTTGGACCCCCTTCTCCTCTGTCTCTTAGACACAGCCCCTTTAATGAAACAGCTCCATCACAAGCTAACTAGCTTTTTTAAGATAAAGTTTGTTGTGTGAACTGGCGCCATAATGCCACAAGCACTTTTCAAAAAGTGCTGGAATCAGGCATCAGGCTTCATGGGCCATCCAGGACCATTTCGGTGTCAGCATGAATCCATCATTGGTATGTACTATGTCACTCTGAAACTATTACTTGCAGGCGTAAAACCACATATATTGGTTCAAATTGATTCTAACACAGAGACATTATGCTCTCCTGGATGGGCTACTCATATAAAAAAATGGATGGGTAAAAAAGTACTTACTTCCTCATGCACTGCAGGACCTCTGAAGACAGAGCACATCTGTTTTTACTTAACAGTATTCTACATAGTTGTCTGTGTAACTTATCAGTAACTTATTAATACCATAATGATGTGCTTGTGAGATCATGCAACATGTGTGAGACTGATGATCTGATTCTGGAGCATCTTTGCACACATTGAATACATTTAGTTAATTACTTCCTCAATAACAGTTAATAATTTTTTGTTGATGTAGTATCACACAGCTCAAGTGCCTTACGACTTGATTGCATTTTCCATCTGTGCTGTCACTGCAGATATCTAACTATGTGCAGGAGTTCACTGGATGTGACTTTAGATTATTTGATTAATTTATCTTCAAATCAGGCTGTTAATTAGAGATAAATTAATCACTGATCTAATGATGTGAAAGCTCTTCCTTGGTTATCTGTCAGCCGTCCTTGTACAGGGAAATAAAGTCCTAGTTAGTAAATCACAAACATGCTCCACTGGCAGCAACTCTCCTGTAACAGATGCTTTGGCCGATGAGACAAATCCGCTTTGCTGCATAACAATTTTGTAATTTGATTGTAGATGAGTTGCGCTCTCTGTCATGCATGTTTGTCCTCACGCTGTATATGTACAGTCCTGCTCAAAAATCCGCAGTAATAATGGTAACAGTTCCTCTGTCCCATCAAAGTGCATTAGTAGAAATGCAGAGGTTGCTGTCATGAATATCACCTCTGTATTTCATACATTTCTGGGATGAAAGAGGTCCAAGAGAATTTGCCTTCTGTCACTCTGATGACATAGAGGAAGTATGTGACAAAAAGCCAGGGTCATAACTGGTGTTTTAACTTGGGATCTGTTGTTGTTTTAAAGATAAGTGGCCAGTTAGGACAACTGGGAGTGGGAGCACAGTGTTTATTCTCATGTTTAAGAGGCCTGTATTCTTCTTTAACCCTTTAAAGCCTAACAACACAAATTATAGCCAGAAAGTTCTACTTTTTTAGCTGTTTATTTCACTTTCTACTGGAATCCAAAAAAATCTAAATCTCCATAAAATGTAACATATATATATATTTTTGTATCTCATTTGATACATTAGGTGATTTTGGCAACTGACAATCCACTTGAGGACATTTTTTTTTTTTTAATCATTTATCTGATTGTATTCAGATGGGTTTTTTAAGTAATTTGTTGATCATATTGATTAGATAGAGTTGTCATAAAATTATGTATCAAGTATGATACAACAGGCTTTAAGGGGTTATTTGTGAGTTAATGCCTCATTTTATGAAAATACCTTATTTTATAAAACTGTTATTACATCCAGTCATATGCAGTCTGTCACATAACAATTAATAAATACAATGTCATGTCTCTAAAGCTTCTTTGTTTTTGTGCCTTTTTGACTGTTTTACTCCTTTTCTTGTTTTTCTTGCTTAAAATTATGTATTTAGGTATTACATATGCATGAAAAATTGAATATTGAATGAAAACATCTTTATGGTAGCCTAATTATAAGGGATGCAAAATTTTAGATTTTATAACTGATAGCCAGTAAATAACTGATATCAATATGGAAACAACTAAAACTCGCTTTTTGGATTACACTTTTATTATGTACAAAATATGAATCTCTGCCAGGAGTTTTGTGCCCCATGAAAAGATTTCACATTGGGCCCTATCTCAAAACAGCTCTGCACAATGTCTTAATCCAAGCATCTGTAAAAAAAGGAAAAAAAAAAGTGAATAAAGAATTACACACTGGACTGCATATAATTACAACAGTCAAGTTGTTCAGTTAAAAGACTTCAGCTTCAAATGTTGGAAAAATACTCTTCATAAGTAAATTCAAACAAATAAATGCTGAACAAAACGGCTGAGCATTTGGACCATTTTTAACATTAAACCTTCTTAAATGATCATTTACTTTTAGGATGTAATAGTTACCCATGGATCTTTGTCTTCTCTGTCAAATATTTAAAGTTTTGCAAATTATATGTTTTTCTCTCTCTCCCCAATGACTGTAACTGAGCCACATGCTGAAAATAAATTTAAAATAAATCACAAATGTTTTTTTATGTCAAGTTATTTGCTTTTCTGTGTTATTGTTATGCTTTACATCTGTTCGTTCACAAAGGGAATAGAGCAAACCCACACCTTGGTTTTGGTTTTACTATTTTAATCCCAGACTAAGCGGTTTTTCCAATTTTCATTCGTCTCTGCAGTATTCATTATGTTTACTGATATGAATTTCAACCATAGAATAATTAATCAAGATTACTTTATTTCTCAATATTAGAACTTTAATCCAGAGAATCGAGAGTTTCGCTATCAGCTTGGGGCAGTTTTGACCCCTCCAATATGGCAGCGATGTTGACGTAATCCCATGACTCTGCGGAGCACTGTGCCACAGCGCCCCCCGTCTCCTCTGGGGGCTCGAAGCAGCCTTTCTGCTGATTTCCGCCTTCCACGCTCCTCTCAGCAGACTCCTCCTCCCCCTCCCCGCAGCATACCCCTGCCCCTCCTCTCAGCAGACTCCTCCTCCGCCATTTTTGACTGTAAACATCCTGCCGATTTTAAAAGGACAGCGCTGAGCGGGAGGAAGGCGACTGGCGCCATCTTGGCAGTTTTAATGAGTACAACAGGGGAGAACTCGCTGGGAGATATAACATAATTATTTGAATTTTCACCGTAGGAGGGGGGTGAGCGGTAAGTTTGTTTGCAGGTGTAATATTTTTGCATGTTTTTTTGTATTTTGTGTAAAGAAATAAACATGCATGTTTGTGTTTATTTGGTGCGGCCTTCATTGTACCAGGAGCCGTTAGCAACCAGCTAACCGTTGGTTGAAAAAAAGTATGAGGGGGATTTGATGGGCGCCTCGTTATACTTTGCGCCTTATTATCCACTCGTGTTTAGGCGTTTTTCCTTTTCCACCTCTTCTGGAAATCACATTTATTCTACTCCTGGTTAACAGTGGCGCTTCACAAGCTCAGCACTATATTACACAGCCTCTTTTGTAGTTAGCTGGCGGCTAACGTTGCGTTCATTTAGTTTGTCCCACTTGATGGCGCCGACTATTTACTGGCATGGGCCAACCCCTTGGCGCTTTTTCCACATACTTACTCGAGTTAGGTCCTTAAACTTTCACGGGGGTTTATTGTTTAGCACTGATGTGGGTTTCTAAAATTAACGAATTCACGAAAATTGGAAAAGGTACGGGAACAATGGCGGGTACAGCTAGTTCACGTCAAACATGTGCATTATCAATGATTGCCTCCCGATTTACAAGTAGGCGGAACTACATATTTCTGTATATCGTGGTATTAGTTTGGTTTACAATTGAGATTAAAGGTTTTAAAATAACTTATGAAATACTTTTGTAGCCGTTTATATAGATGTATTAGTCCTACCTATTATCTTCTACGTGTTATTCAGTGATTTACCCTCGTAATCATTCGTCTGCTAATGTACCTCACTGTCTTCTGTTGTTTGGCTTGTTATTGGTTTATTTCACTTATATTAAAATGCTTTCATATATATAAGTGTATGTGTATATATATATATATATATATATATATATATGTATATATATATATGTATATATATATATATATATATATATATATGTATATATAGATAGATAGATATACAGATATAGATATGTATATACATATATAAATAGTGCTTCGTGCTTTGCTTTGACTCATTTTATTGCCCTTATACACATTATTATTTTTGTCTTAATACTAATTAGTTTCCCAGCCTTCGTCTCCTCCAGACTCTTTGTAGCACTTTTCCAACTTCATTGCTCCTGTGTGATGGTTGGGTCTTATTTTGTATGGGATCTTTTTGTTTTTGTGTGCTTGGCAAAGCACCATATAAATCTTGATCAACAATTACAACTCCATAACATCACAAAACAGAATAAATGTTTGACATGATAATAAATGATTAAAGGAAGCCTCTGTCACAGCATGAGATACTGATACCCAAAATGACCAATATATGTGAGCAACCCTCATCCACTTATTTTAGTAAAGAAATCTAAGTTAATTGCAAAAACCAAAAGTTAATAAGTGTAACAAACAAATCATAAACCAAAAGGCCTCAATGTTACTTGAATGTTGCATAATACTGTATTTTAATGTGTTGTCTCCAAAGTACTGTTTCTTCTTGCATTAGTGTGGCTGTGATATTTGTACACAAACAATTCATGGCATTTCCTTTTATGTTTTGTAAGTAATGCATCAGCAAAAATCTCAAATAGATTGCTAGTTGTAGACACTGGCAGTACAAACATAATAATCAGTAAAGAGCTGTACCCTGTTGCTTGTAATTTGTCCCCATCCTTAATCAAAACATTGATTCGATCAGAATTATCCAGAACCTACTGTATTTAGTGGCTTGGGATAGGAATCGCAGTGTAGCGCCTGATACAATATGTTACTCAACACATTGTCTGCAAAAGAGACTATATCATGATACTATATTAATTGATAAGTTTCTATGTAAGTATTATATGATGAAATTTGATGTACTGGGCAATATAAAATGGCTCTCATAATGTATATTGTAGGATTAACATACAGCCTTATTCCAATGACGTTGAGACGCTGTGTAAAACATAAATAAGAAACACGATGCAATGATTTGCAAATCCATCTTAACCTTATAATCAAATAAACTTCATTGATTTTTGCAAATAGTCAAATTTGATGCCTGCAACACATTTCAGAAAAGCTGGGGCATAGGCATCCAAAAGAACAAGCAGGTACAGATAAATAGGGTTTTTGGAAACACGCGAGTGTCATGATCCAGCATCCACAATCAAGAATGGGGCATGGTTCATCACTCTGTGAACCAGTGCGTGAGCAGACAGTTCAACAGTTTGAGAACAACGATTCTCAATATATTATTCTAAGGAAGTCAGAGATTTCGTCATCTGCAGTCCATAATATAATCAAAAGATTCAGAGAACCAGAAGAAATCCCAATATGTTAGCAGCAACGTCAAAAACAATGTTAACTATAAGTGCAAGCTAAAACTCTACCATGGGAAGCCAATACCATCTTTCTGCAACACCCAGAAACACTGCCAGCTTTTCTAGGCCTGAGCTCATTTGAGATGGACTAATACTAATTGGGAGGATGTACTGTTGTTTGATGAGTCCACATTTTAAATTGTTTTTGGAAGTCATGGACATCATGTCCCTCAGGCTAAGGATGAGATGGATCATCCAGATAGTTATCAGATCAGAGTTCAAAAGCCAGTGTCTGTGGTGGTACAGGGGTGTGTTAGTGCCCATGGCACAGGCAACTTGCACATCTGTGAAGGCACCATTTGTGTTTAAAGGTACGTACAAGTTTTGGAGCAACCTATGCTGCGATCCGAACAACGTCTTTTTCAGGGACATCCCTGTTTATTTCAGCAAGACAACGTGGAGCCAGATTCGGCATGTCTGACAGCAGCCTGGCTCTGTAGTACATGAGTGCGGGTACTAGACTGGCCTGTCCTCTGTCCAGACCTGTCTCCCATTAAAAAGGTGTGGTGTATTATGAAGTGCAAAGTAAGACAATGGAAATTGTACATCAAGCAAGAATAGGAAAGCATTCCACTTATAATGCTTTAACAATTGGTGTTCTCAATTCCCAAATGCTTACTGAGTGTTGTTGAAAGGGAGAGTGATGTGACACATGCCCTTGTCACAGCTTTTATTTATTAAGTGTTGCAGGCTTCAAATTCGAAATAATAAAGAATAAAGGTCAAAATGGATTTTCAAACAATTGTTATGTTTTACGTGGCATCCCAACTTCATTGGAATTAATTTTGTATTTATTCAGTGACTTGGTGTCTTATTTATAGAGACTGAGATGAAGTCATTCATATTTTAATTAATTTGATTCAACTTGCAGACATTTTAAGAACAAATTAGGGTCTTTTATAAACCATGAACTCTATGAGCTATATATACATATATATATATATATATATATATATATATATATATATATATATATATATATATATATACATATATATATATATATATATATATGAATATTATGCTGTTTTTGACCATTAATCACATCCTTTATTAAAACATAAAATTACCGTAGCTGCTCAGTTTCGCCCAGTATTTTTCTAAGGATGCCTTTGCTTCTGCAGGTATTGATTAAAATGAATTGTGTTTTTTAGGTAAACCATACAGCAGTGCGCGTGTGTGAGCCTGAGGAACCAGGGCCATGTTCTACGCCCACTTTGTCCTCAGCAAACGTGGGCCGCTGGCCAAGATCTGGCTAGCGGCCCATTGGGACAAGAAGCTGACCAAGGCCCACGTGTTTGAATGCAACCTGGAGAGCAGTGTGGAGAGCATCATCTCACCCAAGGTAACAACGATGTAAATTGGATATGCAGATGGTGCACTTCTTTATAAGGTCTACTGTGTACTCTGCATAAATCTATTAGTCGTAACATTGCTTAGTCCTAGCCTAAGTGCTGCTGCTTTGTGCTAACTATCAGTAATACATTTAGTGTTTACCTACCAAAGAAGGCTGGATACCTCAGAAAAAGACCACCACGACAAAGAAGAATAGAAATGCAAAATAAATGTCAAAGAGAGGGTCCAGTTTTCACTCTGTCATTGAATATTTTACTTTAAAGGCCAGTATCGCTACCCACACATGCTCTGTGTATATATAGTCTGCTCTAGGCATGCACTAATGGAGAGGTGTCAGAATGAGAGGGCTGCTCACAAACCAGCACTCTGAGCAGCAGGAGAACTAGTGCTTTGCTCAACAGTGCTGTGGAAGTGATTATAGTCACCACTCTATGTACAACAGTATCGTTGAGCGCAGTGTGATAGAAGATGAATAAAATCCACAATGACTGCTGTATCTAAAATTAAAGGTTGAAGTTTTCTCAGAATGAATTGTAATGGTAATGATTCTTTGCTCTCGTCTCTCAGGTGAAGATGGCACTGCGTACATCAGGTCACCTGCTCCTTGGGGTGGTGAGAATCTATCACAGGAAGGCCAAATATCTGCTTGCTGACTGTAACGAAGCTTTTATCAAGATCAAAATGGCTTTCAGGCCAGGTAAGAATTACAAAGAAGACAAACTTCATCTTTACTTCCTCTTAGGGCTGGGAAACATTTTCTAAGTATAAGATATGATGATGTAAATTATCAAACAAGGTATAGGGCAAGATGACTTTGTCTGCACAGTGCATTGGTAAAAGCTCATGCTGCTTGAGATGTTTTTGGATGTTTCTTCTTTCTTCATCTGGCCATTCACATGTGAGTTCAAAAGAATTGACTAAAGAGTAATAGATGCTGAAGCCTGATGCTCAGTAGGATATTATTTACAGGAAGAACCACTAACAAAAATATTATGCAGAAGATTATTAGGGACTTTCAGGTGGGGAAAAACATAATGGTATCAAGATTTTTTGTCATCATGCACTTCAATAAAAGTTTGAATTTAGAGGACTGAGTTTAGGCACAAGCATTTCATTAGAAATAGAAAAAAAGGGAGAAAATAAATGGTTGGAAATAGTAAAGTATTATGAAAAACTACTAGTATTAGGATATTATAGGTTTAAAAAATGAGATAAAAAGTTACTTGTAATAGCAGTATAATTGTGTGGTGTGTTTTATTTTCCATCTGTAGTTCTCTGTGTGTTTAAATGTGTTACTGTGTGTGCGGTGGATGTGCCCTGGTTATAGCTTCAAGTAGTTGTCCCGAGGTCCTTACGCACTCTGTTATATTTGACCACAGTAATCCCAGTTTTGTGTTTCTTCCAGTAAATATGGGATTTTCTGAATAATGCTTGTATGTTCAAACTCTGGGTGTGACTGTTATTTAGGGCAGGATGTGAGGATGGGGAGCTCTGTCTCTGCCTGTTGAGTGTCACATTGAGGATGGTCTGTCCCCTGGATGCCAGCTCTTTTTGTGACGACCTGTCAGTAGCTAATCTGTGGTCACTGAGTGTACCTTGTCAGGTATCCTCCTTAATGAAGGATCTTTTACAGTGCACAAGTAATATGCCAATTTGTATTCTCTGTTAAGAACAAAGTAGCATTATAGTTTGCTTTGTTTTTCAGGTTGCTTCTTCCAAGAAGATGTTGACATCTAATTTGAACTTTTCCTCAAATTTGCATTTAAGCTTTGTTCTTGTTTTCAACTTTTTTTTATGAAGTGCATCCTCAAAACAAAAAGCCTCCTCATCAATTTTCTCCTGCCTGACCCCAACACTCCTTCATCATCATAATCAACCTCTGCCTGTCCCTTTCTTCAGGTGTGGTGGATCTTCCTGAGGAAAACAGAGAGGCTGCATACAACGCCATCACCTTACCTGAAGAGTTCCATGATTTTGACCAGCCCCTTCCTGATCTAGAGTAAGTACACCACAACAGAGGTCACCAAACACCAGGCCGTAGACTGGTACCAGGCTGCGGAGAAATAGAAATAATAAAGGAGTTTACAGTTTTTAGAACAAGAGGGACCGAAGGTTTTTTTTTGTTTTGAAAGAAAGGCCAATTGGCTTTTTCTCTGCTTTTATAGCTTGACTGTGCAGACTTTATGCTGTAGCTACCTGTCACTGCTGTGATGAATGTAAACGTACACCTTGAGATGAACTCACCGTTTAACGTTATGCTCATGAACTGATAAATTACCCAACAGTAATCACCTCGGCTCAGCTCAAACTGATGACCAATGGTTGAAGCACACACTGTCATTACTGTATGAACACCACTGTTCATTTTCCTTTACTCTAAAGTTGTAGTGGTTTAACCAGTTACCATGTCAGCAGGAGACCTTCGGCTCGCTGTGTTCATGAATGTCATTGTTAAACAGATGATGAAACAGTGTGCATGCTTATGAATGTCTCAGTGTTTGGAGTTAAGTAACAAGTCAGTGGCTCCCTCTGATCTGTTAGCTGTAGTCTGCCCCCCACAGCTCTTCTGTGAAGGCCGTATTGTATTACATTTAGCCATGCCGTTGTACTAAAAAGATATGGGACCACTGCACTACAATATCTAGTATCCTCTTATTTTATCACACTGATTTGGTCCTTTCAACAAGTACATCAATATTTCAGTAACTGTTGACCAGGGCTGGTTTCTGCTGGTCAAGAACCATCTCTTGCTTTTTGTAATGCTTTTCTTTGTGTGTGCATTCTTTTCTTGACAGTGACATTGATGTGGCACAGCAGTTCACTCTGAACCAGAGCAGAGTCGAGGAGATCACAATGAGGGAAGACGTTGGTAACCTCAGCCTCCTGCAGGATAACGACTTTGGTAGGACTATGCAGTGCAGTGGTTCAGTCAGCAAGCATGTTTTGATAAGAAACATCCATGAATGTCTTTTTAATAAGTGACCACACTTTTCAGCTGACTTTGGCATGGATGATCGAGAGATGATGCGTGATGCAAGCACATTTGAGGAGGACATCATGCACGGTGCCACTGCCTCAAACCTTCTGCTAGAGGCTGAGCCAGGTCCTGCTAATCTGCCCGACAAATCCAACCATATGGAGTATGATGACTTTGGTGATGGCTCCATGGGCAACAGTGACGGAGGAATGCTGGGTTTGTGGCTTTACTTTTTTGCCTCATCAAGTACTTTATTTCTAAATATCTTCTCATGGTAAATTTTTAATGTATTGTCAGTAAATGTGGGATTGATCTTATTTCTTTATCTACAGTTGATAAGCTACTGAGCTCAGAAGATGGAGGTGGTATTTTTGATGATCCTCCAGCCATGACAGAAAGTGTCATGATGCCTCCAGACCATGGGGATGATGAAGACGACTTTGACAACCTCCAGTCACGTAAGCATAGTCACAGTGTTCTGCATTTATGCATTGAGTGAACCTGATAAATCCCTTCTGCTCAGTATCAGTCCTGTATGCTCATAGTCATGACAAATTCTTTATGTGCAGCTGGTCCAGACAGCCCAGACTCTGGCCCAGCAGAGCCTCTGCCAGCGATGGCTGACCAGACTGAACAGACCACCCTGGTTCACAACGAGGAGGAAGCCTTTGCCCTTGAGCCTATTGACATCACTGGTAAGATTCTTCTGGACCTCTCTGTATTAATGACTGGCTATATCTTCATGAATGCTGAGTGATGCGACCAATTTGATAACTAAACTGTTTTCACGCATACGCCTGGTATTTCCAGGAAAATACCAAGGTAATCAACCCAGAAAACAGCGTTTAGATAGTGTTTCAGACCCATTGACTGTAAGGGTTGAATAAACTATTGGTAAGATATCATCACTGAGGGGCAAAATCCTCCCAATTCCAAAATTGCTACTTTACGGGAATTGGGGAGGGGGGCGAGAAAACCACTCTACTACTGAATGAATGAATATATTGTATTATCCTGATTAGAGATGGGTTTTTTTGTGCTTTATTTGGCTACAAGTTTATTAAACCAACTCACTAACATGGAAGGTGACCAATAACACTGTTTAATGGGAGGGGGAATTCATTTGAAAAATGGAGATGCAAGGTTTGTGCCCAACTGCTATGACATGCTACATAAGGTCTGTTCTTAATAAGAGCAAAAAAGATTCAGGGTATGCAAGGCAGCTTGAAATTATCCAATTTTAATGCAGTTTTTAAAGTTTGAAAGTATCTAGATATTTGACAGTGTGCTTCAAAGTCGTCCTCCTTTTCAAAGATTTTCTTTCAGTCTCTCTGAGGTGTTAACTCTCCAGGTGCTAGCAGCCGTGGAGGATTGATCAATTTCATTTTCCCATCTCTAGTGAAAGAGACCAAGGCCAAGCGAAAGAGGAAGCTGATTGTGGACAGCGTGAAGGAGCTGGACAGTAAAACCATCAGGGCTCAGCTCTCAGACTACTCTGACATCGTCACCACCCTGGACCTTGCTCCCCCCACCAAGAAGCTGATGATGTGGAAGGAGACGGGAGGAGTGGAGAAGCTTTTCTCTCTGCCTGCTCAGCCCCTCTGGAATTCCAGGCTTCTCAAGGTAACCAAGATTACTAAAAGATGCATGTGTTTGTGTCTTAACATAAACATGACTCTGCTTGTTGTTACTCTCGATCTCGATGGAACTGTCAGCTGTCAGCCTGAAATCATTTGAACAATATTAGCACTTGAGGAGCGGTAATGAACAAGCTGCTTTGGGGGTCTCACTCTCAAAGCAGGTCAGACTCTGACACAGTTGAATAGAGAAGAGAGTTTATAATATTGTCTTTCATTGACATTCAGCTCAGGTTGTGGGGTTTCAAACGAGGACAATGAAAGAACAAGAGGAAGAGGAGGGAGTGATTGGTTTTCTTTTTCTCCGATCCTCCACTCCCACACATAACCTCTCCTGAATACAGAATTGAAAACGTGTTGATGCATAATTTACCGAGACTCTTTCCTTTTTGTCTAGCATCAGTCCTTCCAAAGAGCCACTACATTTTTATTCTGCTCCTGACTTTGCATAAAGTTTTAGGCTTTTTCATTGAAATAAAACTTCCTGCCAAGTTTAACCATTTAACCTCTGGTGTCAGATGTTCACGCGCTGCCTGACGCCTCTGGTGCCAGATGAGCTGAGGAAGAGGAGAAAGGGCGGAGAAGCAGACAGCCTGGATGAGTTCCTTAAAGAGCTGGAGAACCCTGAGGTGCCAAGAGAGGAGGTCATGGGTCAGCACAGAGATGTGATTGGTAAGTAAGACTGGAAGATATGAAGGGAGGGCGTTTGTCAGTCTACACATGTCAATAGCTCTGTGAGAGGCAGAAATGCACAGAAAGCTCTGTTCACTTTTCTAGTTTTGTTCTGTTAAATCCTCTGGTATGTGTCCCTCAGACCAGACTATCATGGAGGAGCCCAGCATGCTGGCAGCCTCCGTCATGGAGGGCAGCAGGACAACTCTGGATGAGACAGTCATGCCTCCACCCTCCACCCCCCACGGTGTCAAACGCAAGACCATGGACAAAGAGGGGCCCATGCCTGTGAGTGTTCTGTAAAAATTATGTCTATCCCGATGTTGCCCTTTTTCCCTTTTTGTTGTTTGAAATCTTAAGTAATTAACCTGAGGAAATCCCCACAAACACAGTAGAGACGCAGGAAAGATGATCCTCCCCTTTCATTCGAGGTCTGTGCATGTGCATAAAATCCTTTAAAAAATGCTTTAAGCCTCATGTGGTGCTTGTAAGGTGCTTGGATTTCAAACTTGGAGGTTGAAATTGCTCTTCTCATGATAAAGCTATGATACTAAGTTTTTTTTTTTGTTTTTTTTTGCCAAGAATGATAAACAGCAGTTTCGTCATATACTAGAAGTCTTGAAAGGCCTTGAACTTTATTTGGATGCTTTTAAAGATACAAATAAAAGACCAAAGGGTCTCATTTCTGCCCAAAAGAGGTTTTAATTTTGGATGTTACATTGGCAAAGGCCATCTTATCGCATTCAATGTGGATATTTTAAGAACTGCTTCATGAAACAAAAGTAAAAACTGTATTTGCCATATATTATCTAGGACAGTAGACATTTAAAAGAGCAATTTGCAGGTTAAATTGATTTTGACAATAAAACGATACCTTGTCTGTGAACGTACATAATGTTATTTCACTAACGGGGGGTCATGTTACCAGACTAGTTATTGTCAGTGGACAGTAGGAGGTTTTAGAGAGTCTGAGTCCTTGTTTGATGTTACATTTACACCATATTAACATGCTTAGACTCCATGTTGAGTCAGTATTCTTAGCTCCAGTGTAAGAGGACATTTGGTCAGTTTTTCCCCAACATGAAGGTAAAGGTACTGCTTTGTCATAAAACACTGGCTGTCTCTCTGTTGAGGGAAGTCAAGTTAGATGACGAACACATCCTCTTTTTCCTGAGATATTTCTTAGTAAATGTCTTTAGGTCTTAATTTGACAGAGAGCTTTTAAGATGAAGAAGCCAAACAGGATACATAGATGTTTACATTAGCAGCAACTTTACACTAAATAAAAAACTGTCATTAATATACATATTTATAATGATACATATAGACTAGCTCAGCTTTGCACTCACACAGCTAGTCGGCTGTTTTTAATGCAGAAGTAAAACAAATGTATTAAAGGGGACTCCAGGGCTCACTGTATTCTTTATACTGATAATATTCATGTCAAATGTTTTTTCTGTTATTCTCCAGTACATTGTTTCATTGAGGTCTCTAACCTGCACATTACCCTTAAGAGTTTTTTCTTTTTTTGCATGTGTACACTCTTAATGTCTTTGGCTTTTCTCATCACTTTGGCGTAATGAGAATTGATACCCTATTTTACCACTCTGGTTTATCACTTTAAAGTTAGAGAAAAGGTATTTTTTTAATTAAATCAGCACTTTGACACATACTAATAAACAATCAAAACTTCTCTGTTTAGACTTTTTTTAGGTCTGTATTTTAAAATGTGTGCAGGAAACTTAAACAACTTCGGAAGATAACACAGGAGGAAGCAGTCTTATATAACAACATTTTTATTCCATAAAGAAGTCATCTTTTTCAATCGATATATGACTTTGTGTATGGATTCAATGCATCACATCTGTATAGTGCTTGAAAAGCTGGAAAATGTTCTTGGAAATGTCTTCAAATTGCCCTTGGATGAGATCTGATGGTTGTTCTCTGTCTTCCAGATGGCTGCCCTGGATCAGCAGCCTCCGCAGGTGGCTGACCGCTCCATCTTGTCTCAGAGGTTAGACATGCCTCAGGTGGATCTCCCTCCAGAGGAGAGCCTCAACCTTACCCAGCTCGTCCCAGAGCTCGATCTGCTCGGCGAAAAGGGCAAAGACAAGAAGGATGAGAGTGATGAAGAGGAGGTATGTGGGAACATGTCTCTCTTGTAGACTCTTTAACTTCTAATCAGTTCTGGTCAGTAAACTGCAAACATCTGGCATGACTGGTAGTGAAGCAGGATGGTTTTGTTTAGGAAGTACCAGTCAGACAGAAAGCAATTCAAGGGAGTATAGAGTCAAAACGGAACGTGTGACATTAAGAGAATTAAAAGACGTAACACAAATTACAATAAAATTAAATGGAGGTAGAACTTGTTTTTGAGCCACGATCTGTCCTCTTGGCCTTTGTGCCCTGCAGGGGTCCTCAGAAGGAGCTGGAAAAACAAAGGCACAGTGAGGGTGGGCTCTGACTTGGCACTAAATAACCAGAAGAAAATAAGTGCATGGAAGAAACAGACACAGGCATTTGACATAAATAATCTCTTTTAAAGAACTAAGTGCAATTTGATGTCCTCAACTGGCCATCAGCTCAGCATATTGGGATAAGATATCTCTGTTGAAACTCACAGAGAACATTCAAGAACATCTTACAGTGTTGGAGGGCTCTTAAGGTCCTTGCTACAGTGTCTCGAGCTTCATTCATGCTGCTTAATCAGGCCATAATGTTTCTGCCTCTACTGTGAATGTCAGAGAGATGGAATTGGGGGTACAAGTTGACCCATTCCATATTTGCCCCCTCACAGGAGGAAGTATCAGAGGCTTAATATTGGTGAGGGGAGCATGCACATGCTCAAGCACTCCTCCAAATCCCTAACCACCACAAACTGACTTTCAAAGTTATTGTCTCAAGGTGATGATCTAGCCTCTTAACTGTTAAAGGCTCTGTTGGAAGAGCTTTACTATCTCAAATGATGTGGATTAAAAAGGTTTCCAAAAAAAACCACCCAAACCTACAGAAAATGTGTGCATGTATGAACTTGAAAGAGAAAATAACGACTGCATTGTTTGTGGTTTTCAGGAGGAGGAAGGTCAGGCCGGAGACCAGGATCAGGAGGAGAAGAGATGGAACAAGAGAACCCAGCAGATGCTGCATGGTCTACAGGTATGATTAGCTTTTGTACAAATTATTATGCCAAAACAGTCATTATAGGATCTTTGATGAACCCTGGTGTTTCATGTCATATTTTAGTTTTAGAGAAAACAGCATGACATTTTATTAAATTGTCTCTCATTGGCGAGCAACTTTTCAATTCAACAGTGCTTTTTTTGACTTAAACGGAGTTAGATTTTAAGTAATATTTTGCTTCAAACTCAAAATGTAGTAGTTCGATTTAGATTGTCATGTTTTTACACAGGGGCTTTTATCAGGATGGTGTGAGTTTGCAGTTTAGTGGTAAGAGTGGAACTGAAGAGCTACAGAGAAGTTAAGAACTTAAAATGTACCTGAGAGGAAAAATCACCGCAACTATAAAATTGAATTTCTGACAAATGTGTGATGAGTGGTTTTTCCAAAAAAGACCATCAGGGTGCCTTCTCTTCAAATGTTTTAGTACAGCTGATATGCCCCTCCACCTGATAAACCTTATCTGTTATCCTCTGATAGTATAAAGACCAAGGGTTTCCAAAGCGTGTGTGTTTGATGTTGTGTTGTTCTAGATGGTGCGTTTGTAGTGTGCTCTGTGATTGACTAGTTTTAGCTGTGAAAGCTCAAATAAATGCCCAGACTCCTCAGAGTTCAAGTTGGGCTTGTGTTTGTTAGCAGCTCACAGCTGGAGGAGAAATGTGACAAAGAAGCATACAAATTCAGCTGTAGACCAGACAGAGTGTCTGTTTTGCCTCCTATTTCAATTTTAGCTCAGAATGGAAACCCTGATGTTCCAAATAAATGATCAGTGTGAGACTGGTGCTCATGTGTTTCTGCCTCTGTCCACACAGCGTGTCATGGCCAAGACCGGCGCAGACTCAGTCAGCCTGCATGAACTGTGCAGGAACAACAACAAGAAGCAGGCAGCCGCCAAGTTCTACAGTTTCCTCGTCCTCAAGAAGCAGCAAGCCATCGAGGTCACTCAGACCGAACCCTACAGCGACATCATCGCCACTGCTGGACCAAGATTCCACCTGATTTAGAAGAACAGAAAAACACTCTGCTTGCAACAGACCTACTTTTTTAATTACTCGACTTTTTTGCCTTTTTACTCTGAGTTTTCCTGTCAGCCCGTTTTTCTTGGGAAGGGGAGGGAGTAGTGGGGTTGGGTTGGAGCTTTTAAAAAGGATTTTTACTGTACTTCAGATGGAATCATGCAGTATTCATTTGGTTCAAAAGGAGAGGAAGAATGTTTAACAATTATATTTATAAAGCAACCTTTTTCAGTCACGACTTGTAAGCTTTGCTTTATTTTATCTTGTAAGTTAAATTTCCATTGTCTGCTCATTCCATACAGTTCTTGCCCCTGAGATGTTCTAGACAAAGAGCCCTGTATTTTTACACAAATGTTCTGGAAAGGTACTGTTTTATCGCTCAGAAGTGTAACCTCTCCCACCCGCTCCCTGTTGCACTTGTTCCCTCATGTTAAACTAAAACAAAAAATCGTCAACAAATTTGTTAACCTGGCATTAAATATCATGTTTCAGATGTATAATTCAGGCCGTTCATCAGTTAAGTTTTATGTATTTTTTGTACCTTTTTACGTTTATGCTTATTCACCTTTTTGCATTATGTAACTAGGTTATGTACTTGTTACAGTTAAGTTCAGTATCCCACCTTTTTAGTCTTTGGGTAACTTCTAGTTGTGATACATCTGTAAAGATTTGAAATAAAGTGTTTTAAGTATTTGGTAAGTGGGTATTTAATTCATTTCCTCTGCTCTATATACAATGGTTTACAAAGCTAGACTTTAAGTCAATGTTAAATTTAAGAGAAACCTAAGCCTGTGTTACACATGCATCCCTTAAATTTTTAAGAAAATCCCTGTGTAACATTCTCCAAAGACTTTCTGACCAGCTTGTTCATACTTCATCACAGCAGGAGCATATCCTCTGCGCTTTGCATGGAAGTCAAAGGGGGGTTGGGGGAGATAAAGATAAAGATACGGCACAGTGGTGCAGCAGATCGCTGGTCGCTGGTTCGATCCCCGGGTCGGGCTTTCTGTGTGAAGCTTGCATGTTCTTCCCGTGCATGCGTGGGTTCTCTCTGGGCACTCTGGCTTCTTCCCACAGACCAAAAACATGCTCATTAGGTTGATTGGTGACTCTAAATTGCCCTTAGGTATGAGTGTGAGTGTGAATGGTTGTCTGTCTCTCTATGTGGCCCTGCAATTGACTGGCAACAGGTTCGGGGTGTACCACGCCTCTCACCCAATGACAACTGGGATAGGCTCCAGGCCCCACGCGACTCCAAAAGGGATACGCGGTATAGAAAGTGAATGAATGAATGTCGCAGTGTCAAACACTATATGTCAAATATTATTTGCAGATGATACTAATTTACTTACTTCCAGTAAACACTTGTCAGAACTCATAAATGGTGTAAACAATGGCCTTCTTGCATTTTCAAAACTATTTTAAATAGATGAACTAGCATTGAATGTAAAATAAAAACCTAATTTTATTATATTCACTGAAAAAAAATTATAATGCAGAATTAGAAAAACCTCAATTTGATGGTGAAGAAGTTGCTCAAGTCAGCTCAATAAGATTTCTAGGCATCTTAATTGATGATAAACTCATGGAAAGACCATATCAGTATTGTTGCAGCAAAGTTACAAAGTCTTTGGGGATTATTAGAAACATTGGGCATTTTTACATTTATCTGGTATTCTGGACTCTTACAAATACCTGGGTGTTCACCTGAACAGTAGACTGGACTGGTCTGACCACACGAGTGCTCTCTACAGGAAGGGCCAGAGCATACTGTACCTGCTGAGGAGACTGAGGTCTTTTGGAGTGCAGGGAGCTCTCCTGAGGACCTTTTTTGACTCTGTGGTGGCATCAGCCATCTTTTATGGTGTGGTCTGCCGGGGCAGCAGCATCTCTGCTGCAGACAGGAACAGACTGGACAGAGACTGATCAGGAAGGCCAGCTCAGTCCTGGGGTGCCCCCTGGACTCAGTGCAGGTGGTGGGAGAAAGGAGGATGCTGGTGAAGCTGGCATCCATGCTGGAGAGGGACTCCCACCCCCTGCAGGACACTCTGACAGCCCTGTGCAGCTCCTTCAGTGACAGGCTGCGTCACCCAAAGTGCGTGAAGGAGGGTTACCGCAGGTCTTTCCTGCCAGCTGCTGTTATGACTTTACAACCAGCACTGCTCCCAGTCACCATAAACTGAACAATTATCTAATGTGCAATCACAATGTACAATTACTGTGCTAACTCTATTGACAATGTGCAATTCACCCACGTGCAATCACTTACATTCATGTGCGATTACTTTGTGAAGGTTTAAATAATCATTATAGGATTTACTTTTTAGTTTCTGTATTCAAGCCCTTTTTTATATTTATATTGGTAGAATAATGTACATACTGCTATTATCATGCTATTTTTATACAATTTTTATACGTATTCTTTATCAACGCTGTCCCCTTTGCTGCTGTAACATTGCAAATTTACCCGTGTGGGACGAATAAAGGTTTATTCTATTCTATTCTAGTATATTCTGACAATGTATTACGGCCTACTATCTCACTTACTGCAATATTTAATGGGGCAACACTTATTCAACATATCTACATAAAATTCTACTGCTGCAGAAACGTTTTGTCAGAGTATCGACTTTTTCCAGATCCAGTGATGATCCATCTTCACTTTTTTTGAGGTGTAACATATTAACTATGTTTGATATCAGCACTCTTCAGATCTGTACTTTTCTTATTAAAGTGAAATTCATGAGTACATAATTGTTAGACAGCTTTAAAATGTTATTTCTTCCAAATTCTCAAATTAACTTTGACTAAACAAGACAGACCAACATTTAGGTAATTTCACTTACTTTCCACCACTTGGTATAGTTGTTCCAACAAGGCAAAGGTTGCATTAAAGGGACAGTTTAGTATTTTTGAGGTGGAGTTATATGAAGTTCATGTCAATGCTAAATACATTAGCCACAGTCATTCTGGACAGCTTTTCAACTGTAAGGAGAAAACTGGTATGAACATGTCAGGCTGTACATTGCTGCAGAGACACCAAAAGCTTCGCCCAAGTCAGAGAATTATGGGTGAAAACAAACCAAAACACTGCATTGGGATGATTGTACACAACACAGGACAAATTTATATTAATGTATTTTCCATTGTCACTCCCTTTTGTTGTGGTACTACTTTGCTACAAACGAAAGGGGGTTGCTCACAAAAAAAATAAAGCATTAAAAATGTGTATGTTGCATTGTTAAATCACTCCAGTGCTCCTTTTTATTTGTTTGATTTATCAACAATTCACTGAATTACGAGGAGCCCTTGGGCCATCTGAAGCAATGGGCGTCAAACTTTCTTGTCTGCTCTCGCTTTCTTGAGCAGAATGACCAGAGTGACAGGAGCTGATCCAAAGACCATTGGCATGAACTCCACACAACTCCACCTCATTATACTGAAATACCTCTTTAGTCTAAATACCTCACTGTTATTAAACTTCTATGACTAAACATTGAATGAGGTACTTGTTTCTACACGGACCCATTACCGGACACTCCTCCCTCGGAAATGCCGTCGCTGAAATCTGTCCGCCCTTTTCCGCGTGTGGCGGTGTGTAGCGGCTTCACGCAGAGAGTCAGGCTCAGTATCCAGCTCAGTGATGGCTTCTACCGGCGGTACCCTGGACTCTCCAGTCAAACAGATCCAGATTGAAGGCCTGGTGAGTGTTTTCACGCAGCTTTGCGACCTAAAAGTAAATTTTAGAGGGGTACGTTTGATAAACCGACTCTCATGTGGTACAGATGCGGATGCTAACTGTTAGCACGAGAGTGAGCAGCATTGTGGCGGACTGTTTTCATGAAGCTGATCACTGGAACTGTTTAAGCCCATCTGAAGTTTGTTGTTTACGTTTTCCTCTAAACATACCACTCTTAATACCATATCTGTGAAATTATAATCTTTTATGGGCAGAGGCTGAGAGTAGCTGTTCAGTAAGAGGGGCTCTGGTATCATCACAGATGCGTTTCATTTTATGACCAGGACCTCCCGGCTTTTCTGTTTTCAGCACAATGGCATTACGAAATAGCGGCTATTTATTTCTTTTTCGTAAAAGTGTTGCGGTCTTCTACTGAAAAAGGCTTCGAACAGGAGACAGGTGTTTTCATACTTATTTCAGCTGCATCCAGTTTGTGGACCATGAGCTCCATCACTGTGCTGGTTATTGTTACAACATGATACTGACCACTCCTCCTCGTTAAAGAGAACTGCAAATGTTATTGAAGTGTTTCAGATGTAATACCGTTTCACGGTTTGAAATCGTTTTGACTTATAAATACAAATAAGGCGGGTTTAAATATTTTCTCCTCTTGATTGATCGTATTTTAGCTGTCTTCGTGTGGACACCAGTAAGGCAGAGCACTAAATTAGACTAAAAGTCTGATAGTGAATGTTTATTCGTATCACATGCACACAAGAACTGACATTAACTTTTTTTGACCACTGCCCACCGTAGCAAGCTATGTTTTATAATACGCAAGTCTACAGTTTCTTGCTGATACTGTACATATGAAATCTTGAATGTAAATAAATCTTGAATCTATCTATCTATCTATCTATCTATCTATCACATTGTTGCTGTCTGAGGTGCCTTATGACAGGTTTTCTTTCTGCAGTATGTCAAAGCTTTACTCCTTAAGTTGACGTCCAGACTGCTGACCTGTAAGCATGCTGTGTGTTTGTGTGTGCTGGTATCAGCAGGTGAGTCAGTGCATTAAAATTGCACTTGTGCTCAGAGAGGTAGATCCATTAGGCCCTAGTGAAGGATAAAAATGGTCCCCTGTATTTGCAGAACAAGGTTATTGCAAAAGCAATTAACAGACATTATTAACTCTGAGTGATATATGCCCTTCTGAAACAGTGTGCTCACGATAGAGGGCCTTTTGATACCATGATATATCCATCCCACCAAAGTGGTTGGTGGGAGTCTTTGTGGTACAGGTCACTTCTGAAATCTTGCTACGTTTGGCAGGTTGGCCAGACTTATGTCGAGCCCTCTGTCTGTCTATCTCTCTGTCTGTTCGTCCATCTGATAGGCAGCTAGCTGGCTAATGAGGCGGAAACATAGACTGAGAGAGCATGAGAGATTTCTGCAGATGTATGCATTAACCAGCCAGGGGCTCCCGAGGTCTCTAATGGCACCAGTCAAGTCGAGTCAATTTATTCATATTGTTGATATGTTGGATGGAGCCTTTTAACTCGTTTAAGGTGCAAACTGAGGTTTCTCATTTACCAGTCAAATTGTTAGCATGATGTCAGTGCAGGATTACCTCAAGAAACAACTTATTATTTTGGTATAATTCAACACTGAATTTTCATTCTTTTATTTCTTGAAATTTACTCTCACTTAAAGCATTTTGTATAAATACTGTTATGCTATTTAATTTTTCGTACTTTTTACACAAAGCAGCGTAAATGAATGTCATACAATAATGACATTAAATTGTGTTGTCTCGGCTTAGACGTGTTAGAAAATAGTAACAAATCAGTTTTCCAAAATATTTGTTAGCACATTTAGGTCTACATTAGGGGAAAGACGCTGGCTGTAAACAAAGGAGTAGTAGGCTGTTTGGATGGCAGCTGGTGATTGTGGAATGCCCTGAGATGAAAAGCCCTGAAATATAGAAAGTTTGATAGGTGGGTAGAGAAGTACGTAGACAAATAGATAGAGATAGTATCCCAAAGAGCCCCAAATAAGACCAAATTATGTTTTTTAAGAAAGCCTTATAATGGAAGTAAGGAAGCAAAAACT
Source organism: Cetoscarus ocellatus (assembly GCA_037902135.1). Taxonomy (NCBI): domain Eukaryota; kingdom Metazoa; phylum Chordata; class Actinopteri; order Labriformes; family Labridae; genus Cetoscarus; species Cetoscarus ocellatus. The sequence continues at coordinate 1,901,148 of JBAMNC010000649.1, forward strand.
CAATAGATGTAAAATTTTGATGCAGGACAATTGATTTTTGCTAATGTCCATTGCATGAACTTCCTTAATTTTACACGTTGATAATGACACCGAAGAGACTTTGCTTTTACTGTGATAAAGAATAGCATCCAGTGTTGCCCATTGATTGCAGCTCTGACAGTCTGTTTATATTAAAAAAAATAAATAGTCTTTGTTTCTGCGTGAGATGATAAATGTGTTTTTAAGGTTAACTGTTTGTCTGTTGAAATGGGTAAAGAGCTTATATATTTGTTTTGAATGTGCAGAAAGTGCTCTGAGCTGTAGCAATAAAATTGAGTTTATCCTGCTTTTCTGGGAACTGAAAATGGCATTGAACTGGTTGAGCATTAAATAAAGATGTGCCCTCCCTAATGGTGTTCGTATTTTCAAGTTATAACTAATCTCCTAACTGTACAATGGGCTTGCAGGTTGACTTTCTGAGTTTTCTGACAAAGTGCTCAAAATACCACAGCATCAAACTTTTTCAAGTATAATAAAACAATTGAACTAGCCATAGTTCGGACCCAAAGCTTCAGTTCTGAGAATGAGGGTTAAACAAGAAGAAATGAGGTAGGCCTGTTCTGCTTTATACCCAAATGTATAATCATGGTAAATTGGATATATTAGATGTGTATAGAAGCACATTTTTTTAATATTGCCAAAAACAATAAGGTAATTTTCCAGGAGTCTGCTCTCAAAAGTATCAGACGGGCCAATTTTATGCAACTGGTCAGGGATATGAATTTATACAACTCATTGGACCCCGATTGATTATGTCAGTTTTGTGTGGAAATACTTAAATTTAGACAGCAAAACAGATCAAAGGCCACTTACAGTGTCAGAAAAACTTCAATTTCACAGGGAGATTGCTTTAAACAATTTGATTCAACATCCAAGAAGAAACAAGAAACTACATGCAGAGCGTCTACTGAAGCTACCGAGGGGAGGAAGGCTGCAGCATCGAAACAACAACAAACTTTGGACTTAAAAAAGGAGGATAAATGTCCTTGAAAGCACTAAGGGCAAAAATATTACAAAAAGAAAAATTAAAAACCAGCTTACCTCTCTGTGGTAAATATGGGAGGGTTTTTTTTTATCATCTTTTGGAGCTTTTTGATCTATAGTGTGTCCTCTCGACACTACAGTGCAGACGTGCTGCTTTACTTAAGCAAGGCAAGTGACAACACTGAAGTGACTGCAGTGAGTTTCACCTAGAGCTCCATTGTTTGTCTCATGTCATAGCTGAGTCTCTCTGCACACTGGTTTTATTCTTCAACTTCAAGTCAAAGCATGCTGTTTTGCATGCATGACAGTTTCTGAGTCTCATACAGCAGAGCGTGTCAACCAGGACGTTGAAGAGCTGCTGAGAGCTGGGAAATCAACAAGCAACAGGTACATGTCATTCTGTGTGACAACGCAAGAAATACGACGGAGGCAGTGGACATTAAGGGGTTCAAATTTAGGCCCAAGTGCTGCACACTCTCTCGAGTCGCCTGTACATGAGGACCTGCTGTCACTGCACAGCATCACAGACTCACTTCAAAGAGCGAGGAAGATTGAGGGCCATTTTAAGCCCTTGTCGCAGGTTCACGACTGAAGATATTCAAATGATATGAATGCACCAGTCATTTACCAGTCACAGATACCACTCTGAGTTTTATTTTATGAGTTTTAAAATAATGCTGGTTGGACTTTGTTCAATTGAAATCAATAAGGGCGTCATGTTACCTTGTTAACTTGATTTGGTTAACAAACAAACAAAAAAATCAAACAAGCACATGAAAACGGTGTGCAGCTGGGTTGTCTAGGTACATATAAGTGTCAGATTAGGACTTTGTATTGGCAGATACTTGTATTAAAAAATCTGATTAGGGCCAAAAAACGATGATTGGGACATCCCTAGTAATTTTATTTCCCTAGTAATTAATAGTTTGCTGGTACTGATAATATGTTGGTAATATTCAAAATGCCCAAACAATGTGCATCACAATAGTGAGTTTGTCATAACTAAGGCTCATGAGTCAAATTTTGTAATATGGTTTTGACCTCGCAATTTTAATGCCCAATAGTCAAAATCCAGTACATGCAATGTCAGTCATGTGACTTGAAAAGCTACATTTTTCTAATTTCCTTGGTCTCCAACATAGAGCTGGAATTACAGGATCCACTTTAAATGGTCCACGATGTTAATAATATAAAGAGAGTGGTATGCTATTGCAAGAATAACATGTATACTCATCAGAAAAGGTTTAGAAAACATTCTTTTGTCAACTGTTTCTCCCCTTTGGTGCCAATTGGTGTTGTATTTTCTGTTGTTGGGTTGGAAAGCCTGGTGGGCAATGAGCTTGTAAAGAAGCACAGCTTGTAAAGATTGTGCATTTATTGAATGAGCATCACAGCTAAATGTGCGGGCAGTGCCCCAAAAAGTGTGTCAAAATCACCTGCAACTAGAAGCTGGTGTTCTGCTTCACGGATTGGCAGAATTATTTGGCATCAGCCCTGGTACCATTTCCAGACTTAGGTCAAAGACAGACCACGAAGTGGGCATCCAAGGCAGACAACACCCCCAAAAGACTGGTTCATCACCCTTGCTTCACTGAGGAACTGTAGGCTTTCTTCCAGTTGAAGAGGGGATTTTGGCACTTTTTTTGGGCACTACGTAAACGTTTAGCTGTGTAGCTCATTCCATGAGTGCACAACCCCGACAAGCTGTACCTCCTGGTAAAGGTGACTAATCAAGCTTTCTAATGGTATGAAATATAGGCCCAATTGGTATTATTAAAGGGGAGAAATAACTTGCCAAACAATGTTTTGAAACTTTATCTTTGGAGTACATCATGATATCTTACAAACACGTGAATACTTTATGCCTCTGATAGGGTAAAATATAGGATTTTTTTCTCAGAAGTGTTGTGCCAGTCTGAATTGGCCTTTGGTCTTTGTCACTGGATTTGACAAAGACTAAGATAAAACAATGTCCATTTTTTCATTTTTTTAAATAAATGATCAACATGATCATGATGTAAGCAATTAGTGTTAAAACACACATCTTACAACTAAGAGGAAACATAAATGCAAACATTATTGACTGACTAAATCAACTTGGGTGTGTAGATCTGTAAACATAGTAACATATTTATCTAAATAAAACATTGTTTTTAAGGCCATTGTGTTGTTAGTTTTATCACTTTGAATAGATGGGGTTGGATGCTTGTGGCATCGAAACAAAATATCCAGATTCTTTGACATTATTTTTCAAATTTGCACAAACATGATGGTTGAGAGAAGCTGTGAAATAAAGACTGAACTCATAACAGATGATTTACACAGTGATTGCTGTTTACGGGGATATCAATAAGCACTGTTCACGGTCTGTTCAAAATGAAGATGTAAACAGGATGAGCCTCTAAGCTTAGAAAGAATAATGTCTTATGAATTATGTGAAGTTGTGTTTGGTCAAATAAGAACAAAGCACAAGCGGGTGATGTTTATATGTCTTCTTTTGTTTTTGTAGTACAGAGTGGTGCATAAATCATTGTTCATTGGTCTTTTTGTCAGGCCATAACAAAAGAAAAACCTGGATTCTTTGGACCTCTTAAATATCATGCTGCTGTTTCAGAATGTGGTGAAGCATTTTGAGGATGTGAACATTGTAATGCAGACTAATACTAGGGGGTTTTCATTTGTAACCATGGTATCCTTAGTAAAGAAGTATTCTTGCTCTGTAGTACCTCTTTATAGACAGCAGAGGACAAACTTGCCTCACTGCCACACTCTGTTATTCTCCCTCCTCTTGCCCTAAACTGCACTGGTCACAGAGCAGCTCATTTGTGTAGCGTGCCTGAACCCTGTAGCAGGACTTTGACTGTCCAGCTGCTGCCTTCTTTTTATCTTTCTCATTAAAGCTGCCCTGGAGTCTCTGGCCTTAATTTTTGAATCTAAATATCTCACCTCCTCGTATTTGAGAAAACCCTCTGATGAGATTTTCTTCATTAATTTCTCGGTCTTATCGACTAAACATTTTAATCTGAGTGCTTAAATGGAAAGCAGCAGAGCGCGGTTCAGTTTATGACCTCCTCTGGACTCAGACTGAAAGGTGAGCGGTGTCTGTTTCAGGTGGAGCTGTGCAGCACATTCCACCTGAATGCATTGATATGCAGATGTTGCCGCTGCGTTGCGTCATGACCTGTCTGTCAGAGGTTTAGCTGGAGGGTTGCCCACATACAGCATCACCACTGCTGTGTAATAGAATTGGGTTGTTTCCTGGCTGTTTGAAGAGGTTTCAATGGTTGACATTGCCACAGGAGTGGAGTGCTGCACAGCGACGTGTTCCATTAAACACCTACAGAGATCACACAATTGCCTGCGCGTTTGAAAAAGACTTTATTCAATTATGCTGACGTATGATTCTTGTCCCGAAATAGGGTCCTTTCATGTCCCATGACTTTAGGACTAACGAAAGGTCTTTTAGAATGACACGGCATTGTGCTTTTATAGCCCTGGGTGCAAAAACGACAGGAAGAATGTCTGAATTAGTTTAGATTGAACACGTTTTGTGGCAGTGGCAGACCTTTTTTTGTTTTTGTTTTTAGTGAATATTTGTTTGAGTAGAACAGTGTGGTAGAACAGCCCCTTCCTCCCCTTCAGGCCTTTCCACTTGCCTCAGGTCTGAAGCAGAGTTCCTCAGAAAGCTGTCCATTTTACATGATGTGTCACCTATCAGCTGTAAAACACACAAAGAGGAACCACTGCCCACTGTACAACCTGAATTTGATCTTCTGTCCAAAACAGGATATGCACTACCAACCTCTGTGTTTGTCCTTTTTGTTGTATGACCGAAGCTTTTTTGGTTTTCACGCCCAGAGCTCAGTTGCTTTGTTCCAGATTGGGCAAAAAAAAAAAAGCGGAGCTGGTCTTTTGTCATTATGTCACAGCTACCATTGACTATGACTATGCGATGCGCTCTGCGTTATTGAGGGGTGGGGAGGTGTGTTGATAATATGAAGATAAAGTGCTTCTATGCATTGCAAGAATATCATATGTACATATAACAGTGTCTGATAAACTTGTAAATGTCATGGTTCTGAAGAGGTGAATTGTTGGATTAATTCCTCATATGTTTAGTGTCATTCTCACAGAATTCAGCAGAGACTAAGATGAAACAGTGACCATGCTTTGATTTTTAAAATATAACCTCCATCCAACTGTGAGATTAAATTGGTGTTATGTTACTTGGGTATGTAGATCTGTAAACATAGCACCATATTTTTCTAAATTAGGTGTTGCCATTAGGCCATTGTATTGATACAGTGAAGAAAGGTAGCAGGCTAGGCTACCCACAAAATGAGTCACTGTTTATTAGAGGAGGTCTAATATCTTATTAACTTTTATACAGATTAGCATATTTATCAATTTTTAAACACCCAATGATACAAATATTAACAAACCTGTGTCTTTAGTGAAACAGAGATGACACTGGACAACACCGTAGAAGTGTGTGCAGTGAAACTGTCAGTGATCTGGAAAAATATAGAGAGTCCCTGTAAATGGATAAATTCTCCGTCTTGATTGAGTTGAATTCTGTTGAGTAATGTTCACCTGTTGCTATTTTTATGGTATGTTGTGCATAACATTATTGTTAAGTAGGACTTTGTTGTCAACCTGGTTGCCCGATAACAGTAATGCAAATCTCATTATTACTACTGCTGCTTTTTCTACTACTAATATATTAACTTGTCACCCTATTTGAGCCGGTTGCTGTTATGACTGTGCTCTCACTGCAAATGAACTAGAAGTGAGCAGAGACCAACTCTTTTAGGCAAACTCGGCGCAGTTTTTTGTACAGAATCAGGAAACTGATTGCTGTGTTTGTATACTCTAAGCTCAAAAAGTAAGAACACTTACGTTGGGCAGATAATTTCTTTGTTGTAACAGTGTTTTTTGCAACAAATATTATACTGTTTGAGAGCCTGTATTTTTTCGAATGGCGCTAAATTTGTAAGAAACGTGCATTTGTGGGATGAACAGCAGAGTAGAGTATGTGGTCTGGGCCCATAAAAAATTTGCCTAATCTTCTTGGACGATGCCAAACATCTTATTTTGCTGTTGATTTTGACTCTTGTTTTTCTAGCTTCTGTTACCCCAGGTTCTGACAATCAGGCACCTGATTGTCAGAGCTTGTGTGCATTGGCCCAGCTATGTTGTTGAGTTGGTGTCTGTTCAAAAAAATTGACTGACCATGTTTGACTGATCTGGATAGGGCTCATGCAATTAGTCAAGTTCAAGGTGGTGCGACAGGGCAGCTTCAAGAAGACAACACACCAAGAAGACTGTTTCCTCCCCGTCAGCACTTAGAAACTGCAGACAGTCTTCCATAGATTCGAAGTCAGCGTTTGCTTGGGCCTGCTGTTCGTAACAGAATGACCAACACAACCACATTAGCTGACTTGTGACAAATGCTGGTTGAAGAGTGGAGTGCCATCCCACAGCAGTGTGTGACCAGGCTGGGGACCAGCATGAGGAGGAGGTGCCAGGCTGTTGTGACTGTGATGGTTCTTCCACACATTACTGAGGCTTTATTGGTAGTGGTGATGAATCGTGCTGAACTGACCAGCTACCACAGAGCAGACCAGGCCCATGTGGGGAAGGAGGCTTTAGAGTGACATGAGCTCTAACAGTGTCTCAGACAGAAGATAGAGGGGGATCCGGGGTTCTCGGTTTGTAAGGAAGAGTACTGGCTGCTTTACATTAGTATTTGTGAACATGCTCTAGTCTTTGAAATCAAAGGTACAAACCCAAATTCAGAAAAAGCTGACTTCTTTGGACAATATTTTTCACTAATATGCTGCTTTGTTCCAGTGTCAAAGAAGGTAAAGCAGACTCCAGGGTTGTTTTGTCATTGTAAAACATCAGCCAAGTAGCATCAGTAACAAACAACTAATTAATTAAAAAACATTAAAGATCTGGTAAGAATTATGTGGATTTTTGTTCCTTTTTAATATTCTTACCCTACGTTATGTGAACTCATTGTTAAAGTACTGTAGGCTGTGTGTTCACCAGTTTCATCCCCCTGAACTTTTGGATAAACCAGGTCTTGTACTTTGCTGACATCTAGGTTTATTTAAGGTTAAATTGTGTGTGGTCAAATGTTTCTTCAGGTACATGTTGAGCAGCTAAAAAAGCAACAAAAGAAAAATAGAAATAATGAAATAGCCCAGCTTGTAGTTTCTTTCCCCTCTGTTTGACTTTTCCACAAAAAGCAGCTAGAGTTCATTCTCTAGCTTTTTATCCCTTTCTCAACCATGCCTGTTTAATAAGAAAAATACATCTAAAAAATATAAACAAACTAAGTCACATTTATGACTTGAGTCACTTGTACACCCTTTAAAATATAAAGGGATGCTCTGTTAAACTGTTCAATGCCTTTAATATTAAGAAGCAGGAGGAAATGTTGGTCTCCTTAATTCTCTTTTATGCCGTATCAGGAGGGAGAATAATAAACATTGAGGCTTCTATCAGTCTGATAAAGTAAATTGTATTATTTGCTAAATTTTTCCTGTTAATCCCCTGAGCAGCAACACAATTTGAATCCAGCATCGACTCTGACAATAACAGTGAAATCTGATGTGAGGAGAGGCAGTAACAAAATGTAAATAAACTGAAAGTGTATTGTTGTCAGCACTGCAGATCATAATGCACATCAGTCGGTGGTTTTCCTGAAAATTGGATTTTAATGGCATTTTTGCAGGAATAATACTGAAAGTAAACGGCGTACAAGATGTGTTTTACTTTTATTTGTACACCAATGAAGACTAATTCTAATTGGCTTCCATCTCATAATGTTTAATTTAAGTATTATTGCAGCAAATGAAAATTAAGTTGTGCATAATAATGTACAAATTGAGCAGTTTTCCTTACATAAACTGAGCAGGTGCCTGTGGATATCCCTGTAGTGTCATTTTCTGTTTTTGAAGCAGAGCTCAGAGAGATCAGTGGCTGTGTTGGGAGTGCTGACTTAAACATTAGTTAGATCAGTGAAGAAAAATGCAAAGAGGTGGAACAAACCCCTAAATTCCACCAGATTTCTGTTTGTGGTGTTAGGCTTGTGTTTTAGTCAATGAGTGTGCCTCCTTTAGGCCAGCAGCGCTGCATCCCTAGTACTGAAAGTGGAGCTCGTGGTTGTTGTTGGGTGGCGGGGCACAGATTTAAACCTTAGCTCAATGGTGCAATGTTTCCACCTGCATAAATGGTGTGTTAAAATGACCCTATTTAACCCATCAGCTGCATTTTTTTGGCCAAAACTTAAGCTCATTGTGGTGGAATATTCACTTCAGGTAAGCGTTCCTTATCCCAGCATGCTTACTGCAGAGACATACACAAAAATCAAAGCTGACGCATGGACATAAAGAAGCATTGATAAGAGTTCTACATTTCACTGTTGAACCTTGACGCCATACCAAATCGTTCAATATTTTATCAAAGATTAATGCATCCCTAATTCTCACATCTAAAATGCTCAGTTGAGCTGTTACTTCACAACCCTCTTTGCAAAGTGAGCCCAGTCTGTTCTGATAGATTGAGTGGTGCATAATAAATGGATAAAATCGACATCGACAATGATAGGCTTTGGGCGTATTTCTTTGACATGGCACAGCAGGATTAACAAGTGGCAACTGCCAGTCAATGTATTTTTTAAGGGGTAGTTAACCTGCTCCACACTCCAACCTAAGGGATGGCAATGTAGCCTTAATGCTGGTTGCTACCCCCAAAACAAAAAAAGAAGGCATAGTCTGCATGTTGGTCATGCCCACTTACTCCTGTCGAAGTTTGTTTGGGTTGCCAAGGAGAGAAGTGAAGTTGGAAACCAGGAAAGAAATGAGCAAAAGTGGAGCAGGAGGGAACAGAGTTCAACTTACTCAAGCCAGGGACGATGTTGATTAAAGAAATTATACACGACAGCAGTCATGTAGTTTGGATTTCGCAAATGTGCCATAGAGCATAACGAGCTGGTCTGCAAAATGTGTGAGCGGTTGGTGCCAACTAGGATGGGAAACATCACAAAACTCTATCACGACCGGAAAAGTTATCATTCCAGTTACCATCTCTGTGACTACACTGAAAATGAGGGCTCCTGATGCTGCCTGGACTTCATATGCTCACCCTGCATATTTGGGTCAGAGTAGAAGCTCATCTGCAGTTAACAGCACCAGCATGAGCAGTGCTGTAGAAGTGAAGTGAGAATCCTGTCGTCATTTTGGACAATCCTCCATAAGGCAAAGATTCAAAGAGTAGCAAGGCCATAGTGAGCTCTGTATCTTCTAGCATCCCTAAAGACATCTCTGTGTTGGCGGCTGAACTCAGCTTTATACTCTACTTTGTTTTCAGTTACTGTATGCTTATATTGTTCCTTGTCAGAACAGGCAGGGTCTTCATGTCTCTATTGCTCTCTTTGACCTGTGAAGGCCATTTTCATGTAAATGAGTAACAAAAACATTCAGTGCTGAATATTACTGTAATTTCTCAATTATAACACTGTACTCGAATATAACACACACACAAATTTTGCCCAAACCTTACTGTCTCAGACAACTCAAAAATTACCTTTATTCAAAGTTTTAATCAATGAAATTTTTGTATTTTCACGACAAATACTGTACACGATTTTCTCTCTCAAATGGATGCAGAAACACCTTCTGCTTCACGCATATTCAATATTTGCTTGAGCATGCTCAGTGGCAGTGTACCGACCAATCAGAGAACAGCTATCAACATGCCGATGTCTTCGACCAATCACAGCGCAGCTATTTTGCATCCCCTTGCTCTCCAGATGGTAGCGCCCTGTGTTTGCATGTGTTTTCGCTGAGAAAGAGAATATTTAAGTAATATGAAATATGGTAAGTATTTTGCTTGTATTTGTGTATAATAAGCAATAAGCAATAAGAAAAATTAGAGCTTATTTAAAAGCAAAAAAGTGCGTGTTATAATCGAGAAATTATGGTATTAATGGATTTTATAAACTTTTTTATAAAGCTTAACAAATGAAACCTCTGGTTTTTAAAGTCCTCTGTCAGGATGTTCTTTGGACTGGCATCAACAGTGAAACAAAAATATTGTGATAAATATTGATAACGATCAATATAGAACACTATATCATAGTCACAGTTTTGCCTTATTGTCCAGCCCTACTAATGAACATATTTTACCTGAAAAAGCACTATATTAACTTTAAAATTCTTGCATAGTAGGACCTGAAGCATGCACACAAACCTGGAAACAGTTTTGTAGCAGGTTGTAAAATGTTAATAACTTCTTTTACATGCAGGCTCTGATGGGGATTCAGTGCTCGCACTCAAGAATCATTTTACACATTTGCATTTGCTTCATTTTTAACTCTGGAGGTCATGGGTATTTTTAAAATCCCAAACCAATCAGGGTGTCATTGCCCAGTTTAACCATCTCGCTGACCAGGTCCCTGTCATGCACATTCACATAATTGATTTACAGTGATTACATAAGCTCACCAGTTTGATACTTCTGAATCAGGACCTTCAGGGATTGGAAGAAGTTGCATGTGTAAATAAGGCAGACCAATGTCAACAAGTTACTTTGATTTCATGTGCCAGATGCATATTTGATGAGCATTTCATATCCTTTGCTACTATGTTGGCCTTTTGAAACTACTGTGTATATATAGCTGTTTAAAGTCATTAGCACTTAGCAGTGAGTGATGATGTCCTTTCACAAAAAAACAAATTCACTTTTTACCATGGGGGGAACAAGTGTCCTGAAAATGGATGTAATAGCAGATCCCTGACGTGTTCCACAAAGATTTGCTTAGACCCATGAATGAAATAAAGACTTGGCAGACGCTATGGTCTTGTCCATCTGTTGCTAATTTAACCCAAAAAGTGTTTACTCGTCGAGCGTGCTCCAGCCAGCGTTGATTGTAGAGTTCTCCTCCACATCGGCAGTGTGAAAAAGAAAAGAAAACTCATTATGGGATCGTCTCTCTTGCCGTACTTTCTCATAACTTGAGCCCCCGTCGTGGCGGGGAATATGGGCCCCTTTTGTGTGAGTGAGAGAAAAAGATTTATGATGAGAATTAAAGGCAGCCAACAGGGGATTTGAACCGCAATTGATTTTGCACAATTCAATTTTAAGCTTGTTGATTTATAATACGCTGTCCACATATCAATCTGGGAGCCTCTCCACATGAGGTAAGCTCACTGGGCAAGCTGCTGGTGAGCTTGATCAATAAAACTGTGTGAGAGTGAGTGAGGGGAAAGTAGCAGGAGAAGATGGTTCGGAAGAGGGAGAGTGCATGTGTGTGCGAGGGTGCAGGTTTAGCACAAACTTTCAAGGCTTTGCTTACAATACCTGATGGCATTTACTCAGCATCAGGAAGCCTACTGAGCAAATCCACTGAAACCTGCGTCCATCCTTCCTTCCTCTCTTTCCCCTTAATGCCACCTCAGATCCCCTCTTTAAAGCATTTCTGTAGATTCAGGATTTTTTCTTTAAAGCCCTGCACCAATTTAGCCTTATTTATTTGACCTTCCTCGTGTTGTTTTTGGCCAGTAGTGCATCTCTGACTTCCTCCCCTTCCAGACGGATGCTATTTAAGCATGTGATGAACAGATTGCCGAGAGTCAGATAGCTGAGAGCATTGTGTATTTGTGCTATCTGCTCTCGCTGATGAAGGGAGGCTAGAAAAGCTATTTGCTGGCAGAAAAAGGAGCCAAAGCTCAAAGGGAGAGGGGGGGAAATGGGGGGAAGGGCAGGGACTTTGTAAAGCACCCAGGACTGCTGATTCTGAGGACTTTCACTGTAGACCCCCATCACCCTCCACCCTTTATCAGCCTTACAGTCATTACCCCACCTATCTGCTCTCTTGCATTCTACCCGCATCCTCTTTTTGTTCAATGCTCAGAGTTCCACTCAGTTTTGGACAGCTCTGGTTCTGGATGCAGATTTTCTGACTCAAATCCTCATTGACATTTTTAATAAATCCTTATAGCAATAGGTTTATTCCTGGAACTCAGCCATCCAGCTACCTTAATACTCAAAACACAAGCAAACTACATAATATTTGATTGGACGCAGAAATGGAATTGGAAAAAAAAAGACATGGGTACAAAGCTCTGTATGTAATTTAACAAAACTGAAAGAACTATGCCTCCTATAGTCCATCATAGTTTACTTCATTCACCTGGAAAAGTGGCTTTTTGGACTTTAAATGAAAATAAAACTTTTTAAACTCATTAGTGTTGTAGTATATGTGACGCAAGCACAATTGATTACATTTTTTAGAATATGTATGTGACCTTTCCATGCTTAAAGAAACAAAATTGTCGCCATGATCTGAATGGACCTTTCTGACCTGTTATGAGTGAAGTCCTAGAATAAACTGGAGGCAAACGTTACAGTGGTATGACAAAGTTTGGGCACCCCTCTCAGACTGCATAATTTACTCTGTCTTTAGAGAAAATGATCATAGTTGCATGCCATTCATCTTCTAATAAAAGCTTTTGGTGTGGCGATATTTAGTTGTATGAAAGTAAATCAGACATGAAAAATAGACCGTGCAAAAAGTTGGTCACCCTTGTCATTTTGTTGATTTGAATACCTGTAACCACTTATCACTGATTAATTTGCACACAAAATTGGTTTGGTGAGCTCATTAAGCTTTAAACTTCATAGATGTGCATCCAATCATGAGAAAAGGTATTTAAGGTGGTCAACTGCAAGTTGTTCTTCTCTTCGACTCTCCTCTTAAGATTGTTCAACATTATGGTTTAGGGGAAGGCTACAAAAAGCTGTCTCAGAGATTTCAGCTGTCAGTTTCCACTGTGAGGACCACAGTGAGGAAATGGAAGACACAGGCACAGTTCTTGTTAAGGCCAGAAGTGGCAGGTCAAGAAAAATATCAAAGAGGCAAAGGATGGTGAGAACAGTCAAATCCAACCAACAGACCACCTTCAAAGACCTACAGCATCATCCTGCTGCAGATGGTGTCACTGTGCACTGTTCATCAATTCAGCACACTTTGCACAAAGAAGAGCTGCACAGGAGAGTGATGCTGAAGAAGCCATTTCTGCACACAAGCCACAAACAGTCGCCTCAGGTATGCAAAAGCTCTTTATGGCAGCTTCATTTAGGAAAAGGGTGCTGTGGACTGATAAGATTGAGTTATTTGGTCATAACAAGGCGTGATATAAAAACACCTGCTGTAAAATCTGGTGGAGGGTTGATCATGCTGTGGGGCTGTGTGGACAGTGCTGTACTGGGGATCTTGTTAAAGTTGAGGTTCGCATGGATTCCACTCAATATCAGCAGAATCTTCAGAATAATGTTCAAGAATCGGTCACAAAGTTGAAGTCACAGCGGGGCTGGATATTTCAATAAGACAACGACCCAAAGCACTGCTCGAAATCTACATGGGCATTCATGCAGAGGAAGAAGTACAATGTTCTGGAAAGGCCATCCCAGTCCCTAGACCTGAATATCATTGAAAATCTGTGGGATGACCTGAAGCGGGCTGTCCATGCTTGGCAACCATGAACCAAACAGAACTGGAGATGTTTTGTAAGAAGGAATGGTCCAAATAACCTTCATACAGAATCCACACACTCATCAGAGGCTGTAGGATGCGCCAAGGGGTGTTATTTTTGTGAAAGGATGCTCACCAAGTATTGATGTGATTTTTCTGTTGCTGTGCCCAAATTTATGCACCGGTCTAATTTTGTTTTGATGCATGTTACACATCTTCTGTTAATCAAATAAGCCTTATTTAACTCCTGAAGTATTACTGTGTCCATCAGTTATTTGATATTTCAAAATGAAATTGCTGATCCAAAAACCCGATGATTGATAAATGAAAATAATGGAAATTTTCAAGGGTGCCCAAACTTTTTCATACCACTGTAATTGCCACCACAACCCAGCATTTAGCAAAGAGTTGAATCCATTTTTATATCATACATGAACACGTCACCGACAAGCCAAAATCAACTTGCTGGCGAGCATGGGTTAACATGTCGCAAGAATTGTTTTGCCTCCTGCTAAGCCCCATCCACAAAAAATATACTCACACAGTTTATAGACCTACAAAGAGTCTCTGTTAGTAAAATATGGCAAATTTAGCCCTACTGTTTATACTGTTGGTAATAATGTTGTGATGTAATTTGTTATTTTAAATATTTTTCTATGCTGTCTATTGTGATCAACACCTGACAGCCAAGGTCAACTGAGGTTGGGACTCCATTGATCTGATGTGTTACCATGACTCTTTAGATAGAAACTATGAATAGACTATATGTTATATATTACCAGCATTATAATCCTTCTACAGGTGCATAGTGTACAATTGTTTCTTACTCAGAAAACTTGTGATATAACCTTGGATGGTCACGACATTATGGCCTATAATCAATTCATTGTGGAGGAAATGAGTGGGATTTTTACTTCCTGAACCTCACATCCAGCTCTCCTCCTCTATAATATTTTTGGCATTTCCTTCTTTTCTTCCCCCGCATCAAAATCTCATTCTCACATTTTCTCCTTTCTCTCCATCAGTTTCTCTCCCCCCACTGACCTATCCCTCAGACCTACTTCCCCTCTCAGCCAGACAAGCCGAGGCAGGCAGGAAGGGAATGAGGTTTGTTTTTCATCCCACAACCCCTTCTCCCCTCCACATCCCTCCTCTTCTCTCGCCCCCGGCCCTTTTTACTTGTTGCATGACAGGTCCAGCACTCTATTGAAATAAATCATCTCTCTGGACAGATGTGTGTATGCTGGTGTGTGCTTGTGCGTGTGTGTCGTGAGACAAGTAAGAGCTTCCTCATGGTGATGATGGGTGTTTTGTTTTGAGCGTGGCCCCAGGACTTACCACCCTGTTCTTTTGTCTATGTGTGTGTATGTGTGTATTATTAATGCCTCCGGCTGTGACCTGCCCACACTGTTATCAGCATGATTTATGCTCTTCCCCATACACACTGTGCTTCCAGCTCCGCGTCCTCTTCTCCGCTCATTCACACGCTCTGCCTTATTCTCTGCTGTGCTCTGTATTCCGGCTGTATTTTCTGGTCAGCGTGTCTCATGATGTGTAGGTGTGTGAGTTTAGTGTCCTTGATGTCGGAGAAAGCAGCTCCTCAATCATGTGGAGGCTTGTCCCATTGGCCCATTTTTATCTTGCATTAAAAATTAAACACACATGATGATGCATGGACACCCGGTCCAGATGAGGCACACGGCCGAGTGGGATATCAGACTACAAGTCCAAATATACCCTCCCACACTATGAGGGGAGCATTTTTCTTCAGGTTTCACTAGATTCAGGTTTTATTCTTTATTTCAGTCACCCCCTTCTCCCTCTCTTTCTTTCTCTCTTCTGTATAAATTGCTTTGCGGTCCTGAATACTAACCATCCTTTTGTATGCACTTAAGATGAGCAGTGCTGTGGTGTAGAAGCCCGCAGGTGGAACCTACCACTTAACTAACCACTCAGCCACAGCCGCTGATTGTCTGAGAACTGTCCCACAATTTCCCCTGAACACGTTTTTTGGCTATGTTTTATATAACAGCTTCCAGAGTGCAGAAAGGTGCCCTAGGATTTATTATGCAATTAAGTGTTGACTTAAAGGCTGTTTTAGTGCTGTGGTAGACTTTCGGGGTGTGTTTCCTGTTGTGTGAACTCCCCTCGCTTCAACTGCAAGGTCATTTGAGTTTTATTAGTCCTACTGCACATTACTTTACATTATTTTATATGCAAGTGAAACATTTTTTTGACATTTGTAAGGACAGAGTTCACGCTCCGGTCTCTAGTGGGTGGTTCCCTTGATGGCAGATAACTGACATATGAAGGTTTGTGATGCTCAGAGACGCACAGTTGACCTTGAAGCAACTGCCATAGTCCAGAAGACTGTGAAGGTAACCACATAGGGTAATGCAACATATGGGATCAAAGATGTTTGTCCTTTTAAATGTTAGCTATTTGGGAGTAGCTGTCACACTTCTGAATGTTATTCACTTTGAAGGTGAGTCCTAGTATGCTAGATACAAGGGCCTAAGGGTGTCTTGATTGTCAGGTTAAGAAATGTATTTGTTTTGCGGTCAAATGTGAAATGTGCATTTTTCCAGCCAACAATAAAAATGTGTTTCCCCTCTACATTTTACAGTAAGGTGGCTACCAGGGGTATGTTCAGGGAACCTGTTGATATGCTAAATGTCATGATACAGGGATGATGATACAATATATTACAATATACAACATTACAGGGCGATACATGCATTTTTCCAGCTTAGTAGTCTTTTATTTATTTATTTTTTGTCTTAGCTTAATGCTTCCTATCCTGTACAAAACCTTCACAAGGCAGAGGAGTGCATTTACTGACTGTTGCGATAAGCCTTTTTCACTGTGCCTTTTTGCTAAAGGGCTACAACAAAACTCCATCATCACCACACCCTGAGACATTTGCATTAATTCTGTGAAGGTGTAATATCTGTGTCAGTTCACTGTGCAAGACGGTAGGGCTGTCGCCTTATACTCAATATTTGAATATACGTTGGAACTTGGGGGTTAAAATCAATATTTCAACTGTAAATATGTATTTAAACTGAAAATACACTGTGCAGCAGCACATTAGGGCCCCATGCACAATGAAGCCACTCTGAGTAGACGATAACAACATCTCTGCAGCGGTGTGTTCACCTGTATGGTCTCTGGAGAGGCGAATAGTGAAATGATCTAATTGAAATGCCTTTTATGTGTGTTGCAGCCAATGGACTTTATCTATTTGCAATTGTCTGTTAGCAAGACAAATCAATTCTCTGTGGATTTTTCATGGCACAAGGAAGAAGCAATTTGATAATCCAAATGCAGATCCAGGACTTTTTACATTTTTTCAAGAGTCACTCAGCAAACAATGTCAGAAATGCGCAGATAACTGACAAAAACACTTTTAGTTTGCATAAAGCATGGTCAATGGACAATGTTCCAGTGACTGAGAAAAAGATAGATGTAGAGAGTCAGATGACTGAATGCTAACTAGAGGCTTTTAGGAAAAGAAATCAATTCTTAAAACTAACCAGAAATATTTTGATATTTCAGTACATTTAAGCTTAAATGCATAGCACTTGTGCTCATGGACAAATAACAACATTTAAACTCTGATGAATGTGAATGTCTCCATAGTTGACACATTTCCAATGTGTGTTGTGTAATATGTGGAGGGAGAGGGCTTTACTGGAGGAGAGCATGCTTTGAATGGTGCAAACAGAGCATGACCCCCTACCAGTTATGTTTATGTATGGTACTCTGTGTCTGTCTAGAATAATAAACATTAAGAATACACACTTAAGATAAAGTGGAATGTGGGACTATGTAAAATAACATATGAGAGGATTTAATGACTGTGACGGCCTCATAGTGTGAAATATATATTAAATACCATGTATGTGATATATTTTTTAAACATTCTAATGGAGGTGGGCCTCAGTTGTTTTCTGGCTATATACACTGATTAAAACTGTACCAGAGTTCCTGTTGGGAAATTGATTGACCATGAATGTAACACAACAGCATCTGAAGTATGCTTTTCTTATTTTTATACTACTAAAAAGTTGTGGAAGAAAAAGGCTCTGTATAGATTTTCAAAATTGAGATGTTAAAGCAGCTCGGTGTGGGCTGAACCATGTAAGCATTAGCACCTGTAAACACTGAACAAAGTCGATAGACAAGCGCTCATCTCTGGGAGAAATCTAATGATTTGTTTCCAGTGAAGTTCAGCAGTATTTATGTAGCCCCTGCACATCCAGTTCATCCTTAAATCCATCACATCAGAGCGCATTGACTGCATCAATATTCTGTGAGCTGAATGTGAGCGACCACACACTGAGCCTGAACTCCTCTCCTGTTTGTAAAGAGTTTCCTTCAGAACTTCATATGTTTTATTCTGTTCATTCTTCGGTATGATTCTCCAATATATACTGCCGTCTCACTGTTAGGTTCCTTTTCTGTTAAGTTTCCCTCAAAGCATAAAATAATATATCTGCTTAAAATTGTTATATAACAGAGGACTGTATTATTGACCTCCAAACTGCAGTAATAAAAAAGTAAAACGTAGTTCATAAATTGAAGTTTCAAAATTGAAAATAATTCTGTAATTTTACCTCTTGTACAATGTGGTCAAGTTTGCAAAATGTGTTGACACATCCACTCGAAGAGGATGATCCTTTCTCAGCTTAAAAAGAAGCTACAATGTGATTAGGGATACTTGATATCGGATTTTTGCCCAAACCTGATATGCCGATATTTCCCAACTCATCATAGCCATTACCGATACTGATATTTTTCATCAATAGCATCAAGTCTCAACGTTACGAAAATCAACATGTTGCTTTTGATGCTAGAGTCTATTTGTGTAAGGAACAGATGGAAAACAAGAAAAACAACATTTCCCTCTTGAAAACAGAAACTCTTGATTTTTGTAATGTCCCTATGCAGTGATAATGAGGGGTAGGATAATAGTACATTTATTTATTTTGTCAATATTACTGCCGATATAAGGGGTATAAATGGTCGACATGTATGACAGATAGATCAGCTGCAAATATCTGCAGGATATTCAGTTTTGTCCGGTGTAAAGCTTTGTGTCTAAATCCAATACTCAGTCATACATAGTTTTAATCTTTTTGCATTAACAGCAGAATTATTTCAACAAATACAGTGTGTAGAGAGACTAATGACTGGGACTTCAAAATAAGAATAATTTTTGAGTTGTCACATATCAATATCTTTGAACCATCACAGATGTGCACATATTCAAAAAAAAAACTAATGCACATCAAAAAGCAGTTTTGATGGAAAAAATCACATTTTATGCCTGTGCACATTTGTTTCCCATTGGTCCTAATTAAATGATCTTCTGTGTTTGTATTTTGATCCAACATCATGTACAGAGAAACTGAGGATGTAAATCTGAAGCAAATGCATGAACAACCTCCTCTAGCTTTGAGAAAAAAAAAGCCCTAAAACATCTCAAGTAAACTAACCCTAACAAAAACTAATGAGTACAAATCTGCATGACGAGCTTAGATGCAGTGAAATGAATAACACAAGTCAGAGGAGGATAAAAAAAACAATAACAGGAAAAGCTGTAACAGCTACAGAAAGCAAAAAACAATCGGCAGGATAAATAAATTAGCCCCGGTTGAGAAAATCAAATCATTTTCCAGAAAGTGTGATTGGAAAGAAGGAAGAGCTTATTTTCCTTGCTCTTTTTTCTTACCTCCATTCGGTCGCAGTACTTCAGTGATAAAGCTGTCTTTCTCCTTTTCACAGGTGGTGCTGAAGATTATCAAGCACTACCAGGAAGAGGGCCAGGGCAGCGAGGTGGTTCAGGGCGTCCTGCTGGGGCTGGTAGTCGACGACCGGCTGGAGATTACCAACTGCTTCCCTTTTCCCCAGCACACAGAGGACGATGCCGACTTTGATGAAGGTAAGCAGGAGCAGCGCTGGTTTTCTGTTAAATCTATTGATCCCCTCCTGCAGCTGGGAAGAAAACACACACTCCAAACATACAGTCATAAAAAGACTGAAATGAATACCTGTCAGGAAAGCATATGTTAGTTGAACTGATCTTTCCTGCATTAAGCCGTCCTAGGAAACGTTTAGTTTCCTTACTCACGCTATGGCTTTAGTCTGTGCTTGTTCTTAGCTTTAAAGCTCCATTAAAAAACTTCTACTGCTGAAGGAAATGACAAATTGAAGATTTAAGTTTTTAATTAGTACAGAACTCAGCTACCAAATCACTCTGAAATAATAAAGTGGTAACACCTCTCCAAAAGGGTTCCATTGTAGTGGTTAAGTACATTTTTGTAGCAACTTAGTGTAATTAAATCAAGAAGAGCTGGTCCATGATTTGCACCAAAAGAAGTTCCTCAGACATAAAGAATCTGTCAAACCTCATCAACTCAAGGTTTTACTGAATCAATGTAATGCTTGTGTGTTTGTTTGTTTATTCTTAAAGTTGAGGGGGTGGATAAAATCTTAAAAGGTATGAATAAAGGAGGAAAACCAAATCCACCATATTACTCGTTTAACCAGTGTATGTAATAAAATGGCTGTCGAGTGTAAATTAAGATAGCAACACAAAATGTTAAGAAGGCGGCTCACGTTAAAGAAAAGAATTGTTGGTAGATTGTCGTCCCTCTCTGACCCGACCAGAAGGGCATGAGACTGGAAGCTTTGGGCTGCGGTCATGCACTGTAGTTCAGAGTCAATGTTCCCAAGCAAATACTCACAGTAAGGGCGTGACTGTCATGTTCCTCCATGCCCTCTCCCTCTCTCTCTCCTCTGTCTCTGTACATGCTGAGCAGGGGGGGGGTGTATTTCCTGGCACTGCATGATGCTAAAACATTAGTTGTGCTGCTTACATTAGGCAGCGATAGCTCTCAGCATTGGTAATGCAAAGCCGAGGCTGACAGTTTGATGTAACACAAGCACTGTCTACAGAACTGTGAGACACCACTAGTTAATGATTTATTGATGGTTGAGATTTTTTGGACATTTGTTTCACATACATTTCATTTTATTTAATATCTAGAATGAGAGTATGAACAGTGTCTGAAAGGCCCTGAGCACCCACACCAAAGCAGGTGGAAACAGGTGGAGCTGTGGTGAAAATGTTTGATGTAAAAGATTCAAAGAACCAGCTGAGATATTGAGAGTCTACTGAAATAGTTTGTTTAACTTTAACAGGGTTTTTGAGACAAACAAGCTTTTATTCCCCCACACAGTCCTCATAGAAGGTGAAACACATGTGTGGAGGTCTAGAAGCTTTAAAGGATAAGTTCGTTTTTTTTTTACACCTGGACCTTATTTTTAGGATTAAATACGCTCGTAGACTCACCCAGACAATTTTGGCGGAGCTCGGAGCCGTTTTCGAGCAATTTAGATCCATCCGACGGCGTTTTTTTCTCATGCCATAGTAGCAGACGGGGCCAGAAATCGAAGCCCCTAAATTAGACATTATCTGCTGCGAAACTCGCTCATTTCAGCTACATTTTATAAATGAATGGCCAGTGTTATCACCATGTCAGCTCAACTTTGTTGTTATGGTCATCCGGGGCTTTACAAGGATGGGTAACTTTTGGTGACGTCACAGACATGCACCGCAAGAGCACAGCTGAGTAGAGCCGCTGTTGTTGCTAGGCTACACGGCTACACGGCTATTTTTGTGCAACATGGCGGAATATTTATCCGATGTAGAAGTGTCTGACGACGACTTTGAGTATAATAGATGCCCGTATCGTTTTGAGCCAGAATATACCGACGAGGAGCTATTTGAAAGGAGGATGCAGAGGGAAAGAGCCGAACAGCTGGCCAGAGAACAAGCAACCTCTGTACGTCCACGAATGGCGGCTAACTGGTGGTGTTGTTGTGGACATTGCACGGCAATGGCAACAGAGGAGGAGTGAGTTTCGCAGCAGATAATGTCTAATTTAGGGGCTTTGATTTCTGGCCCCATCTGCTACTATGGCATGAGAAAAAAACATGGTCGGGGTTGTCACTTTTTCATCATGCCATATTTTTATCACTCATTTTTTATTTTCTTTTTTTAATTTTTTTTTAACAGTGTCCTTTTGACCAGTTTGCACAGTTCAAAGTGGCAAAAGCAGCGTATTCCTGTTGTGATTGAGTGCTTTGAATTTCAAGATATCACAGCTTTTGGTGTTGGTCGGCCTACTCTTCAAAACTTTAGTGTTATCCCACCCAAACAATTCATAAAACAAACATTATCTTTAACCTGATATCATACAATCAGAACTCCTAAATCTTATGTCGGATAGTGTGACACCGTCAGCAGCTCTTATGGAGTGTTTCTCTGAAGGGGATCTTTGTTAACATAGTTTAAATGTCCTCGAGAATGAATTAAGTGAGCAAAACAGAGAGTGTATGCCTGTGTGTCTGTGTGAATGTAATGGCACACTGGATCCCTCTTGTTACCAGTGGGTCAAAATGATGGACAGCCTCCAGATTTTTTCTGTCAGTTATGAAATATAAGTGTTTAATGAGAGAATTTCCAGTTAATGCACCCCCCGATTGCGATGTTTCATGTCATATTATATCTTCACCCTTGTTTCAGGATATGTATCATATTGCCAGATTGTTGCCAGCACAGACCCCTTGAATGAAAATTGTTGTAATCGCCTGATCATAAATAACATATTTTCAGGATTCAACACTTGAACACGTTTTATTTGTGCCACTTTAATGTCAGATCACATGATTTAACCACCCAGTGCACAGCAGACTGGAGCAGATCATGAAAGAAGCATGTTTTGAGCATTATGAATTGGTTTGAATCAGGGATGTAACGGTTACCGATAAAATGATAAACTGCGGTAAAATTTCTGACGCTTAGTGACACAGTTTCCTATTTTAAATAGTGTTAAAACCGTGTTTGATTGCTACACTTTGTCAGTAACTCACGGTGACGCTGCTCATTGCCTGGAAAAGCCAGAACTATGTGTCTGCTCCTCAGCAAAGCAGCAGCGGTCCCTCAGACGTAGGCGTGTATGCACAGTTTGCATTGTTTGGCCTGTGAAAACAAAAGTATGGTGGTTGCTGCCCACATGGACATGGTACTAGAGATTTATTACCCCTCGAAACAAAACCTGAAGTCTGGTTGTAGTTAGGATTTTACAAGAATGCCGTGAACGGTCACCCTGTCTGCAGAAAATCCATAAAAAAGTATCCGGGAAAAGGCAGGGAAGAACGATTAACACCCCCACAGCAGCATCAGAGGGGAGCGGCCTGGCTACGTTGTTGAGAAAGACCTCGGCAAGGAACCAGAGAGGTGAAGACGGTCAGGATCTGACCACTGCAGATCGTTCTTAAATTCACATTTTTAACTAAATACAAATTGTTAAATGATTCCACTGCGTGTATAAGTACTTTTTGAACATTTTGAGCACATTGCAACAATACCATGATAATAATGATAACCGGGATAAGTTTGGTCACAATAATCGTGATGTGAAATTTTCACAGCGTTACATCCATAGTTTGAATCTTGGGTTAGTTTTGATTAACATCATGGCATCCAGCCTCACAAAGCAAATTGTGACATGTCGATAGGTTTACACCACTAGAGATGCTACCCACATCACATTTAGGTGGAGTACAGTACATTTAATCATCTAGATCAGGGATGAGCAACTGTTTTACTGTGAGGGCCAAATTAATGTTCTCACTCTTTGAGGGCCCAATTTATAATATGTAAGGATACTCACCCAGTTGCCCATCCATGATGTACATGGCTGTTACGTGTGGTTATTTTTTCATTTGTCTCTCGGTCATTCAGAGTACAAGTGTGAAATCATATCAGCAGCCATTAGAATATGGGTGTGTGTTTTCTTGACATTTGTGTGAACAAGACGTCCTCAGGCGCTGTGCTAAGGACACAGCCGACTTTAAACTAAGCTAACTAGGTGCTGGGTGTCCTCGGCTGTCAGAGTCAGGGTTGATGTGTGAGGGCAGCGGTGCGCCTATGGAACGGTTCCAGTGTTTGTGTTACAGGTGGGTGGTCCGAACGTGCTCAGGATTTGATTTAGTCCTTATCACCACCTGCTCACTCTACCACGTCCTGTCAGCTTTCGAATCAAAGGGTGCCACGTCCTCTGACCTCAGCCTGTGCGCTATCAAGCCTTGTTGTTACCCGCTCCTTGTTAGCGCAACAAAATCCGCTGCGAGCCAGGCGGAGGGATGGGAAGGTGAGCAGATGTGGGGAACAGAGGAGAAGGTGAAAACCCAGCTCTAACAGGCCTCCTCTGCTAACAAGCAACTGTCAGAAATTCTCAGAGACACACAAGCACCAGTGGTGGTTAAAGGTCGTTAGTGTCAGCTCGCTCTATGTTTGTGTGTGTGTGTGTGTGTGTGTGTGTTGTTGAGCATAATGGCTGGTTGTGTTGTTGACTTCTGATGCACAAAATTTCCCATCTGTCATAATCTTCAAGTTTACAAGGTCTTCAGTGAGCAGAGCCATGCCAGAAAATCTTAGAGAACGTACAGCGCTTCAACGAGGCTCTAACCAGCAGCAAAATGTCATAAACTCTGGATATCAGTCAGTCACAACAGAGACAGTCAACATAATTTAGTTTGGAGTCATCCGTGTTCTTTGTGCTGCGTGTTGTCGAAATGATTTCAGATAGTGAACAGTGAAGCAGATGTCTCTGCAGTCTACAACATGCTCCTGTCTCCTTATGCAGAAATAACTTCATTCACACCAGGATTTTATTTGTAAAAACAAAGACACGGAAAACAAAACTTACTTTCAACAAATGTTGCACCAAATCCTCGCTAAAACATGCAAAATGGATTCTATATCTGTATCTTCGGTCAATTTGTTCTCTCCTACTTGAGCCTGAAATGTCCTCCCACACACACAGCTGACCGGCCAGACCACCCTCTTTCTCTCACTCTCTCTCTCTCTCTCTCTCTCTCTCTCTCTCTCTCTTCTCTCTCTCTTTCTCTGACATTCTCATTTCCATACTCTGTGTTGAGGCTGTCAGTATTTTATCTGTGCTGATGTTGGTCTAGAAGAAAGTACAGTAGTCTTTACTTTAATGCGACTTGTGTTTCAAAGCAGTCGCATCTCTGACGACAAACAGTGGACATATTCTTTGAGCTCTTTAAGACGCAGAACAGACCAGAGGAAGTTGATAAGAAATGACTTAAAGTAAAGGCTGCTTGATTTTTGCAAACCAAAAAAAATATAACCCTGATTATTTTGATGGCCATATCTACACATGGGCGGCATGGTGGCACAGCAGGCAGTGCTCGTGCCTCACAGCAAGCAGGTCACTGGTTTTAACCTCATGGCCTTTCTGCGTGGAGTTTGCATGTTCTCCCCATGCATGTGTGGAATCTCTTCGGGCACTCCAGTTTCCTCCCACAGACCAAAAACATGCTCAGTAGGTCAATTGGTGACTCTTAATTGCCCTTAGGTGTAGATGTGAGTGTGTTTCTCTCTATGTGGCCCTGTGATTGTCTGACAAACAGTCCAGGGTATAATAAACGACTGTGCTGGAGCCTGGGGCTATAGATGATGGATGTCCACACATAAATTATGATATAATATATAAATTATCATTAACATTCTGACCCCCCATTCTATCTTGAACAGATACAAACGCCTAAGTGTCGACTTATTTCTTCCATGACTCAAATCTTAGGTTTTAATTTTACAATTTCAGGTTTTAACAAATAAAAATTTTCCT
Source organism: Cetoscarus ocellatus (assembly GCA_037902135.1). Taxonomy (NCBI): domain Eukaryota; kingdom Metazoa; phylum Chordata; class Actinopteri; order Labriformes; family Labridae; genus Cetoscarus; species Cetoscarus ocellatus. The sequence goes on from JBAMNC010000649.1 coordinate 1,926,447, forward strand.
CAACAACAAGACAAAAGCCAACCGATATTTTTGTCACACAGCTCACATTGATTTTTACATACATCCGCCTCTCTCATGCAAGTAGCCAAACAGAATTATGTTTTGGCACATGGGGTGGCTAGTTAAATTTCGAGAGGGCCCAAAATTTGTCCCCACCCTGCCCTGGAGTTGCTCCCCACTATTCAAGAAGCACTGGTCTAAAGTAACATTGTCAAGTTCTAACAAAACCAAAGAAAGCCAACAAAAGCCCATTGTTACAAAGTCCACATTGATTTTTACACAGATACCACTCTGACAGGGAAAATAGCCAACCATAGTGAAGAACCTTTGGATTGGCTCCTGCCTAGGTTGATAAACCTCCTCTGAGGATTGATCCATAATGTATTTTGACCAAATGGCACAGATTTTTCATTTAGACCACAGCAGATGGTGTTAATAAGTGGAAATGAGGAAGGGATCTCTATTTTTAGTCTGTGATTTACATCCATACATGAATATTTTTGATGATCAGTGACTTTCTGTAAAGTAATGTGCAATCTCCAAAGATGACTAACCTACAGTTAAGTATTTCAGATTGGCAGTTGTAATCTGTGTTGATTTAGTGTTTACAGCTCTGCTGAAATGAATGTCCCATCTGATAAATTGATTTGAATAATTGCCTTCCAGTTCACTGTGGAAAGGATTTGCTCTTGTGTAAGTGGAGCAGGATCCCACAGCCCCTGGAAGTAAATTTTTCCTATCAGCAATTCAATATTTGCCTGATGCTAGTTTTCCTCCCTGTAAGTCTACAGCCTGAAATAGGTATATGATTGGGAAATCTATCAGCCAGGGGAATGCCGGCTCACCCTCACAAAATTAATTTCTCACTGAATTTGGTTGGATCTCTATTTTTCTATCTGTGAAGCCCCATCTGCGACTGCTCGTATTGACTCTCCGATACGCACGAGGTAATCGTTACATCCCTAGATAAAAGCAAGAGATTTAAGGCTGCAAAGACTCGACAGAGCTGCACAAACTCTTCAACTCCGGTCAGAAACTCCAGGCACGTCCAGCTGCCAAGGTCTGCATGTGTGGCTGCATCTCTCTGCTTGGTGTTTGTGTGTCCGTCTGAAGCGGTGTGTCAGTGTTTGTATACCTGTATCATCTTAGACTGACTCATTCCCTGCTAGAGGCCTCTCACAGCAAAATTACTCCTCTCCTTCAATCTCTCTCCAAAGAAAGATGGACAGGATTGGTGGATTCGTGACCGTGTTGTTTTCTGTGTTTGTGTGTGTGTGTGTGTGTGTGTGTGTGTGTGTAGGACAGAGCACCTGTGTTTGTCTCTGCTATGCTGCGTTTTGATCAACAGGTGCCACTGTGGAGCTAAATTTGTAGGCCGGCTGAAGGCAGAGTGTGACCAGTATGAGTGAGAAAAAGATACAGAGAGGGAGTAATGGAGCACGCGCAGCAGAGTCAGCCTCACAGAAAACCTTGGCCGAACCCCAGCCCTCTTCTTTCCTACGTCCTTGCATGCTCTGTCCTTGTATCATTTTCACAATGTATGGGGGAGAGATGTGTAGAATTGCAGGCCGTTGTTCTTTTGGGGGTCGTATGCAGTGAAGGAACGTTGGTAGCATGGTAATAATGTGCTTTAGTCCTTTTCTTTTGTTGGGATAGCGGTGACAAAATGAAGAGAGGTATGCTGGCCCAGAGAGAATAGTCACAATGGAGGCTTATGGGAAATTACATTAGGCTTTTATTGTAGTAAATTTGACTACAGTTTCCACAGACAGATGGACAAAAACACTGCCTCTACTGAGGGCTATCACAATACCAGAATATTAAGCCGAGTGATGATCCAAGTAAAAAACAAGGACATTGATTTGTGTTTGATAGCAAAACAGAGAGTCCTGTTCATCCATTGGGGGTAACTTCCTCTGTTCTCAAAATTGTAGGCAATCTCCTGCGCAGTGTTTGATCTGACAATCTTCTTCACTCTGTTTCGAGATCTTAATGCTGCTATTATGTTTGTACAATGCAACAGTGCTCTCTTTATACAGCTTTGGGTTAGGCCTAATGTGTTTTTAAGTTTGATTGATAAGTCACTAATTATGATTTAAAATAGCATGAGACTTCGGTGTGCTGAAACATGGCATTGTTAAGTATCAAGTAGGGCTGTATGATATTAGATTTTTGCTGATATGCCAATATTTTTGAACTCATGATAGCTGATATTGATATTATTCTTCCAGAGCACAAAGTTTTTACTCTTGTTACTTTTAATGTGTCAGTCTATTTGTGTCCATTTTAAAACAAGAAAAGCATGTAACTCTTGAAAAAAATAAACTTCTGTTTTTAGATGCACCCTTTATGTTATGATAAAGTGAAGCAATATGTAACATTTGTGTATTTTGCCAGTATTACAGCTGATATAAGGGATACACAGTATATGGCAGATATGCATTGTGCATCCCTACTATGAAGGCATTAAAAGTGACTGTTTTCATAGTTAATGAAATTAAACTCTGATTCAGACTAACTGATAAGGTTGGGAATCCCCATCGGCCCAGGATATAATGTTATTGTGGTACTTGAGTCCTGATTGGATATTGTGATCCTAAATATTTTACGATATACAGAGTATTGTGATACTTAACATTGCATTTTGTTGCAGTTTGTGACCTTGACTGCATTAACACTCAGAGAGAATAAAAGACCAAGTTCTGAAAAATCTTGTCAGAAACATATCTCAGGGTATTCACATCACTTCAGCCAGTTTTTTTTTAAAACAGAGTAAAACTCATACAAACAACTCAACACAAAACAAGTTAATGCAGCTGCTCTTGCTGTACCGAACTTCTCTTCAACCTTTTGCTTCACTGCTCTGTCGAGCCTCAGCACTGCTGTGTCAGTGAAATGTTGCAGAGACGAGGTACATATCGGGGCTCTAGCTTGCATCAAAAGCCATTGATTTCCTCAACATGGTGAGACCTTGAGTCTTGACACATGGGTTTGGCTAATTTTTTAGCTTGCTCAAAGTTGGGAGGCAGCTTTGACTAGCTAAGCATGTGAAGTGTTGGCTGTTCTTTTTGCCGGGTTAGCTTAGCATTAGCTTTGCTGTCATCCACTTCACTTGCCCTGGGTGGTGCCAAGTGAGGCGAGCTGTATTTCCTCAGTGTTACGCTGTCATGCGTCACTCCTCCTTTTAAAAATCTGAATTAAGTCCACATGGCAGATTTATAAGTAATACAGTGCTGTCTTTTTGTCTCTCTCATGTTTGATTTACTAACTCCATCAGCACAATGCAGACCTCACTCACAAAATGGCTCAACAGCACCATCATTTAGACTTTAAAAGTAAATGATCTTATTTCTATAGAAATAAGTGATAAATATTGGAAAGTGATACATTAAAAATATGTATACTTGGTAGCTGTGAATTAATGTACTATAACGTGCCAAATATTGCTCTACCCCCCCCCGGCACACCAGATGGACTTTTCAATATATTTCACTTGTCCATCTGGGAAAGAGCCCATAGAACATGTTTGGGTTGAACCTTTCCAGAAGCATATCCGGCAGGTGATTGGACAAACGTTCTGTCAATCTGCATTTATTACAGGCCAATCAGATAATGCTGTAGGTGGGAGCTACTGTGCTACAAAACAGGAGCAACTTCATAAGCAAACTCTTGTCAATACATGTCAGAAGTGGAGCAAAAATGTCCTGACTGTTGAGAGGTTTGTAGTGTTGGTATATGGTTTTCATTTAATCAAGAAATGCGGTCACGTTCTGGAAAAACTGCTACTGAAGCTGTTAGCATCTATGCTAATCCCTGTATGTATTCATCACAGTGTGATGTTTTTGAGGTTGTAGTGATGTAGCATTTGGTTAAAATAAGGAACAGCAGTCATCCAAACATTCTCCACCTGTGGCAAATCCATGAACATCACATAGAGCACATGACGTTAAATCTAAATCATCTTCCTGTCATAATCGTGGGAGGCCATAATTGTAATTAAAAATGAAGAATGATCAGTCACTTTAAACAAAGCCCAGCTTTGTTTAAAGTGACTGATATTAAGCATACAGTTTTGTAGAAATAAGAAAAATATGTAATTTTAAGTCGTTTTGAAATGCCCTTTGTTTTATAGAAGGTCGTTGTGGCCCTGTTTGGTGTCATGCAACCTCCCATTTGTTCAGTTTACTCTTAATTCAGGTATTAACTTGAAGAGATAATGACATATTCCGTTTGGTCGACTCAACATCCCTAACTTTGACAACCATAATTAGTGGAGAGGTGTCAAGCTAATTCACACTGGACTTAAGTAGGGCTGTCATGATTTTCATATGATCATAGTTATTACGTACAAGTGAAGTTTTGTTCTTTATTATGAGAAAAGTATGAGTTTCAAAGAATAAATTCAAACATTAACATATTTATTTTAAGGCCGGGAGCTACATTTTATATTCTTTGGTATTTAATTCACATCTGTGTATGAGGACATTTTAACCTACAGTCCCACCGTGAATCAACACCCACATCTGCAGCTCATTGTTTCGGCTTGTCGCCCATATGTTTGACTCCCGTCGGCTGTTCTCAACCCCTGCACCATGTCACCACACGGTGTACCTTTATTTAAAATGTCACTGCACTCTCAAGTTTTGACAGCGGGTAGGCGTTTTTTTTTCTCTTTTTTTGACTGGTTTCAGCCTTGCATGTTCTGCCATGCACCTGTCCATTCTCATACAGATTTAGCACGCATTGTCTTCAAATTTTTATACTCTCAACCGCTATCATAAAAAACAAAGCTGTGGGCAGCTGCTCCCATTTTACAATTGCATGCAAACAGACAGACAGACTGCACGAAGTTCTCTGCCCAATCTTTAACGTCTGGCTCGAAAGAAGGGCACAGAGACAGAAATTCAGGTATGTGTCATGATAGGTTGAGCAGGACGAAAATACACCAAGGACAGGAGTGCTTAAAAAGGTCAGAAGGTAAACTGCATGAAGATTTAGGCAAATTATAGAAGGTGAGGTATTTAAGCGTGCACAAATTTAGAGCAATCTAGGATGTGCATCTTCAATGAAATTAACTGTAAAAAGTCACATGCAATAATCTAAACCATTTAAAAACATACTTTAAAGTACTCATTTTTCAGTTTACACTTTGTTAATTTTTTGCATCCATCATCTGTTCAACAGACAGAGCTCTGCAGTTGTCATCCTAACAGGAAAAGTATCCTATTCAACTTAAACAGTTGTTCACTTTATAATAGGGAATCAAATACATGTTTTCTCAGATTCGGACGTGTTAATTTTCTTTCCTTTGCTCTGTTACCCTACAGCTGTGTCATCTGACACTTAAGCTGTCTGTGTCTTGTGATATTTCATGGTTGCTTGTAGTGCTGAACAATAATAGGGGAAAAATGCAGTGTTTATTCCTTTTGCAGAACAAACTGATGTTTCTGGGAGCTTTTCAAACAAACCATGTACGTATCTCACTGTGTGCAACATAAGTGGATCTTGAGCTATTTTTTAAAATAAACCAGTGGTTCTTTCATTGGACATCGCAGATGTCTGCAAGAGGCTGTGATAAACACACATCAGCTCACATAGGGAGAGTCTCTCTTCATAAACTCATTGCTTGCAATACCACTTTTTTAATACCTTCATTATTTAACATCTTCGATAATTTCCTAACCCTGAAATGTGAATTCTCCATGAGCAGCCGTTTTTTTTTTTAAACTTCTGTTAGCTCACGTGTTGTGCTGCTTAGCTTTGATAGTTGTAGCAGTTAAGACTGATTTTGAGTATTTTCACAAGTTTGATCAAAATAAGGCTGAAGAAGGAAAAAAAAACATCTAGAAGACATTTTGAGTCATGTGGACAACATGGCATGTCCCGGGATGTGACGCTTGTACATGCACACATTGCAGCTGAGATGTGACAGTTTAATATTGTTCAGCCCTAAAGACCAGAAAACAGCTTATATATACACAGAAGTCATCATTTGGTTGCAGTGCTGTATTTCAACCTGATTCTGGGATGTAACAGTGCAGTGTGCAGCTGGATTGGCCTGATTCAATGTGTGTGAAAAGTCGTATCTACCTTGCAAAGCAAGCATGACGACAGCAAGAGGCAACTGCAGGCCGTGAGTACTTTCTGCTTGTGAAGAGATTAGCATGGATGCTGCCTGCTGGAGAGGTTTTATCAGATCAGGGCAGCATTGCCTGTTAAATAAAGAACAAAAAATGACACTGAAAACATCATTTAATGCAAAAGATATTTTTGACCCCCTCCTCACAGGTTATAGCAAGAGTTTGATACACTAAAGGACTCACATTTTGTGCTTCACTCAGCAGCACCTACCTACCATATTAATTGACCCATATAGAATATAACTGACAGATAAATCATCCACTCACCCTCTGGATACTGTTTAAAAGGTTCTGCCCTCCCAAAACACTTTCTGTTTCATTTCATTTCATAAACTGGAAACATTTAGTTCATGATATATTAGGATATATATTTCATATAACATTCAAAAAAGACTCCAAGTAATTTTCTGAATAAAAATGATTCTGAGATTTAAATTTTCTCACAACAATGTAAAATATATATTTTTAATGTAGTTTCTGAAAAATGATGCAAAATGTGTCTAAGTAAGAAGTAGAGGATGAGAAAAGATCTTTATGACTTGTTTGCTTTGAAAAACATTTCAAAACACATTTTAAATCAAATGAATAGATATACAATTAGTACTGAGTTAACTCAGTTAACAGTTGCTGCCTTTTTGTCCAGAATTAAAGCCTTAAAAACTCTCATGGTAGGCTGAATTTTCTCTGCTGACTGTTACTATACACAAGTTTTAGTCGAGTTTTTGAAAAGATGAGCCAGGCTATCATCAAACTGTGACACTTCACCAGAAAAACATGGCAAGGAAAACATTGTTTTCTATTGTTACAGCATGCTTCCCTGGTGCTCCCTGCTGTGATGCAATCTTCTTGCAGTTTTTGGACGTTCTAGTAAGTTTAGAAAATCTCCAACTTTTCGTCCTCCTCTGTGGCACTTTTGGTTGAAGCAGTCAGTCAAATTAAGTAGAAGGCTCTTATGACTTGCTGCCGACTCCGCTTTAGTTCCTGTGTATGGTTGGAAAAGCCCGTCGTTAGATAATGCTCACTTAAGAAAAGATTAATTCATCTCACTGTTTTCTTTTTTATTTATTTCATGCACCCAAAACCTGCTCTTTCTATGACCTTTCCAACTCCCTGGAGTAGAGCAACAGGAAGAGCTGTTTGGTCAAACACGTATTTTCTGTATTTTCATGCAGCCTTGTGTATACAATAAGCATTAGGACTAGGGATGCACAATGACTTTTTTTAAAACTGATCCTGATAACCGATAAATTTCTGCTTCCGAAGGCCGATACCGATAACATACCTGGAGATAAGAAACACTAATGAGAAAAAGTAGACCTAAGGTATATCATGACATTGATACTATTAACAAAACCAAAAAACAGTTTTGACTCTTGAATTGAAGATATTATTTTTTTCAAATAAAAAACTATTAGCAAGCCTTTCAAACATTTGCTAAAAGATATCAAACAAATCTATTTGATATTTCAAATGAACATCTATTTACATAAACATAAGGTGCATTACTTATTGATGTAAAAAATAAAGGCCTCTAGAACTGAAATATTTTGCACCAGGATTTAAAATACGAAGTGAGAAGTGCATTTCATTGTCAGTGCATTACTTTGTTCTATTAACCACACTCATCCATTACCTTTGTCATATTACGTGCATTATCTTGTAAGACGACATGTACCATATCCTTCTTAATATTCCACTGCTGTAGCATGGCTTCAAAAGCCCGGTGAATCACTGTACCTGTGTGTGTGCCGGGTAGCTCCTGGGAATGCAGCACCGCCCTGTATAGTTTAAAGTCTGTATTCAACCACTGCGCGGTCAGACTCATCATGCTTACAGGGCTGACATCACAAATCCATATATCTATGGTGAACTTATGTCATTTACGTTGCTGTCAATCAACGGTTAATCTGTCATCTGTCGATTGCATTATACTTGGTGAATTGCGTCTCCAAGTGATTAATGAGGGTGAATGGTTGGTCAGCCAGCGCCATCATTTCCAAGATTAAGTCCCCGATAGCTTTAGCCCCTGTGTTATCTCTGACAAATTTCTTGGACTTTTCGAAAGCCTCTCCAATGGGTAGTCCAGATGGCTTCTTACGGCTAGCTTAATGTTGCTACCGTCTTTTGCGGCGCTGTCGTCCTCATACGCTTTCAAAACTCTGTCGAAGCAATGGTTATGTTTCAGGTGACTTTTCAGGTTTGAAGTATTACAGCTCGTGCTATTTTTCCCTCCTCATGGAACTTTGCTAGGAACATTTATTGCGAATAGCCAGCGAAATGTCTTCCTATGCACGCTGTGCTTCATACACTTGGTGCAGGAAGTTCCCAGTTCCCAGTTTGCAAGTCATTTTTCCGACCTTTTTATGTTCATATTTCTATGGTTTATGTATTTCTATGGTTTATGTGTAACATACTAGATAATGGGTAATATATTATTGATAGGACGTTGATATCAAGTCAACTCAGCAACTACCAAAATGATGGCTGAGTTGACGAGTTCTATTCTGACATGATGGAGTATTCTAATGAATTTTTTCAGTTGTTTTTCCGGTTATACCGACGCCACTTGAACGCAGCACTCACTGCAGGCCATTCAAGTCTCATGTATGAGTGGGAGTGCATGATTAAATGAACGACCCACACCACAGTGCGGACAAAAATATATATTAAATATTATCGGGGCTATTTTTTTATGATATCGGACTGATCAGAATGACGTCATAATTTCCTAATATCTGGCCGATAAGTATTAACCGGATAATTATCGTGCATCCCTAATTAGGACTAAACAGTTAATTGCAATTTCAAAAAGATTGTAATATGACCTCTTGCAATATTCAACTCTGGGGAAGTATAGTATTCATTTTCAGTTAAAATATGTCAGAGAACCATTTAAATGTAATTGTTTTGCTCCAGAGGTGTTCTGGCCTGTTAAACATAGTTAAAATTAAGTAAATAAAAAAGTAATTAAATTTGTTTGTTGCAGAAAGTGCAAAAAATCATTTAATCATTTTTGTATTCTTTCCATAATAACTTTTTATACATATTTTTTATTGAACAGACAATGTGCTAAAATGCATCATTCCATCTTTTAAATTATAGGGGATATTGAAATTGCAGTGCAAGGCAATGAAAATAATGGCCTTGCATTATTTTACCAAATGTTTACCCAAAGTAGAGGGTTAACAAAGTTGTTTGCAGACTGGTTTGTGGTTGACATTCGCAGTTTGAGCACCACTAAACTTTGGTCCTTGTAATTATAGCCAAACACAACAGTTTTAGAATTCAATTTACATTTTCTAGATTAAAATTCTGCCAACAGCACTGTTCCTGTAGAACAGCCATTTCTGCTTTCCATTTTTTCTGTTTGTTTATTATCCTTTGCTTACATCTGGCTTGAGAAGCATGTCTGGAGTGAGATGGTAGCTGTAAGGCAAAGATGCAGTGGCTTCTGATGGTAGGGGGCTGAGTCACACCTCAAACAGAGCCTTTTGGATTGCTGACCTGTATTGAATGAGAAAATAAGACTGATTGAGTTGTAAGTGGGATGCCAACTATTAAGTTATCAGATTCAGTTGTTCAGCCAGCTGCTTAATGTTTCATCCCCAATTCTATCCTAGTTTGCTAACTTTGGTATTTATTTAAGTGATTGATTTTGGGCAGATCTGACTGAGAAAAGGTGAACAAAGAAAAAAACCCTCAGCACATTGTAAATGCCACTTGGTTAAACAACTGATGGAGTGTGCCTCTGTGCAATTCGCAGCCTTACGAAGCATGATTGGGTTGCCTGTTTGACTCGTAAGGAGGGATTATTATCAAACTAAGCGCCACTCAGTACCACTTTTGGTGAGCGTGTTTGATATTCAGCCCGTGTCACCAGTGTTCAGCGGCAGGACGAGGTATCCTGAAGGTAGAAGCAAAATTAGCCCGTGCTTTCTTTCCATTCTCCCTCCACTACTTTACTCTATTTTTCTCTTTTCCCCTCCTTCCCTGTTTCCGAGTCACAGCAGATGAGAGCGCTGCCTCCGCCCTTCTATGAAATCGTTTCCTCTTTTCTTTTCTTGTCTTTCTCTGCTTCTTTTTCAAGTACTTTCTTTATGCTCTTAAATATCCTCCGGTCCTTTTTTTCCGTGCTCTGCTTTATGAGATCTACACTTAATTGTCCTTCTGTTCTGAACAACACATCCAGGATGGATAAAGCAACATACATTTGGAGAGGGAAATAAATTAAGCACCAACCAACATGTCCTTTCCGGGATAATTATATCTCAAAATAAAGGGCCTGGATTTGAAGACAATGTGTTCCTCTTTAATAACAAAAAGTCCTATTTGTGTTTGTGGGAAGCAGGAAGTGCTTGATCAGTGCAAGGAAAATAAAGTAATTATCAAGCCTTATTTAACAGCTTATCTGAGTTTGATTGCACTTCAATTCAAGCAACTTTGCATACTTAGTGGCTGAGTACCACAATTTAAAAGATTAAGAATGTATTTCTACTCAACTGGATAACTACCAACACTGTCAAAACACAAAACACGTTCTTAAGGTCTCTGATAGATGTCTCTGAATCATGAACCTGTTCTTAAACTAGAGAATTGTTGTAATTGGGGTATTAAACTGACATTGGCTATTTCTTATGTAGTCTCAAGCTTGAATAGCATAGGTAACACATCTGCCATGTTTATATAAAGGCATGAGCAACAGGCTTTGTCTCAAATCAGGGAAACCATCCTTCAAAAGATTCAGCCTGTGATGGAGCCAGTATTTGTTGCCTCTGTGGCCTAAAAAAACTCATCAGCTGCATTTGAGGTGGCAAAAGTATCCAAAAATATAGTAACCTAACCTATTACTTGAAGGACAATAAGAAATTAAATGCCCCCTTGTCTTTTAAAAGTGCAGGTAGTTATCCAGTTTAGTTGAAAACACTTCCTCTTATTTAAGATTGTGGAACTCAGCCACATAAGAGTCAGCCAGGTTGGTGAAATTGGCATGCAATGAAATAAGAGATAAGTTGTGCCAGGAGGCACTGGATAGATTTGTTGGAAGAAGGATGGTCTGATTGTTGGCTGCATTTGAAGGAGCTTTTTAAATGGGACTATCTTCAGTGAGCAACTCTTACATAATGCTCACATAAACACACGCAAGATGAAGCTAAAACAATGTATGGATACAGAAATAACAAAGGATTGAGGGGATGGAAAAGGAGATCACCCTCTGATAATACCTAAAAACAACTGCACAATGGATGCCAAATAAGACATGAACTCAGTTACTCTGGCTGTTTGAAGTTAGACACAATATGGCTAGATTTAGGGATTCACACCAGTGATTTTTTTCCAGTACTGGATATTATGATCTGTTTTAAGCCCATGCTGATATTTACATGTTTTGTAAAGAACACAAAGCATCTCCTGTTCTCTAGTGTGACACTCCAGAAAACTAACATTTGATCTTTTGAATGCAGACATTTAGTAATGATGAGGTGAAGTAGGGGTGTAAGAAGCACATATCAACATGCCCATATAGTGTAATGTTTTCAGGAATCATACCGCTAGTTGGCAGACATTCAGCAATTTTACTTTTCCGTTCTTTGTGACATTCATTTTTATTATTTCTGTGGCTGGAATAGACTATAAAGTTCATCCATGTTGCATGCTGTATGTACTTTACATAACATCCGACAAGCTTTGTAATGCTGAGTTTTTCCTAAGCTGCTTGACATGAGAGCGAAGTTACCCTGGCTGTTTGGTTCATGTATGCGGCAACGACTCATCGCCATGTAGCCTGGCTCCAGCTGTAGTCTGCTTGTTCTCCTTTTGACAGATGGAGCACAGTTTTAATTGATATTGATGTAATATTGATCGAATAGGATTTTTTATTAGATTTCCAATGTCAGTAAAACTAGCATGTACCAAATCCAAAGACTGCAAACAGTTAAATATTTAAGTGTGATGAAAACATTTTCAGTAAATGGAAATAAACTTATTCAAATATAAAATCATAAATGATAAAACAAATAACAAATTGTAGTTAGTGGTTATGTTCCATTGTGGTCAAACTTTAACAAACATTTTACACATGACAAACTCTTGTCGACTAAATCTTTTTAGGGCATCCTGCAGTTAAACCTTTTACTCTTCACTGTCCTGTTTTGATGAGCATGGACCCCAAAAATGTAAATTGAATTAAACTAAATAAATTTTACAGCCCCAAAACTTTAAGGCAACCCAAATGAATCTTGTTGTTAAAACCACAACCATGTAAAGGATAATGTCACTGGTAAGTGAGATTAGCCAGAGTCACTTAAATAAATGAGTCAGTAAAATAAATGGATAAAAACAGAAGAGGAAGAGAGCTATATGTGGATATTATACAGAAGAAATCAGAGAGAAATCAAATTTCAGATATGTAAACTTAAGGTATGAAAATTCCAAAATATGTATGTGTGGGTTTGATTGGCAAATTTCTTTTATGGTTGCTTGGTGATAAATGACCTCCATGCAGTGCACTAATTATTGCCAAAGAAAACATTGGTTTGCTCTCAATGTTTAGGCAGTAATTAAAATTTTGAAGATGCTCTATTCTGTCTTTATGCCATTAGTGGAAAAATGATCCTGCATTGAAAATCTATGATTAAGGTATTAAGTTGAAGATATTAATAAGATAGGGCACTCATGCCCTTGAAAATATTATTTTTTTAAGCACACAGTGCTTCCTTCTGGCTGTCCTGCTTCCCTATGCCAAGCTTCTCACTCGCTGCCCAACACAGGTGGTGGGGGCTGCCAGACCCCCTGTCTGGGCTCGCATCTTGCTTCACATTGGCTCAGAAGTAG
>JBAMNC010000650.1:600000-820000 GCA_037902135.1 Cetoscarus ocellatus
TGCAATACTGCATTGTTTATTCACAAAATCAACCAAACTTCATGTAATGACAAAATCCTCAGAACAAGGCAGGCACAACGTTAAGGCTACATATAAAGTGCTGATTAGAAGGCATGTTTATTTATTTACAACAGTAAGACTATTAAAATACAAAAGGCATTAACAATGGAGTATTGACCAAAGCAATTCAATATTAGTCCGTAACATCACCACAGTCATACATATATTTGGATTTTGTAAAGTACTGATGACCAAGCTCGTCCTTCAGCTGGATGTCTTTCAGCTAAGTGTTCTCTTACTCTTTGTGTAGGTTGGTTGAAATATAAGAGTCAAGATTTCAATCGTGAAGTTTATTTGCTGTGCAGAGGTGGACACACTAGCTCCCAGTACTGTTAGTATTGTTGTTTCTTCCACAGTGTGACACAGATTAGATGCTTTGGGTTTTTTTTCCTTCTTGCTGACTGTATCTGTGTCTATATATCCATGTATAAACCAAAGAACACATAAAAACCGAGGTAGCTTCCATCAGTTTTAGGGGATCCCCTTATCCTTGTTATGTGTCATTTATCACCAGTCTTCCTGTTCAGCACTTGTCTGTGACTATTCAGTTTCCTCTTTTTAGTTCCTGTCTCCTTAAGTTTAAGGTAAAGATGTTTACGCCACACCTCTGCTCAGCACAAACACTTGTGTTTGTTTCCTAGAAACACAAGCTTATTAAACTGGTATTGGGGCTTAATTATTTGGAAAATGTACTCACCCCTGATAGATGGCTCTACAATCAGATTGTTAGATCACATCAAGTGAGTCATATTGTGTTTGTCTCAGAGCCGTTTCTAATGTGAGACAGGCTATCGGGAAGGGGAGTGGTGTTTTTGTTTATAATCCTGGTGTAGTTATGTGTAAAAGTATTTGTCATTAAAATTAGCAGCTGCTTTTAGCAATTACTCACTTATTTAACACATCTCTGTGAAGCTAAATATGTGCCAGCAGTATGACAAATGTTCCCTGTGGCATCAGGAGAAGCAGAGGTCCCTGCTGACGACAGAAGTGACGAAGCAGCTGAGAGTCAGTGTAACCACATGAACCAAAGACCCTGTATTGAGCTCTCTCAAAAACTAAGCTTGTCGTATCGTGTTTTGTTAAATGTGACATGAAGTCTCTTTACTGCATAAGAGCTTGCTCTGATTTTTATATTTGTTTGATCCTTTTGAAAAATATTCAAAGCTTTTTCTTTAACTACTTTCACACCCTGCCATGTTTTTTTACCTTTTGACATTATTTTTTAGGATGTAGCTTTGATAGGTCTTGACTCTGATTGTATATCTTTTACTCATTTATGTATTTATTTTGTTTTACCCTCTGGCATGTGGAACACAATTCTAACATGCGCTAAAATCCTTAAAGCTTAAGCTCACATTTACTGTGGTTGAGCACTAACTCATAAAGAATCAGAACCAGGTCAGCTCTGGTGGTTGGATATATTAAGTATTGTGAATATAAAATGTTAATTATTTTGAGAAATGCAGAAGTCACAGGTGCCTTACAAATGGAAAAGTCTCCTTACAGCATGTACTATATGAGGTATTGATCACTGTACAAATGTTGGGCATTGGTAATGAAGACATACTGCTGTTTCATCATAGTTTTATTTTAATGTATTTCCTGAATAATTTAAGAGATGAGTCTCTCATATCAATACTTTCCTGGGGTTCTTTCAACAATGATCCTGACATGTACAAATCCAATTATCTGTGACCTTGATGCCCAGACAATGCTTTTAATGTTTTATTTATTCAAAAATTATGCATAGTTTTAAGCAAAGTAATGTCTCCCTGTAATCTTTTAGCCAAAGGCTGTTTTAGGTGAAACTTCTGCAGAGACTCAGCTCAGGAATATTCATATTGTTTTGTGTTACAACTCTTTCCTGTGCCTTCCTTTTTCTTGATATATGTCCCACTGTTTCCAGTGACCTTTTTATCTGGAACAGTTGTTCGCATTAACCTTTTCGATGCGTCATGTTTCTTCACTAGTGGTCTAGAGGAGAAACTTCTGTTACTAGTGGAAAGATAAAAAAGAGTGTCTTTATTTCAGAGCTGCCAGCCTACAGGAAATGAAAGCGTTTCTCTGAGCCAATACACATAAACTCACACACAAACACACACTGCTTTTACACAAGCACACACCTTTTTTCCATACAAAGTAAGCTGTCTCACCCACTGAGTATTATTATTTGATAGATTGTTATCAGGGGAGCGTGGTGACAACAGCAGTCTTACCTGCTCAGCCCCTAGGTGCAATAGAAGTCAGGCCGAATGTAATTGTTTCAGGGCTAGTTATTCTTTCAGTGTAATTTCTACTGTCACAGCGCTGCATTGAGGGGGGGATAGGGAAGATGGTCCTCTCCTCACCTTGCCTTGCTTTTTCTTTTATATCACCGCCATTCCCTTTACTATACTGCTGATTCCTCTTTTCCCAGCCCCCATTTGGTTCAATGCACCATATTTTCTTCTGTGTCCCTCTGTTTTTCTTTTCAATCCACCTCTGTATGTTTTTTTCTTTTTCTAATGTCAACATGACCTTTTCTTGTTTATCTTTTACCCAGTCCAATGTCCAGCCCATGAGGTGCGTTTTGACTCAACGGGGGTGATCTTGAGTCCAGGCTTTCCTGAAAATTACCCAAATCTCCAGATGTGCTCCTGGCTGATCAATGTGGAGAAGGGCTACAACATCACTTTGCACTTTGAACTTTTTCAGACAGAAAAGGAGTTTGATATTTTGGAAATATTTGATGGTAAGTTCATCATTTTGAGTCAACACTTATCTGACCACCAGGAAAAGAATAAAAGTTGTTTGTCTTGTGTTATAAGTTAAATTAAGTCGTGGTAAAATTGTTATACGTTTTACTGTCCTTGTTTTTTTTCTTTTGTTTTTATAAATTTCCTTTGATTACAATTTATTGGTTTAAATCATCGTTATCATCAGAAGTTAAGCTTTAACTTAATTTGGTCTGTCAAACAAACTAACTTATATTTTATTCATGCAAATTCCACCTTTAATCATGGCTGCATCTGGGCAACTTGATTTGTACAGCAGTCTTTATACACACAGCAGTTTAAAGTGCTATGCAAGGTTAAACACAAATATATTATGATGTTAAGGGAAATGGGATCTGATTTTTTTAATTAGGAAGAAAAAAATACTGATCCCATTTTATATTTATATTTATATTAATCCTTTGGAGTAGCTTTTCACGGGACATTTCTACACCATTGTTAACCTCTTTTGAACATTGGACTCTGTTTGTTAAAACTGTACTTCAAAAGGTGAATTACTAGTTCATTAGATTAACACAATAAGGGGGAAAACTTGTTAGGAGTGGACTTCCAGGGTTGCTTTGCAAGCGATTTGAAAATGCTTTGCAAATAGCAACCCACTTTTAACAGCTTTTTTCCTTCCTTATGTAAAATTTATACACAAAATGAAAATGTTGGTTTGCTGGTTAGCAGATATATATGGACTTTAATAGGGGTGTAACAGTGTGCAAAAATGTCAGTTCAGTTTGGTTTGGGGTTTTTGAGTCATGGTTCGGTACGTTTTCTGTACCCTTTTCTGTACGGTGCAATGTTCAGAGCTCTCTCATCTGCAACTTGCCTCACTCTTTAAATGTTTTGTTTTTCTTCCCTGGTCAAATTCTGCTGCTACAGGCCTGAATCTCTCATGTTGCAAGCTTAAAAGTCCCATTAGCACTCCTTAACTGTGTAGAAGGGCGGATAGGGGGACAGGATGAATGTTTACAATGCTGAAAAGTTTCTGTTTAAGTCCAGATGTTAGAGGGGAACATGTAATCATGAATTTATCTAAGTAAAATCCCTCTTTGTGTGAATATTTGTCAGGATCAAGTTCCAAAGAAAAAAACTCTTACTGCATTCATAAATTGCACATGAAAAAAATACTGAAAATCACTGTAAATGGTGAATAATGTCCACACATTACACATTATTCTTCTTTGTTTTTCATGACAAAGCCAAAGTATTCTCTGACTGGAGAGTCTGTTTTTACCATTTGGAGTGTGTGTGGTGCGCTTAGGTTTACATGTCTGTGTTGAACACTTAATATCAGTGTACTAATGCACTTCTGCAAGTTTGCATGTATTCGTTCAGTCCATGCCCAAACCGAATCAAACAACCCATACCAAAATGGTTAAAAATACATACACCATGACAACCCTAGAGTTCAGGTAGCATGCAGAATTTAAAACAAGATGTAAGCAGTGATGGTGGATAGAGTGTGAGTCTCTTTTTGTCATCTTTCATTATCATTTTGGTTGAGAGCCTCTGATATTAAATCATTCTGTGTGTTTGAAATATTAAAAGTGTTAAAATTAACAATGAAAACAAATAAAAAATCTAGAGTCAAGCACAAAATTTTGTTTTTCTAAAACTTCTCGCATGTATTTTTGTTTCTTTATCTCTGTTCCAGGTCCAAACATTTACAGTCAGAGTATGGCCTCACTCAGTGGTGACATTGAAACGCCATTCAGCATGACCACCACAGGCCACCAGCTCCTGCTGCGCTGGTCCTCCGACCATGGCACAAACCGCCGCGGCTTCCACATCAGATATGTGGGTGAGTATCAAAGTATGTATCCAGTTTATAATCATATTCTTCTTTTCTTAGAGCACTTTGAATGTGTCTTATTTTTTTAACAACAGAGAAGTGATAAAAGTCATGGGTTAATCATTAATATTTTAATGAAATGAACAAGTCATAATGCTTTATAGGGGCAAAAAAATCATTAAGCCTTCTCTGCAACTTCTGTATAATACAATGATTATAATGTGACCCCATGATTTTTCTCACAGTGTGATGCAATTGTTTCAGGATGTTATTCATTGAGTTTTTAATACCAGTTAATTCACAAAAATACTTTGCATTTCCACAAAAAGTGATAATAGTTCCCTGCAGGGGAGGATTTTCACACACACAGAAACCACAAGACAGTGAGAGAGTCAGAGGAGGCCTCCATGCTGCTTTGCACTCCTTAATTTGAAAAAGGACTTAAATTCTTAATTGGCTGTTTAATAAAGCAAGTAGTGCTAAGCAAGAGCAGCAGAGGGAATCTTATTCCATTCAAATGCATCAATAATAATGAAAAAAGCACAAAAGACATTTATTTTTCATGTCATGTCTTACCGTTATATTTAATACACGAGAGTGTTCCAGTGAAAGCAAGTCGGTGTGATGAATTTTGTAAAGAAAACTCCTCCTTGACTTGATTGACTGGAACAGAAGCTGGCTTTAACTCCAGTGTGAGTCCTTTTATCTTAAATCCCTGCTATTTCCCAGTCATGCTGGTTTGAAGAAATATTTGACAGCTTTTTAAAGAGTCAGATCCCTCCCCCTGCATTTCCCATCCTATCAGGTGTTTAGTGCTCTTACTCTGGATATCAAGTTGACCTTTTTATGTTTGATGAGATAAAGATGAGAGAAAGGGGGGCGATGCGACAAATATCTGGAGGTTGCATGTGTAAAAGCGAAATTGAAAATGTGCGTGCCCATAGGCCAAAGAGGAATAGTAATAATGTGACTTTGAGGACTTCCTTTACTGTGTGGCATGCAGCCCATGTACTAAATAGATGTGATGCTCCTCAGGCCTTGTTCTTCATTATCTTCGTGCATTTAAAATGGAGCCTTGCTGTGACTAAAAATGTTCTCCTGGGTCTTTCTCTTTGGGGCTTTTTTTTAATACCTCTCTCTTCTCTTTTCTCTGCTTTACTTCTCTCAGCTTTATTTCTCTCTTTCCTAGTTAATATCTGCTGCTCTCTATTCCCTTGCCTTAATTTTATTCTCACCATCTCTCTTGTATCTCTTTCCTTTCCCTTGTCTTTCCACTCATCTCCCTTCCTCCCCCCTGGTCTTTTCTTTCTTCTTTATTGCAGCGAAGTACTGCAGTACCCCGGACTCCCCACAACATGGCTTTGTGGTGAGCCAGACCGGGGGTCACCTCAACAGCGTAGTGCGCTGGGCCTGCGACAGGGGGTACAAGCTGATCGGAAAGGGCTCAGCTGTGTGCAAGAATACCTCCTATGGCTACTACACCTGGGACGCGCCAGTTCCCGCCTGTCAAGGTGAGCACATAGGGCCTGGCAGCTTTTTATTTCCTACTTCAGCCTGCCTCTTTCCTGGTTTTCTGGTCACTGCCTCTGCCCTGTGCTCAGCAGGCAGACAGGCAGGCGCTTGAGGCAGCTCAGTGCCTCAGCCTGAGCTCTATTCCTGTGTTCGTAGCAGCTGAACTGTATCCAGCCTGATTGAGAGCCAGAACCCTGTCAGGTGGAAAGGGAACAGAAATCAATCCTCCCTACTTCTGTCAATTTCCACTTCTTCAAATTACTTTGGCTAACTCGCCATTAGCATGCAGTGTCTGCGGCTGTTTGGTCTCACTCGACTAATTGAGTTCTCTGATGCGCACATGTGAAATGTGTGCCTTTACACTCACATGCCCTCACTCAGACACTCTCACAGAAGCAAACAGCAACAGATGGTGTGCTCGATTGCATTTTATCAGGATGCAGTGAAATCAAAATATGTATGCCATGTACTTCAAAACGATTTAAAAACACTTTCCACCTGTGATTAATTCCATCAGTTGGGTAATTGCAAACAGCTTTTTCAAAACATATAAACCGAAGCGTAGCTGCAAAGGAATTAATATATTTGTACAGATGCTGTCCATCTGCTGTCCCCTAGATGGGGGAGTGCTTCAATCCTTCACTCTTTTCATTCAGTACTGTTCGATAGTTTGAAAATATGAAGTACATTAATCCATCTCTGTTGGTCATGCAAGAACATTGATCTTATGTAAAGTCTTAGACCCACTGACCTTTTAAGTTTTGGTGAATGTGATTGTCCCACAGTGAAACTTTGCATCTTCACTAAAGAAAAGTATTTGGTGTTTTAGTGTTTACTATCTGTTATATTGTGACTTAGCTGGACTCACAAATGAATGTTGATTGATTCTCTCATGAGGCAATAAGGGCCAGTGTAAAAGCTGCAGGCTACATTGGCAGATTCTTAACTTTGATGTTTCACAGTGTGCAGAGACCATCACTGCTCCATTTTATGATGAGTGTGTTTGCATAACTGCTCTCATTAGTGTGGCCCTGCAGATGTTGGTTTCCTCGCTCTGTTCTCTCGCTCTGCCTCAGCTTGGATGATAAACACCTTGAGACCTACTAGCTTTGGCTTTTTGAGTGAGTGAGCTCTGAGGCCATCGTAACCCAGATTTAAATACATTGGTGTAAGGACACAGTGCTGTGTGGGAGTTGTGTGAGAGCATCTTTATGTTAGGAGGAGTTACTGTTGGACTGCAAACTGTTTTCTTCAAATACATAGACCCTGTTTACCTTTCACATTAATATGTGTTTTAGGTAACTGAATACGAAAAGAAAATTATTAACTTAAGCAAAAATCCGATTAATTTGATTATGAAATGTTTCTCAAACTTAAGTAAAAGTAGCACTTCATGATTCTACTCAAAAGTAAAAGTTAAAATTACTTTGTTAAAAATGTATTCACAGTTCTGAATAGCTTTAGTGCATTTTCTCTTTTGTAATAAAAGGACAACAGCTGTAGAGTTATGAGTCAACCAGTTATTTGGTTTTGTATTTAATGGTTTACTGTACAAAACCCAAAACCAGTGAAGTTGGCACGTTGTGTAAATCGTAAATAAAAACAGAATACAATGATTTGCAAATCCCTTTCAACCTATATTCAATTGAATACACAACAAAGACAAGATACTTAACGTTCGAACTGGTAAACTGTGTTATTTTTTGCAAATATTAGCTCATTTTAAATTTGATGCCTGCAACATGTGTCAAAAAAGCTGGCACAAGTGGCAAAAAAGACTGAGAAAGTTGAGGAATGCTCATCAAACACTCATTAGGAACATCCCACAGGTGAACAGGCTAATTGAGAACAGGTGGGTGCCATGATTGGGTATAAAAGCAGCTTCCCTGAAATAGTCAGTCATTCACAAACAAGGATGGGGCGAGGGTCACCACTTTGTGAACAAATGCGTGAGCAAATTGTCGAACAGTTTAAGAACAACATTTCTCAACGAGCTATTGCAAGGAATTTAGGGATTTCATCATCTACGGTCCGTAATATCATCAAAAGGTTCAGAGAATCTGGAGAAATTACTGCACGTAAGCGGCAAGGCCGAAAACCGACATTGAATGCCCGTGACCTTCAATCCCTCAGGCGGTACTGCATCAAAAACTGGCATCACTATGTAAAGGATAGCACCACATGGGCTCAGGAACACTTCAGAAAACCACTGTCAGTAACTACAGTTCGTCGCTACATCTGTAAGTGCAAGTTAAAACTCTACTATGCAAAGCGAAAACCATTTATCAGCAACACCCAGAAACGCCGCCGGCTTCGCTGGGCCCGAGCTCATCTAAGATGGACTGATGCAAAGTGGAAAAGTGTTCTGTGGTCTGACGAGTCCACATTTCAAATTGTTTTTGGAAAGTGTGGTCGTCGTGTCCTCCGGACCAAAGAGGAAAAGAACCAGCTGGACTGTTATAGGCGCAAAGTTCAAAAGCCAGCATCTGTGATGGTATGGGGGTGTATTAGTGCCCAAGGCATGGGTAACTTACACATCTGTGAAGGCACCATTAATGCTGAAAGGTACATACAGGTTTTGGAGCAACATATGTTGCCATCCAAGCAACGTCTTTTTCATGGACGCCCCTGCTTATTTCAGCAAGACAATGCCAAGCCACATTCTGCACGTGTTACAACAGCATGGCTTCGTAGTAAAAGAGTGCGGGTACTAGACTGGCCTGCCTGTAGTCCAGACCTGTCCCCCATTGAAAATGTGTGGCACATTATGAAGCGTAAAATACAACAACGGAGACCCCGGACTGTTGAACAACTTAAGCTGTACATCAAGCAAGAGTGGGAAAGAATTCCACCTGAAAAGCTTCAAAAATTGGTCTCCTCAGTTCCCAAACGTTCACTGAGTGTTGTTAAAAGGAAAGGCGATGTAACACAGTGGTAAAAATGCCCCTGTGCCAACTTTTTTGCAATGTGTTGCTGCCATTAAATTCTAAGTTGATGATTATTTGCAAAAGAAAATAAAGTTTCTCAGTTCGAACATTAAATATCTTGTCTTTGCAGTGTATTCAATTGAATATAAGTTGAAAAGGATTTGCAGATCATTGTATTCTGTTTTTATTTAAGATTTACACAACGTGCCAACTTCACTGGTTTTGGGTTTTGTAGTATATTTTGACATTTGACCACATAAAAGTAAACAGAAAAATCACCAGTCAAATCTCATATCATACATCCAATGTATGATATGAGATATTACTGATAGAAGTCAAATGTAATTTATAATTTTGCTGAGCCATAGGTAAATAAAAAAATGCTGTATTGACCAGATAAATTTACAATGCAAAATATTTTAACATGGATTTACAGTTTGTTAAATATATTTGAGGTATATGACTTAAACGTTTTTCACTTAATGTTGTCCATAAAGAGTCAAATCCAAATATGAATACCTTGTGTACATCATGTTTCTTATCTATTAGATATTGAGCCAGTTTTGTTTTGCTTTTAAGTGTTATTTCAGACTGAGTATCATGATACTTTGCTAAAATTGCAATACAGTAAGAACACTAGTTTGGGTAAAGCTTTGAACAGATTAGTTAGTTAGTTTGCTGTTTAATTCTGTACCCAGCAGTCTTGGGATGTAATTATTCTTTACTTTAATATCATTGCTTTTTTGAGTAACTAGTGTCTGGGGTCAGCGGTAGCTCAGTCACTATTGAGTCAAAAAGGAGTAATAGGTTAGGAGTTGGTAGGTTGCCAGTGTATAATTATCATTACATTAGTGAGTGTATGATATGTTATGATACTTTACAGTACGAGTTCCATACCATAACACACAGCTTTGTTCTTATTGTAAAGTTAACGTAATGACTCCAAATGTTTCTTTAACGTCAGCTGAGAATGTATCCTGCCCATGGGGAACAGTGTCGTAATATAATTATTTAAAACTTGGGACGTGTTTTTTGCCTCAGAGTTGCTGGATTCCATTAATTTGAGCTGACTGACATCATGTACATACCCTCTACAGAGGTGGTGTGTGATACATTTTTAGTAGTTGATGATGTTGTGTGGCTCTAGTGTATTGGAACACACACACAAAGACCATTAAACCTATTTCTTAAGGAGTCTAGCCATGTAACTTGTGGCTAGGTATCCCAGCATGCCCGTAGCCAATGGAAATTAGCCCTCATTCAGTTGTATTACAAGCAGCTTCTCTGTATACCAGTGCTGGGATACAAAGCCACAGGCTCAGAGGCTAGCAATAAATCTTTGAACAGTGTTTCTTCATCATGTTGCCATAAACATGAATCTAATGAAAACAGTGAAACATGTTTAGTAAGTAAAGCTGGTTTGTTAGCTGTTTGGGTGAGTTGCTGGAAGGTCTTCACAGGGGAATTGTCAATGCAAAGTGTGAATTAATGGCAAAAGGGGCAGTCAGCTTGGTGCTAGAAAACCTACACAAGTGATAGTGCAAAATGTAATCAGGGTCTTAGCTGTCATCAGATTTTAAGTCATCCCTGTTTTTTGTGCAGTATCTACTGACATATTAAAAAACAGGTAAAATGTCACCTCAGCTACCTCTGCAAGTTTCAGGCTTACTTGGTTGATTAGCTAATTGCAAAGTCGGTGGATAACTTTTTATTTAACATAAAAACCACCTTAAACTCTGAAAGATTTATGAAGTACTTTAAGTTTGATGTCATTCGCTCTACAGAGTGTCGGATTACTTTCATCCTCAAGGGCCCAGTCCTATATGTAATATTTCCAAGGATTTCTCCAGCAAGAAGGTTTTAAGAGCAGTTTTATGGCTCCAACAGCCCATAATATATACTGTGTTACAAAATGACTTGGAGAAGTGTTTACATGACAGATGCAGCCACACATCCTTCTAAGAAATGCATCAGATGGGTGAAGATGCTTAGATTTGAAAAGCTTAAATGTTTACTGTTGCATTAGGGTTACTGAATTAAATTTTTTGGAAATGTCACACTTTATTGTGACCTCCTGTGTGACTTTTCAACTCATTAAAACAAACAAACGAAGATACTGGAGGAAGTAATTCTGCTAACAATGGCTGTTTCAAGAACTGCTGTGATAAATTGTTCATACTAGAATGATATATATATCGTCAAGGCTCTGGTAATTGCTAAACTAAACTGAAAGAAGTCTATATTAATCATTTTAGTTACACTTGTGCTTTATGTGATGTGATGCGTCAAAGTGTCTGCCATTAACAATGCTTGCTGTCAAAACACTAAGGTTTCTTTTGCTTTTTTTCTCATCTCATTCCAATTGTAACTGTTAAAAGAAAATTTGCATGATAACAAGAAGAAAATACGATTTGTAAATCAAGCACTTTGCTTTGCTGTGTTTTTCTTCACATGCTCCCAAAATATGACTGGTGTTACTTATGCTGTGTCAGTGCCTGCCAGCTCTCTCTCTTCAACTCGTGCTTGTATGTGTCCTGAACTGAGCACAGACCTGTGAGTCGACAATCTCTCTGCTTGCAGCCGTGTCTTGTGGTGTGCCCAGTGCGCCAGTGAACGGAGGTGTGCTGGCTGCTGATTACTCCGTCGGCACTCGGGTGACCTACTTCTGCAACAGCGGCTACCGGCTCTCCTCCAAAGAGCTGACGACCACAGTCTGCCAGCCAGACGGCACCTGGAGCAACCACAACAAGATACCCCGATGCATTGGTGAGTAGAGGATGATAGAGAAAAGCCTGGGGATGTAGCGAAGGGGGGAGATTGAGCTACAAAAATGAGGTAGCCACAAAAAAAAAAACACAACATGCTTTAGCAGTGAAACGAGGAAACATTTAAGAGATTAGAACAGGGGTAAAGGGCTATGAAGAAGACACAGATTTGAGGTTTTGAACATTTTTGGGGGCTTGAAAATCCACTCAATGTGTTGTAGAACAGTATTAACATGACCCTGTACCTTACTAAAAAAAAGTGTACCACTAGAACCAGA
Source organism: Cetoscarus ocellatus (assembly GCA_037902135.1). Lineage (NCBI taxonomy): Eukaryota > Metazoa > Chordata > Actinopteri > Labriformes > Labridae > Cetoscarus > Cetoscarus ocellatus. The sequence continues at coordinate 612,100 of JBAMNC010000650.1, forward strand.
ATGGCTTATCACAAAGCAACCACAATGCAACAAGGCTTTCTCTCCAGGCCAAATATCAGGCCAACTATTTTGTGTTGTGTACCCCACTCAAGCTATCCAACAAAGCCTGAAGCTAGTCATGAACCATTTCTGTTAACTCAGGCTGTCTGCACTCTGACAAAAAAGTTTCTGTTTACTATATCTATTGACTCCTCTTTGGCTATTAAGTAACAATTGCCGGTTGTTTGATTCTGGCAGATTAAAAAAACAAAAGCCATGATGACTACACAAAAGAATGTAGTTAAAACACCAGTGCTACTTCACACAAGGAGAAAGACACTGAAGATCGTTAAAAAAGTAGTTTGTTTCAACATTTGATAACCTTTGGGTTCCTCCCACATATGCCTGAGTTAAAAACTACTTCTCTTGATCTTAATCATTAAAACACGATTTAAATTGTAAAGTCAGGAGACCAAATCAGGGTCTAATAAAATATTATTGGAATCAAACTTTATTATAGTTATAACTTAAATCTAAGCAATTTTACAATGATGTGTTTCTTGTAAATGATTTAACTGACTTTTTAAAATATTAGAATTAAACATGACAACACCACTGTCTTTGGTAAGTTTGCATTGTGGTTATTCTTGTGTTTTTATCTGTTATTGGTTTTTTTTAATTGCAAGAGGCCTAGGCTGACTTTAAGCTAAAAATTGGACTTGACCAAGTTATAAATTTAGAGCTTTAGTGAAATGGTGGTCTGTTAGAGTTTGAAGAGCTTTTTGACATGATGAACGTTTTTCAACACATTGCTTTTCCTCTTATCCATCTTCACGGTACTCCCTCCAGAATAGTTAACTTGTTCTAATGAGTGAAATTAACAGATAATAGTTGCTGTGATTTTTGCGTTGACACAAGGGCGAGTGTTTCCATTCCAGTACATCTCCTCACAGTGTTGAAGTAAACAGAACAATGGATTGACAACATATTTACTGTTGAGACCAATGTTTATTCCTCACTGTATATGAACTCACAGCAAGAGGGAAACAGAGTTTGATTTGAAACTTGATTAGTTTAGGAGAATGCCGATTTATGAACAGTTTTGTACTGGAAAAAACATTTGTATACAGCAACTACAGAAACATTGATTTTGACATGTTATTTGTGATTTTTTCTTTGCTTATTATAACTTTCCATTGATACTATTAGAATTTCCTTTTTGTCTTGGAAGTGTTGTGTACAAGGAATGGGATAAGAAAATCAAAAATAGACCATCTGAATGATCGAAAACTAATAAAGATCAGTCTCTGACCAATTCCCTCTCTTTTTGTTTGGTACAGTCATTACATGCCCCAGCCTCAGCTCCTTCTCTCTGGACCATGGGAAATGGAGGATTGTCAATGGATCACACTACGAGTACGGAACTAAAATAATCTTCACTTGCAACCCGGGATACTATCGTGTCGGTCCTGCTCACATTCAGTGCTTGGCGAATGGGGTGTGGAGCTGGAGGAATGAAAGGCCCCGGTGTAGAAGTAAGTATAACTGATGATGTAACAATAAAGTCAAAATCATGATACCAGAGTATCAATTTATACATCAAATATGTGAAAATTAATGTCTTTAAAAAGTATTCATAGAAAAACCATGAGGTACTGGATTTCGAGCATGTTTTCTTTTAATTTTTTTCACGCATCAAAAGAGGTTGTTTGGCAATGACTTTCTGAGTTTTATATTTATGTTTAGTTTTTTGTTACCCACTGATGTGTGAGTTTGAATTCTCATCTGTGTTATTTATCAGATGGATGCTGTTTTTTTTATTCGTTCCCCCGAATAAACCTTGCATTAAGTTTATAACAATAACTCATTTTTCTTATATTTCCACCCAAAATTATGAATAATGCTGCAATAATAAGGAGTTATTCCAAAATTGCACCATTTAGATATTCTGTCACACTCTCAAGTATTTCCTATATAATGTTAAAATTTGAAGACATCTACTAAATCTTAAAACATATGAAAAGAGTCCTTGCAAAGGTCTGAAAAGGTATAAAATTTAAACTCAGTTTCTGGATATGTATTGTAAATATTGATAACTCTGAATAAAAAAAATAGAAAATAGCCTTTAAAAAATATATATATATACTTTATAACCAAATGTAGCATAACTAGGAAATTTAAGCATCACTGAATTAACACAAGTTTTTTTTTTTTTTATGCCATGTCTTTGTGTTTCATTAGTTTTATAGAAAACAAAATATTGAAGAAATTTCTTTTTATACAATAAAATTGAATCTTCTATATCTTCCATTTCTTTCTAAATTCACCAATTTTAACAATGCAAGAAAAAAGCCTCTTACTCAGCGTCCGCAAGATTCACTGTTGTAGTCTTCGCGATTTGCATCCTTACCTCTGTTGGATATTGTTCATGAAAGAAAAATCGCTCTATGCTTTCATAGGAACTACTTTTGAAGTAGCAAAAAGCTTAATAATCTGCGTTATATAGCAGGAGAGATGTGAGCCAGCATGATGAAAGATGTTGGGACAAAGGCAAACATCTTCATTATCCTCTCCATGAAATAGTACAGGTCACTCCTTTATCACATTAAGGTCAGTACGATGGGTGTAAATGACTGTGCTCTCCATTGACTGGCGATGTGAGCCAACTTCAGTCTCCTTACTCTGCCTCTCCTGTTCACTCACACTCATTCTCTTACTGGCTTCTATTTTTCTTTGCAAACTCATCAGTCTTCTTTCTCCTTTTTTCATTGTCCTCTTTTTCTTATTGCAGTCATTTCCTGTAGCAGTCTGCCCACTCCTCCTAATGGGAAAAAAATTGGGACCCAAACAACCTTTGGAGCTTCAGCCATTTTCAGCTGTAACCCTGGCTATGTTTTAAGCGGGTCCACAGTGAGAGAGTGTCTCCTGTCCGGCCTCTGGAGTGGAATGGAGACTCACTGCCTGGGTAAGCATGGTTTAAATGATCTCTTTAACTTTACAGAGGATAGTTTTGACCTGGGTCAAACACTGCCAGCGATCTGTCTGGACAGAATATGAGCTGTTTTGCTGTTTTGCTTCAGTCATCATGGCCAAAATAGAACCAGATGGGGAAGCAGAGAGTGGCTAGAGTTGGCTCACTTGCTGAGTGTGTAAGGAAAATGACAGTAAATGTAAAACGGTGCACAGTTTTTTGTCGGCTGGCATCATAATGATTCCTAATGTCACAGCAGGTTGTTAAGAAAATATGATTTAAATTGCTATAAAATATCAGTTCTGATGTTAATCTAAAGCCACATACAGATCAGAGATTTAAGAAGAACTGGACTGCAACCAGACTGTTAGACTGTTTGCAGAGGATGCTTGAACTGAGCTGTTGCAGCTGACAGTGTTGCCTGCAATTCAAGTAGTCTAGTCAATAAAAGCTAATTTTTGAACTGTAAGGTAAGTCAACAGCCAATCTGCAGCCTGTTGCACCAGCTATACATAAGTTCCATCTTAAGTTATGGTGTTAAGTCCACACTAAACCCTACATTGAAACTAGTTAAGTTGTTTGCATTCACAAATGCATAACTACTGCTTTACCAATACATTAATTAAATACTGACAACTGTGTATATAAATTATCATTAAATAGTTAATAAATCTTTACAGTAGATGCATAGGTATTCACTTGTGTCATGTTTTAAAATGTGACTTTTTTGATCAATTTGCTCTTTAACTTTCAGTCATATTTTATTAATTAGTAGTTAATTTCCACCATTTTTTTCGGACAGTGCAAATAGTTTGTTGGATTTTCACTCAGCAGCATCTGCATCTCAATGCCATATGGTTTATTAAATTGTTTACAATATTTACATGGATGTAAAATTTATAAGTAATCATGCTTAATAATTGTGATCTCATTATGATAATCATGATCATAGTTTTTGTAATAATTGAATAGCCCTGGTTGTAGCACTGTTTACTTAAAGTCTTTCAGAATATTGCATGGCAGTCTGTTGCAAGCAGTTGCAAGTTTGACCTCATCTCATCCAGACCTCAGTCTGAGCTGAGGTTTACAGCAAGAGTGATTTTGTGCTCTATAAAGTTGGATGTAAACAAAAATAAGGATATATAACAGGAGTGAAGCTATGAAGCCATCTGCCAAGCTGTGCCAGATATTCTGGCATATAACTTTTTGAAATGTATAAACAGGAAAAGATGCTACTGCCAAGCTTACCACAGCTTATCACCCCTCTGTGCTGGAAGAAAATGAGACGTATGTAATTGCTTGTGCTGCATTCAAACCCACACAGCGGCAGAATGTGACAGTTTTTCCTGTAGATGCATTAGTCTGTTCATCAACCCTGTGGCACCCGCACTTTAAGCTTGGCTCCAGACTGGTATGGTTCATTAAAACAAGGGCACCTCTCTCTATTGTTTAGTTATATGACTGTCAGGGTTAACGTAGTCCAGGACCTCACTGTCTAGCGGCCTACTTCAGCACTGTCTTCATAGAAGCTGGCCGCTCTTGACTGGAGTGTGATATTTAAATGCTCTGTTGAGTTTCTGGGTGCACGAGTGAATTAGGGAAATCAGACTCAGTCAGTGGCAATTTCCCAGGTTTTAAGTGGCAGTAGAAATCTCTGCAAGATTCCTTCCCTCTGAAAGGGATTTATTGTAGCTGAAAGTAATACGATTACGTGCATGAATGTATTGCACACATTCTAAAGAGTTTCACATCATACGGTCCTCTGTCTACTGTAGATGAGAACGGCTGAGTTATCAACACAAGTAAAGCAGAAGCCATTATGAATTGAGTAAAAAAATATTCAGAGATAATGATGCTGAAAAATGCCTTCCAGATCCAATATGTTTTATGAATACACTGACTAATTTTGTTTGCCAGCATTATAATTCCAAGACCTTTTAAATCACTGTTTTCCTCATTTCATTTTCTAATACAGCTGTCAAAATGCAAAGTTATTCAACTGGATAACAGTTAAAATTGTCTTCCTACCCCACAACCACCATCCCTTGGTTCAGTTAATACCCCTGTGGGCTAATATTCTCAAATTCTACAAGCTGGACACAAAGTACTGCAACACATGAATGAAATAGATAATTCATTGTGATTCATGCAAAGTGCAAGCCCTCAGCTGCAAAGAAACTGGAATCACAACTTTGTCTATTTCTCTGACCACATAAAACTAAAAAATATGCTGTCTTTTTTTAAGAGCAAGTTTCTCTTTTCATGTAAATCAAACATTCATTTAGTGAAGGAAGTTATGTATAAGACCTTGTAAAGACAAAGTTTTCTATTTCGTGCTAATTATATGACATCAGGCTGGTATCAGCCACCAGGACAGTAATTAATCTGTATGTTTATTAAATTCCATTTTGAAATTATGAAAAATATCTCTGCCCTCTAGTGCTGTTGGTGTGCATATTGTGCTAAAACCACACCCACTCACAGTGAGAATGAACGTTTGATGGATGCCTATCCGTCCCCTCTACTGGACTTGTAAGCTTTACAAGTTTGAGCCAACAGAGACACAATACAAGCAAAATCCTGTCATAATATTGCACATAAAAATACACGATTGGGCTTCCTAAGGGTGTGTGATTTAAGTTATGTTTCTTTCCTGGGTTTATTTTTAAGATGTCTAAATTGTTCAGGCTGTGCAGCCTGATACACTCTGATTCCCAACATTGCTCCTTTAAAGTGAAGGTCCTAATGAACACCACAGGTGAGGACCAAAACTGTGAAAACTTTGTCAGAGTAGAGGTGCCTGCGGACGGACACACCAGTTAAGAGGAGCACTGCAGAGATGAGGAGGATTTGATATTTACTACAACAGCTTATTTTTGTTGGACTAGACTCAACACAAGCAGGACAGCAGATAGAAAAGATCTTCAGCAGACAAAGCTGTTATTTGCTGTTGTATGACACTGAGACGTTATTGTCTACACCCTCAGAAGAGAATCATTGCAGGAGGAAAACGTGGCTAGTTCTGTATCAGAGGGGCAGAAGTCTTGGATTCAAAGTTTTTCCCTGCACAAATCACTCTTTTACATGACTTTTATCAACCCATTCAGCTGTGGCTCATTGTTTGAGCAAATTCCCCCAATACTTTACAAAAATAGCTAATTTATAGCCTTTGAATGATGGCTTCAGGTAGCAAGCTAAACCACAGATCATTTTGTACTGAGGCCTTCAGTTTATTTTTCACTGTTGAATCATGAGGGTCATTCAGGCTTTGTCTTAAAACAACTTTAAGCTAAAAGTAGTGAACTCTCTAATGGCCCATTTCAGTAATACAGTCACACACAGTTTCCAGTCTTTTCACATGTTTACAGCAACTTTATTCATACATAATTCATTTAGATACGTTTCTGTGTTTATTTTTACATTTATATACATGATAGTAGCACTCTGCTTTTTCTACCCACTATCCTACAGCTGGCCACTGTGGAGTTCCAGAGCAGATTGTTAATGGGCAGGTTATTGGAGAGAACTTTGGTTATAGAGACACTGTGGTTTACCAGTGCAACCCTGGCTTTCGGCTCATTGGCTCCTCAGTACGGATCTGCCAGCAGGATCACGTCTGGTCTGGATTCCTCCCAGTTTGTATCCGTAAGTGCTCAAACAGTTATTTACCCTGCCTGGTTGACAGAAGGATGGAGTGCATGTTTGTGCATGTGCGCTCATGTTTGCAATACTTCTGAATTTCTCTCTTTAAATATGGATATTGTAATGAAAAAAAAATTGACATTTTAGAGCCTTATTTCATGTGTTTTAGTCGAATATATTTTTATTGCGGCTCTGAGTGTGTGTGTGTTTTTTTTCTACCAAAGAAAGACAAGGACATGATTAGTTTATTTTTATTTTTTATTTTTTTTCAAAACAAAAAAATTATACAGACCTACACATCACTTTCTTTAAAAAGCTTCCCTTGAGGGCTCCCCTCTCCACAAGATTTAGAGGCAGTGAAGTCAATAAATATCTTAATAATGTGATTCTTAGTGTCCTATTCACCTATTGATGCCCTGAATTGTGCTGTTTACCCTTTCCCAACAAGGTAGTGCCTTAATTCTTAATTCCCATGCTGTCCTCTGAGGTTAATTATATGGTAATGATATTCCTATGATAGTGTCACTGTACGTCACCTATCGATCACAGTTATTGAATTTTCTTTCTCTTCTTTATTCTTCGTCTCTGCCTCTCTCTCCTCTCCTCTTTACCTTTTTGTTTGTACCCTTTCTCTGCTGATGTTCATCTTCCATCATCGTCTCTTTGCCTCCTCCTTTCTGACACATCCTCGGGTGATGCTCGTCTTTTTCAGCTGTTACATGCGGCCACCCAGGCAGCCCCATCTACGGCCGTACCACAGGGGACGGCTTCAACTACAACGACATGGTGCGCTTCTCCTGCAACAAAGGCTACACCCTGGAGGGACCCTCTATAGCCCAGTGCCAGGCCAACCGCCAGTGGAGCCAGCAGCCACCAACATGCAGAGGTAAAGTCCGACAACGGAAAAAATGTATGATTGGCAGCCGGGCTGACTTGAAGTATCAGCAGGACACAGATGTATGTTGACAGTTGAACTGAAAAGCTGCTTGTCTGTGCCAGCATGTTTAGCCGAGCTCAGATCGGACACATTGCCTCAGGAGGTGAGACTGACAGGAGCAGAGAGCAAGAATGTACGACAAGGATTTTGAACTAGCAGATGTGTCATATTATTAAGCATCTCATTAACCATCTGATGTGATCTATTCTGAAGAGGGCTACTTTTAGCGTAACACATCAACCTAAGGTGTTTTAATGTTTGATAACAGGAGTCATGTTCCTCTCTCCAAGCTCTTGTGATTCGAGCAAGCCATCAGTGGAGCAGGGAGCTGCCAGCCAGCACATTTAAGACCCAGCAAAAGTGTTGAGGGAGATTAAACTTGAGTTTGTGAAGGTTCAGAAATGACAAGCAAGGATTACCATAATAATTAAGCACAAAGAAGATATATTATAATCACAAAATATCTTAAATAAATCAGCAGCTAGTGACTGACTGTACACTGACACAGACACAGATGCAGAGTGGACAGAAGCAGTGCTCACACATCTGTTGAGCTGAACAAGAAAAGTCACCATCTCATCTCCTTCCTCAGAACAAACCAGAAAAAACAGAAATAATGAGCTTGCAGCAGGATTTATGGAAAAGTGAGTTTCAAATTGTTTTTTTTTTCTGTAATTTTCCTGCCAGTTTCTGCCAAGATGCTTGCTGCAGGAGGAGATTGCTTGAAAGCGAAAAAGCTAAGAGTACATTCTTAGAAAGACATCTTACTGTTTGTGTCAGATGGTGGCTGTGCTTTTGTTGTGTCCAATTTAAGTAAGCCAAGGTAAGGCTCATTAGTGTTGTGTTTATAATCCGCAGCAATCTGCACAGTTTTGTTTGTGTACATACTGAGAGATTTGGTTGTGTTTTTCAAAACACCGCTTCTTACTTGACAGAAGATGTTTTCTGCTCTGCTATATTTTTGTCCTCATTTAAATGAAAAAATACAACTGATGCTGCTGCAGCATGATTGGAGTCTTTTTAACACTTGGAGAGAAAAAGGTATGTTTATATTTATGTGTTTAGAAAAGTTTTACATATATTATGCAGTAAAATATGCAGTAAAACTCAGTCTATAGAATTCCAAATGTTTCAGAGAAGTCTATAAAACAAAGTGAGAGGAAATCGTTAAAACATTACACTGAGGAAATGAAAAATGTCTACATCTTCTGCGTCTTGCCAGCTCAAGCTAAATTTGCCAGGCTCTGCCCATTTAAAAATATCTCCCGTCTTGGCATGGATTTTGTTGGCAGCTAGATGTGAGGAGACACAGTTTTCATATCTTTGAATTGCACCACAGAGACAAACCTGGTAAAAGATCAAAAGAGCCAAGTCATATTAAACTGTCATGACTTCTGTTGTCAAAATATGTAGTCAAACTGATTTTTTTCTCACATTAAGCCAGGCTTTTGCTCATTTGCAATATTGATTTAATTTGATGTTGCTCTGAACTTAATTTCACCCTCAGCTACTCTCAGCCTTAAACCAGTTTGTCAGCTGTGTGCTTTTGTAGATTTCAGCAGCCTCCAGACTGGTTGCTTTTGAATCTGTGACAATAAATGTGCCTCTGGTTTTTGTTGTTTTTACGAGGAAGCTTTGGTTGTTATTGTGACTGACAGTGTTTAAATATAGCACAGACCTACTTGCCTCCCGTTTTGTAGAGGAAACAGAAAATGCCGCAGCTCAGGTCATATCAAGAGTTCTATTATTAACTCGCAAATGAGCTTTCTGACAGACAGCATTTATGCATATTACACAAAGAAAAAAGACTGCATAGCTTCATGGAAAAAGCCAGATCCCTTGTGATGACTGTGGGTGTTGTTTAAAATGCACATCACTGTTGTGGGCTTTCTTCTTTTTTATTATTTTTCTTTTTTTTTTTTTAAACGATTTAAGTCAGAATTTAACTTTTCCAGATATACACACAGTATGTATGAACACAAGTGAGAAAGTGTAAACAAGGGCAAAAACTCATAGCACTTAAATAAGCAGAATATGATGAGAAACCTTACACAGCCCACAAGCTACACTGTAAATTATGTATAATATCATAGTTATAGTGAGGAATACCTTTATTTTTGTCCACCTCTTTTTTGCTGTGGTGTAATGTGCATTGAGCTTTTGCTGCTGTGCAACCCCTGATGCTCACATTACATCAGTGATTTATTTTCCTTTCTTCAGAACAACAAGAGAGAATTCATGTCTATAAAACCATAAGAACAATAACATATGCCTATAAAGAAAGGCTTGTTGATAGCAAACTGATTCTGCAAATTGACTCTGTATGACTGCACTCAGGTCAAAAGAAGTCAAAGGGAAGGAACTCTGTATGTTTTACAAGTAATGGGAGAGTGGAGATCAAACATTGATTTTCCTCAATTTGTACAAAAAATTTCTTTCTATCAGAAATATCTTCTCAGCAATCCCTGTTTAATGGGACGTCTGTCAGTATTCTGCTGTATGCATTCTAATATTGTGATTAAACAGTGAATAATTCATGAACCCTTGTGCATTTGTCTTCCTGTCTTTTTCATAACAGTGGTGAACTGCACAGATCCAGGTATCCCTGCCAATTCAATCCGGGAGAGTAAGATTGAGCATGGGAACTTCACATTTGGCAGCGTGGTCTTCTATGACTGTAACCCAGGATATTACCTGTTCGGCTCATCGGTACTCACCTGCCAGCCAACGGGACACTGGGACAAACCTCTCCCAGAATGCATTGGTACAGTGCTTATTTATCTTAATGCCTCTGCAAATGTGTTATCTAAATATTCTTTCTGCTAATAAGGGATCAGTGTGTACAATCAAGGGGTGTCCACTGGCAGCAATGGAATTTAATATGTTTATTAGAGAGAAATTAACTTACGACTATCAGCATGTTTTAATTACCTTTGAATGAGCTCTCTTAATCTGCAGATGGAGCAGGTACTCTTTTACAGAGATGAGTATTTTATAACCATGTTTATACTGTAGCCTAGAAAAGATAATCTTGGCTGTAGGGTATTACACGTTTATGGCTGAGTCATGTTGTTTTCTTAATGCTTTGAAGAGGAGCAGATTGCAATCTGCATCTTTGCCACTTAATACCTCAAAATTCTACTCACTGACTCTTTATGGGGTCTTAGCCTTCTGGCTTATAGACTGTATAAAAAAGTAAATATAGCCACGCCAAAATTAACAAATGGTTTTGTAACAATTCTCTATTATCTTGAGGCCTTGAGCCCAGTGTGTTGAGTGTTTCCTCCTTCATTTTTACGAATATAAGTGATTAGGTATAGATGACAGGACAGATGGCCATTCCGAAAGTATATAGGCACAGTTAAGTCGAGCCATTGTTATAGCCTATTTATGAGATTTTAATTAACTGCTGCCCTTGTCCCAGTATATAAGCACCAGGAAAAAATATGCCTAGAGTTACAGGTAAGGACTTTTATTTTGACAACATATAAGACAAAAATCTTTCTTTTTATACTAGACGGAACTTTGCTATGCTAAAGTTGGACAGAGCAGAGTCTTTCTAACAGACATCAGCTTAAACTCACATCTAAACTATTGGCACAGCAGTTAAAACAAAGACCTAAGTGCTGCAGCCCTGATCAGGCCAATCTGTGTCGATATACTCCAGCACATAGCCTGTGTCAATGCTTAAAAATGGACAACGACACCCTGCAGACCGAGTTCACTTCATAATGTTCTTGTTTACAGACATTAAACTTGCAGAGTATGGGGAACACGCTGTAAACCCACACACTGTTCAAGGGGCCGTTGCTGCGTCGTCCTATGTAAATGTGAGCATGTGTGTGAGTGTGAGTGTGTGTGTGTGCGCGCGCTTCACTCTGCAGAGAAGCCCTGCACTGCTTTTATTGTCCTCAGTGTCCTGTGACCGCAGTGTAGGAACAAACAATCCCCTGTCACGAAGCAAATAGTCACACGGTTTTACCATATGCATAATTCAGCCCAATGTGATAATTGAATTTTTAGGACTGTTATCGTTCATGCCGGTTTATTGGGACAGCCCTGTGTTGCACTGTTTAATTTAGAAATGTTTTGAACTTTCATAGGACCTATTGTTCAGACTAAAGCAAATGCTTCCTCTAAATCAAGTGCTCAAAACAACCAAAGTAACAACCATCCATGAACTGTCGGGGTTATCTGAGGTTGTAATGCTTCTCCAGCACCTGGCTCATCAAGCACACTTCTTTTGTTTGAGACTGCCAACAGTAATGGCCTAATTCTAGTGAAGAGACCTAAAGTAAACCTCTACATTTTGCACACAGGCTCAGAAAGCACTTCATTTCATGGTAGAGGGATGACGCACCCCCATTTAGTCTATCAAACAGAATAATAATTACAGAGATATACAGGAGTGTGTGGCTCAAAATGTTTATTCACAGCTCCAGGCTGACTCTTTGTGAAGAAATTATCTCTGCAAAATAACAGAAACTTTCTATGCATCATGAGACTAAGCTGATTATTAAAGCTCCAAGAAACATAGGTTAAAGTTAACAAACAACAAACACAAAGCATAACAGAAAGGATTAAGTCCCTAAATAAACCCATGAACATCTTTCTAAGTTTATACTTTATTACTGTCTTAATGATATTCGTATATTTTGTCTAAAATTTACTGTGACAAGTAATTTCCAAGTGAGAAATTAATTCTTTTAAAGGCCCGTGGCACCCACCGTAATCCTCCAAAATTGTTCTTTGACACAAGTTTACTTGAAGTAATTATATTTTAACTTTCAGAGCAGTGTAGATCACAATGCTATTAAATCCTTTAATGGCAGTGTATTTTTAAATCTTTTTAATGAGCAAGCCACATTTTGACATAAAATACACAGACTGTCAGGTGTCAAAGGTGCATTATTTGCTAAATACTGTTTTTGAATGTTTAATTTTTCCCATTGAAATGTTACCATTGCATTGTATGTTCTAGGAAAGACATAAATCTAAATGAAAGTACTGTAAAATGAAATTTGCATCAATGCAAGTAGGTTATATTTGGCCTTACATCAGGTTATCTTTTTTATGGGTATGGAGGTGACTCAGCAGTCCTCATTCACATTCACTGGTAGTGTTCGATGGTAGCTATGCACTTGTATATGATAGTGTAATGTTGTTCTGAGTAACTAGTAAAGTAAGGGATTACAGCTTGTAAAACAGGAAGAAATTTCAGTTATCAAAGAGATGCTTTATAACTCAAGTTATTTTTGTCCTTGAAGGGCTGTTACCATCATGATGTGTTTGCACTGTAACTTCCCACAAAGTTCAACAATGCATGGAGAATGAGAGGGAGCTGTACTTTGAATGACTTAGTGCAACAAAGTATTACCTTTATTTTGAGTTTGTGCCTGTGAAGACAGAAATAAATCTGTCATCTGTTTTAAACTTCATCTTTTATAGATCTGTTATTCTTTTGCAGTGGGAAAAAATAAGTAGCTTGAAGTAAAGTAATTAATTACTTCTGACACAAACAATCTGTAAGGCAGTTTTATTATTTTTTAAGGTGATGGTAAATAAGTAACTTATTGCAATTTTTGAGTAACTTGCCCAACAATGCTCAAAGTCAAGGAGAAGCCATGTCCACCTAATGACCAGTGTGATAAAATTCAGTAGGCATGGAGACTGAGTGCACTGAAGAAAAAAGACTGGATTATCCTGAAATTTCTTGCTAAGTCAACATTACAATTGTACAAACATTTTATGATATACGAATAAGTGTTCAATATGTCTCTCCAGTCATGACCTATAGAATATTTATGTTGTAAACAAGGAGGGGACTTTTACTGATAATCAGAGTTGCTCAACATTTTTAGCTGAATAACAGCGCTGGCAGATGATACTTTAAAACAGTGATTGCTGCTATAAACTGATGCAGAATGTTTAAGTATTTCTGTGCTCTTTAAGGCCAAATCAGCAGAGCTGCTTCAGCTAATTTCTGATTTTCCTTTTTTATTCCTAGCTATTTCATAAATATGGGCTTCAGAGAGTACAAGCATCTTTCAGCTTGGGCACCTTTTTAAATATGACCCACAGTGTTCAGTGTCTATACAGTGCTGATTGATCTCTTGAAAAGTCATATGGATGTTTTTTAAATACTTTTATTTTAAATATTAAAATTCCCACATTGTTTATGTTTAGAATCAACAGAATTTTCCTGTTATTATTCCATAATGTCTATATTAATCAAAAGAAAAACCTGTAATGTGTTTGGCAATCAAATATTTTATGTCTGTTTCTATAACAGGGTAAAGTTGTTGTTTTTTTAGTTTGAGATGAGTAAATAAATCAAATTTTAGAGAAGGAGGGGCTGCTGTGGAAAAAAATAGCACATTTACGTATCAACTTTGGTAACTGCTCAAAACAGTCTAAAATATCATCTTATCAGATACAGTATTTGCATAAATCTGATGTGGTGCATCTTTACTGATAACACCAGTTTTCTCTCCAAATTTGATGAATGTTTTTGCACCACAGACAAGAATAAATCCTTTTACTTAATCTTTTTGTGTTTATCTGCTGAAGTATTTTCGACCAAGATCTGATAATGAAAGAGCTGTCATTTTTTCCAAACAAAGAAGGGTTAAATTGCATGAAAACAAAAATGCATAACCTTATATGCACATATGTTATATATCTCAATCTAAGTAAATGATTTGTAACTTTCATTAATCCAGTTCACTCCCTTACCAGCCTTCTTGGTGATGTGAAATGGGATTTTAGTCAGGCTTCTGATCCTTTATTTGTTCATCCATCTGTTCCTTGTCTTGTTTCCTTCCTTCTCTCTCTCTGTTGTGCAGAGGTGGACTGTGGCCACCCAGGTACCCCTCCTCATGCAGTGATGAGTGGGGAGAAGTTCACCTTTGGCTCCACGGTGCGCTACTCGTGCTCTGGAGAGCGGCAGCTCATAGGAGACTCATCACTCACCTGTCAGCTGAACGGACACTGGAGTGGTCCGCTGCCCCACTGCTCAGGTAGATAAAAACAAACACTGACATTGGTATCCTGCAGAAGGCTCATATTTTTTATTTTATTGCACTCATTCTTTTTAGCTGTCTTCCTGTACAGACAACTATGAAATAGTAGAAAGAGTATGGTTAAGCCTAGCTTTCCCTTATCACAAAAAATAAAAATATGTTTTTCCACTAATCTCTGGTGATAAATAAGACACACAGATAGTTTTGGGGTTATTTGCCTGAGCTGTGATATATCTGTGTATATGATTACTAGCATCATCCCGATGCTCCAGAGTTTAATAGAATTCTGTTTGTGATGTCTGTAGCTATAAAAAGAGCTCTTAAAAATACACCAGCTTTTTTTGTTTCTTATAGTCTGCAAAGTACAGTCACCAGTTTCATTGCACCAAATAAAGTAGTCCTGTCAAGTGTTTATAACAATATACACAATATACAGACTCACCAGGACAATCACTTGATCTACACAGATACATTTTCCACTATATTAAGCAATACAACAAAACTTAATTGACCCCTAAATGACATATATCCCCAAACATGGAATGAAACAAATGAACGCCTAAACGAACATGGGAGTCTTGGTATAATGGGTTATTTGAGAAGAACTTGTTGGAGATTCATAGAAAAAGGGATAATATAATTAACACTTGTTTGAGATTCAAACAAAAAAGCACATTAGTTAATTATCATCTTGACTGAGCCAATTTTTTGCCATTAAGCTAGAGGCCTTGTAGAGCTGTAACAGATTTTTTTTTTTTTCATAATATGTATTTGCCAAAATATTGCACTAATTGTTTTAAATTTTCCTCATGCAAGTTTAAGAGTTTCATTTCAAAGTACTGCTGCTTTCATAGTTTATCTAACAAATCTATTTTTGGCTGATTGACTTAAAGGAGGATGTGGTTGGACTGCAGAAGGGAAGTTCATAAATGTTTTTGCATCATATTTTGCCTTTTGCATAAACAATCAATCAAGTGTAAGGGTGCATTCACACCTGACCTGTTTGGTTCAGTTAAAAACTAAAAACACAAGTTTATTGGCCAAGATAGAGTGTTTTTTTTGTGCTGATATGGACGCTAACTCTGGAGCAGATCAAAGCTCTAAACCGAGACCGTTTGAAAAGGTGGGTCTTGACCCTCTTGTATTTGGACTCTTTTTATTTAAAAATAGAGAAATGACCCAATCTGAGATTTTCTTATTTGTGACACACATTTTACTGTGGAGCACACTCATTACCCGTTTGTCCATAAGCAGGTTATTTGTAGATCTCATCTCTTTTATCTTCATCTTCTGCTGCTGTTTAAAGAGTGCAGCTATATGTTTATGATGCAATAATAATCCTGTCTTATTTATTTTGATGGTTTGATATGCAGCTTAATAAACTTAAAGTTTCCTTACCATGCACCTTAGTTATTGCACATAAGATTGCCGGTGAAAATTGGTCAAAACTGAAAAGACTTGTGGTTTTGTTAAATTATAAAGATAAAATTAGAGAAGGTAATAACTTGAAAATAAGAAAAAAATATCTTCTTGAAATAGGGCCCTATTTTGACTGTGTGAAGAACTTTGTCTGAAGTGGCTGCCGCACTGCATGCTCTAAGTGCAAATCCAGGCACAGGGCACAAGGAGGATGGATTACGTGCCTTGATTATGCATGGGTGTGTTTTGGGTGTAACACAGATCAAACCAATCAGACTGTCAGCTCTCATTTTCTTTAAATCAGTGTGCTCCGGGTGGTTGGCAGTTTGCTATTTACACAGCATGTTTAGATGTTTGGTCTGAATTTCAGATGGATTATTTAATTCTTTCACTGTGCCACTATACTCAAAGACCACTCACAGAACACTGTAGGGAATATGTCAATGCTCAGATTTAAGATTTTTTTTTTATCAACAAAGCATCCTAAGTATAAGAAACCATCAAAAAAGCTGAGTCAAATACTTCTGCATTAATATTAAAGCAAATTAATTAATACTTAAAATAAGGCAGGTTCATGTTTATGTTAGACATTTTAAATGTACATCAAACACCTGTTGGCTTTAAGCAATTTATTCTCTCATTTTTCCTGCAGCAATCACTGGCTCTATTCTAGTGTTCATTAAACACAATGGGCAGCCTGTTTTATCTGTTGGCATAATTGTCAATGAGATTCATTAGTATGTACACTATAAACATATTATAAATGGCGCTCTGTGTTTTCAGAAAATCTTATATCCTATGTGTGTTAATACTTGTTTCTGTGAATATTATGCCTGCTGGAGCGCACAGGAATAGAAGAGCACTGCAGAAACACCAGCCTGTATCTCAGCTCTCTGTCCTGTTATAAACTTTAAACTGAATTTAGAAACCAGTGCTTTGATATTTGAGTTGAGAGTGCTGCTATGCTTCCCATGTGAGTGAAACAAGCTCAGTAAAGTGTGTGTTTTGATCTTGCAGATGTTTGTTGATCTCTGTCATGTGTCCTTAAAATAAGAGAAACACTCTGCGCCACAGACTTTTCACTTTAAAGCGCTGTCATTTTCTGCGTCTTCAGGTGAGGAATACACCTGCTTTGCCTCTGACCACTCCTCATTTTCAGACCAATACATCAATGGGACTTCATGACCATTTGCTATCTTAGCAGCATGAGTGTGCAGCATATAAATGACCCCTGTGTCAGGCAGAAATTAGAGAAGACACCTGTGCTTCACACCAAAACACTTCATGCCAAGCATATGATGGGGCCAATAATGTGTTATTTTTTTCAGTTGCTCACACACATATAGAGGGGTCCTGGCAGATTGTCAATGTAATGATGTAATGATAAAACTTTATACAATAATGCGACTTCTTGGTGTAATGTTGGAGCAGCCACATCTAGACAGGAGTTATGTGCAGAAAGAAATATCAACCAGTCAGAAAGCATGTCACACATCATTGTCCTCTTGTAAATGTCCTTATAAGGACACAGACTAAACTTGAGGTTATTGTGCAACAATGCAACACTTTTGTTTTTAATTCAGACCAAAGAAAACGGACTGCTGGTGTTAAATGACCCTTAGATATCACTTCCTATCAGTGGTGGACAATATACACAATTTCATTATTTGAGTCAAAGTATAAATACAACTGGTCAATTATTACTCCAATATAAGTAAAAGTTGCTCGTGATATTGGAACTTGGGTTAAAGTACGAGAAACTTGCCTCTTAAATACTTTGTATTCAATCTCCTTGTTAAAGAAATCTCATTACTGTAACAGTACAAATCATTTTATGTGTTGATATCATCAGATATTAGCATGAGATGCAACCATGGGTGCTTACAATGGAATATTTATCCCTTTCAACTGATCTCCCAGTCTGAATAACGATTATTTTGTCCAATAACGGAGACCTGCAACCAAGACTGCATTTCGAAACTGGTACCAACACATCCAATATCCACTGTACAGATTCAAAAACCTGCTTTAAGTGCCTCATTATGATACCATTCAATAAATGCCTGAGCCAAAGATGCTTGAACCTTCTCTGCCTTCTCTGCATCATTTTACAAGAATCAATTTGTCACTGGTTTGGAAAATCAATACCCAGCTCTATGTGTGAAGTACAAGTACAGCTACATGAATTGGACTGTCTACATGCAGCAATAAAAGAAAGCAAATGATTGTATTTTAGAAAAGAAGACAAAAGAAAATCTTATTAGCTAACTTTAGAGCAGGTTGTGCAAAGACCAAATATATGTTAAAATGCTTAAATGCAGTGTAAAATAATCAAGTTTCCCCAATAAATAATTTGCAAGTTAAGTACATGCACTAAATAATATACTTCAGTGTCATACTCCGGTTTATGTACCGTGTCACTGTCCTCCACTGCCTTCAAAATATCCTAAGTGCATACTCCGGTTCTTTGTGTACAATGTTTTGTACATGTAGTCTTAACACTCCATCCTTGACATTTGCTGAAAACCTGGTAAAACAGTTGGATAGTGTACGTCTGCCAGACTACAAACTTTTCCCATTAATCCCCTCTGCTTATTCCTTCTCATCACACTTAAACACTCCTGACCTTGTAAGTGGATTCCTTTACTGAATGCTCTCTCGGTTTGTTCAGCTCACTGGCCCAGAAGTAATGTTTGTAAGCACACTCGCGTGACTGTGTTCCCCCCCCCGTAAATGGGAGTGTGAACCCCCGACTCACCTTTGATATTTAGTATTTAATCAGACAGCTCCAGAGAAGAGAGGCAGCAGTGAAACAGGGCTCTCATACAGTAGAAGGATATCATAAAAAATTATACATTAATGTTTGAGCTCAAATCTATTTCAGAAACAGAGCTTTCATTATATGTTTTGTTGTTGCTATTAGTCTTCCAAAATGGAGGGGAATTATGTGGTGAAGTGTTTTTCTCTGCACTTGTCTGCATAATTAGCTGTTGTGTGCAGCCTAATAACTGTTTTTAGACTTAAATTATAATGTGCTATCTAATAAAACATGTCATTTGAATGTTTATGGTCAGACAAACAAGAGCTGAAAGGTCTTTGTCACCTAGTCTTTGAATCTAATTTTGCATCTATTATTGTCATCAAATCATCAAATTTGATCAGCACCCTTCTGTGATGATAAATGAGCCTGTTGGAAAATTATGATTTATAATGTTGTACTTTATTTATTTTAATCATTTATTCTGAGCTGTGCATAAGCAGCATGAGCTCCGCTGCTTCTGTGAATCTGAGGAGGCTCTGTTAATAAAGTTGTTTTTGATCTATTCCAAACAATGATCACAAAACCACATCTAACACATTTAATTTCACTTGTCCTACTAACGGCATCTTCCCATCACTGCAAATTGAGATAAGTAAAGCCAACATTTATCTGTTCCAAAGTATTTAAATTGTCAAAGAGCAATCACTGTTTGGAGAAGAAACCCCTGTGGAGGAATTTGGGCAGCAGAAAGAGTCCTGGGTCACTGATGAGAAAATTTAATCAGACTAATGACACTCTGACTTTCACAAGCTAAAAAAACTGCAGCAACTCGCTCAAAGACCAAATTAAAAGTTTTATGAACATGTCGCTAACAGGTTTAGTAAAAGTGAAATAAAAATGAACCTGTAAGACAAGGTACAAAAATTTTTATGAAATTTAGGACTCAGAAAATATGGAGGGGTGATATGATGAGTCCTAAAACCCTGCAGTCATCAGTATTTCAGGACCTCTGGTTTGAAGGTCTGTGGGATTTTTTTAAGAGATTTCAGCTAAATTATGTAAGTTAAAGGGATGTATGTTTTTTGGTTTCTTACATTTATTTGAAAAGGCAGAAACACAAAATTGTACATGCTTATTTTCAACAACATTTCCATTTTGACGCTCATAGATAGAGACATATACAAAATCAGCTACAAAGCCTCTGTGAATCTGCCTTGTGCTAATAAAGTCTATCAGTCCTCCATTTTCTTTACCAAGATCAAAACATTTCTTTCTCTTTACTGACTACCTATCTGAATTCAAGTATACAAAACAAAGATACAGATAGGTATTTGGCATACCTTCCAGTGCATGTTTTCATATTTACTGCTGAGCTTTTAAACATTCATTTTGCACATCCCTATCCCAGAGGTCATAGGTCATACAAGAACTGTGGGAGCATATTGTGGCCCATTCAAATGGGTAGAAGGATTGTGGATATTTTAAAAGAGTTTTACAAAAAAAATTGGAGTAAAAGCTATTAATATAATCCACACTTATAAATTTTCCCCTTATTGTATCCTCAAGGTATCTCCATTTAAGAGAAATTCCAAAATTAACACATACAAGACCTCCAATGTAGGTGCCATCGTCACTTTCTGGAAATACATTTTTTGCTAGTTTCCTATATATAATATGATGCATCAGAAAAAGCATTATTTGTGATTAGTCAAGCTTTTTTCCCATCTTACAAAGTACCATTGATAAAGAGGGGCTAATAAGGAATTTGTTTGGACATTGAACATCGTCATTTTTCATGTATGTTAAAAACAGATTGAGACTTTTCATTGGCACTGTCTTGACCGCTAACTTGATAAGGCCACACTAATGAAGCATGTCCACTGCATGAAATGGGCTCAACTTCTCTCTGCTTTACTGATTCTGTTTTGTTTTGTTTTGATTTGTTTTTGTATTGTTTTTTTTTTAACCCAGTAGTGGTCAAACCTGATACCAGGCAGCTAGTTCATTTTTCCATACACCTCTGGTTAGGTTCCTGGCTAGCTTAATCAGTACTAAAGCACAGTCTATGATGCAAAGACATGGCTGACCTGGTACCTGGTAAACTTTTTCCTCTTAATTCTGACAAAGTTTCATGCAATATTAAAATGTGATATGGAGACCTTGCTTACCAGTGAATGGTCAGAGTCTCGTCACAACAGGACAGGGATTTCTGACAGGTAAATGAAATGCCATTTGTTGTTGTTTTCTCACTGCTTTCAAGCATCTCTGGAAAATGACACATTTTCTTGCTGTGACCCAGTGGCTCATGTGTTACTTTCTTAATAGCTGAGTGTATGCCTCTATTACTTACTTTACAATTAAGGTTAAAAAAATAGGAAAAAGTGTTTGAGAAGATTATCTTCATGAACAGAAAAAACAAATGTGATTACGTTTTTTTTATTTCACAGAGTGTATTTTCAGCAATCCTTTTTGTTTCTAGGAACAGCATGATGATTACTTCCAAGTTATAATGTAAAAACATCCATGCACTACTCTATTGATTTTTTTATTATTGTGAACAATGGAAATTAGATGCAGAAAGTACTGTCTTCTCATTATAACACACAATGCAAAGCATTAGCTGTTTTATTAAATATGAAATCAAAAACATTTATTACAAAGCAGACATCTTTGTTTAAAAACTTAGAAGCTGCATGATTTTGGACCCTTGGCATCAAACATCTGTTACAGCTGTTTCAGAAACTAGATCCAAGAAAACATCTGGGCCTCAGTTGTTGCTAAGTAAAGTTGTGCTATGGCCTGAAGAGTTTGAATGCATTTGAATTAAGCAGTACCAACTTGAACAGATAGATTAGCTAAAACTTGTCAAGAGAATCAATGAGTAAAGCATGTCAGCAAGATAACTCAGCATCATTGAAATGTTTAAAATCTTAAAAAAAAAAAACAAAAAAAAAAACATTATTTTCCCTAGGTTTGAGTTTGTCTCTGTGTTTTTGTTTTGTCAGCAGGGTTGGGACTTTTTACAGCTGAATATTTAAAGTCAGTGTTCATCACCAATAGCAACACAATGATCAAGACTATGAATTCTTCAGAAGTCAAGCCCAGTGTTTATGTATCCATCCATGCATCTTTGCTCTCTTCATCCTTCCTCCTTTTCTAATTAGCAAGACAGGGCTTAAAACTGCTTGCCAAGCTATTCCCCTTTTGTCCTCATCCATTGCATGGCTGAGTTAAAGGCCTTATTATTCCTTCACAAAGGGAGCCTTGGTGAACAGACATTAACTCAGACTCAAACCAGATCCACCACCATCCCAATTAGTGAGATTATAGCTGTCACAGTGCATGCAGAGCCGGACCGCCTCACCTAACCAAAGGAGTCTAATGAAGTACTGACAGCTGCTGTGAGACATAAACACACAGACAGTACAAGCACACACAAGTGGACATGTGCACAGAAACACTCACACACATACAGGGAAAACATAAGTATACATACTTGACATTTACTTCTTAAGAATAGTGTGTGTAAATGCATGCAGAGCCTAGAGGGGTGCATTCATAATTGTGGGGCTTAAATGATGGGAAGATACCTTCAAAGTCACAACTATTTTTTTCTGAATTTGCTGATAAAGGGCCACATGGGACGCTTTGGGGAGCTTGATGTGGCCTGTGGGCCTTCAGTTGATTACCACTCCTACAGAGGAACCAGTGACCCTTTTCCCACCCCAAAAACTGAAAAGTTGAGCCTATCAATTCTGATATTTAATGTTGTTGGTCCTAGAACCTAATAGTATTTTTTTTCAAAGAGGTGTGTCAATATTATAAATCACCAAAGCACAAATGCATTCTGATTGCTTAATTGAGTTTTGAATAAAGCAGAATTGCTAGCCAACTTGTGTTAAATAAAAATATAAAAATACAGGAAAAAAAAAAAAAAAAAAAAAAAAAAAAAAAAAAAAAAAAATATATATATATATATATATATATATATATATATATATATATATATATATATATATATATATATATATTATATATATATACATACATATATATATATATATACACATATATATACATATATACATATATATTATATACATATATATATATGTATCAGAAATAATGACATGTTCGACTGAAGAAATATGAGCAGTATCAGCTATGTTAAAGAGTTTTATCCTCTTATCTTCCTTTAAAATATTAGAGAAGTACTGGAATTTGTATCTTTAAAGATTTGGACTTTTAGGGGTCTCAGAATAAGTATCAGTTTCACTAAAAAATAGCATTCCCTACCCTTGTAAGTACAGGGCTATATGAATGGTACAAGCTATGTTTCTTTTACAGACCAGTCAAAAGCAGCGGTATCAGCAGAGTTGTTGACAAGCCTCAGGCAAAGTGACAGACATACAGGGTCTGCACACAGCTTAAGGAGCAAGATCTGAAACTCAGTAATCAGAGATCCTTCACAAAAAGACCACACGCAACGAACTTGTACAAGCCACGGTGTCAGATATGGTACAAAGTAGACTATCTATCTGTCTATCTGTCTGCTTTGTCTACTCTGTCAGTCAATCTGTTTCATTCTCCTTGTGATATTTTGGCGTTTGATGCCAAAAATTTTGCTCTTTTCTTTCCTCGCTTTTGGATTTATATCTGATAGAGTGCTGAAACAGAATCAGTGAAAGTTGTGGCTGGTGTTTTGTGTGGTCTTTGCTATTCGCTTTCCTCTGAGGATGTCCCGAAACACAAAACAGAAAACCAGCCCAACTCCCTGAACTTCACCTGACCTTACACCACTCAGCCTGTACTTGCTTTTCATCGCCACATAAAATGTTCAGCCATCATGGGACCCCAACTCCATAACTGTCATTTCCCACTATTCAAATGGCTTTGACGTAGAACAAGCCCCACTTTTCACCCACAGGAATCAGGCCTAATGGGGACATGAGAGGAGAATTTACAGGAGGCACACTTTTATTTTATTGGAGATGATTCATAGGTTTGCAAAACAAGTGGTGCAAGACACTAAAAGTATTGTATGTTCCTCCAAAAGAGAAAAGACAGGAAGGATAATTCATGATAATAAAAAACGCATTTAGCCTCAGAGGTCAAACTGTATTCATCATTTCTCATAACCACAGCTGGTTGCCTTTTAATGCTGGCCGTGCTCTTTTTATGGACAGAAAGCTCCTGGTGTCAGTGCCATGAAACGTATCGGTCCTCCAGGTTGTTGGCGTTGTGACAACTGCTCATTGGTGCATTGTGTGTTTTATGGCAGCCTCCTGGAGGGCTCAAAAGATGTACAGTTTGAGTCAACGTCCTCTCTCTATCATCTTTTTTGCTTTACAGACAGCAACACTCTGTTATAATTCACTACCGTATCATTTTAAAAGGGCCCCTCTGTGAACACAAACAGACTCTAAAAGTGGATGTCATCTTTAGTTTGTTGTTTTCATTGCTCCTTGTCTGGTTATCTCCCAATGCAGGCGACACAGCAGACACCTGTGGGGATCCCGGCACGCCTGCCCACGCCAGCAGGGAGGCAGGGAACTTCAAAGTGCGCAGCAAGGTTCGCTTCACCTGCGCAGTGGGACACACACTGTACGGCTCAGCAGAGAGGATCTGCTTCCCCAACGGGACCTGGTCAGGCAGACAGCCATTCTGCAAACGTAAGGGGAAGCTTTAGAATGTCTCTCTGTGATGTTTCCATAAGTAACAGAAGGAGAGGAGTGCATAGGAATCAAACAGAAAGGCAACACACACACAAGCACGAACACAGTAAAACACTAATGCGAAGATTTGCTTACTGTAAAATCCGGTACATAAGCTATACTTTTTTTTTTCCTTCTGGAAACTTGGCTGAAAGCTATACACCAAGCAACTATTCATCACCACAAGGGCAGCCACAAAAGTCACATATTGCACACAACATGGTGCAAAGTGAAGTTTGCTGCCAATGCAAGTGGCAGTTTTGCTGCTAAAAATGTGGAAGGAAACAAAGTTATGCAGAGCAACAATGCAGCACAACATTTTTCCCTCATTTAGAAGGAACACTGGTATATCATTAAGCAAAAGGACTCTGTATATTTGATTTGATTGAAAAGACTCCTCAGTCACAAGGGATGGGAATTGAAAACCAATGAGAATGGGTGACAAATAACTAAATAATTAATATTGTTTTTCTTTTTGTATAACAAGTCCTTTATCATTTCGTTCTTCTAAGTTCTGGCTGCCCTGTAAATAAAGGAGGTTCTTCTTTCATCAGAGGCAGTCAGCATAAATGACAAAGAAGTATAAGAAGTAACCAAGGCAGACAGGAGACAGAGGAAGCCAAAGTTAGTACAGTATGATCTAAAGTTCTGGTGTCTGTGTGATTTCAAGCAAGGGTGGAAACACTAGAAACTTATGAAAGTATCTGCCTACTTAGAACAGACTGAAAGATCAAAATGCCGTGTGTTTGACCTTGTTGGCCCTGAGAAACCTGTCAAGGCCCTTTGTTTTCCTCACAGGAAATCAACAGGAACCAACAAGGTAATCAATTGAGAATTGGATTGATTGGCAGATTCAATAATAGCATTGGTATCGATCCCTATCCCTATTGTTAAAAGGTAGCAAGCAGAGGTGAACAGCTCTCATAGGCTTTTTGTGTCTGCACTTCACAACAGTCCCCACAGACTGAGAGCTGGCAGATTTTTGCTAAAATAGTGTCACAGCTGCACAGAAACTGTATGTTGTGAATTAACTGAGCGCAGCTTAAATCATCATGCACAGAGGACAATTGAAACTCTGCACAGGGGCTCTTAAAATGGACTGCAGCTTACGTACCAGTTTTTTCTGGATTTTATGTTTTTTGGTGAAGAATATCAGACCATAATATTAATTTGTACTGAAGTCTTAGTTTGTCTGCCAGCACTGATAAAGGGTCCTTGCTTTAGTTCTTATGAGTCAGTATTTCCACTTATCATGTTTCCTTTACTGTCTCCAGCCATAAATATTCCAGTTTATATTTGCTTGTATCTTGTTGTCTCTGTTTTGTTTTGCGCTTCAAATCATTTTCAGTGCCTCTCCGTGTGAAGTTTAATGCTTTCCCTGTGCATGCATAGGTTATCTCTGTGTATTCTGGCTTCTTCTCTACAGAACAAAGGCAAGCTTGTAAGGCTGATTGGAGACTTCAAAATGTTCAGTGGTGTGAGTGTGCGCCTGACTGCCTGCCTGTTTGTCTCTGTATCTGAGCCTTGTGACTCTGGGAACCAGGAGGTAACCCAGTGTTCAGAACAATATTGATACTTGAAGCTTTTATTTGTGAGTCAAACAATTGGTCTGAAAGTGGGCCTACAATACAGAGTAACTTAAGCTGACCCTTGAGAATTAAGAATGAAAATTGTGTTACTTTGACAACACATTTTTGCCGTTGTTGAGGTGAGACAGAAAATTTTTGAAGGAAGATGGATGGTGTCCAGAATCCCATGTTGTAGGCCACGTTAGTTTTACAATGGTTGTTTGTCAATTAGATCTGAGGTGGGCAGGGCCAAATAAAGATCTGGAGGACTACTTTGACACATTTAGGTTGTTTTCACTCAAACCAACTGATAAGCTGATCCAGGTTTCTCCAGACATCTCTCTCCTTTGTAGCATGATTGCATATGTTTTCTGTTTAGCCCTAACAAGGTCTTCCGTGTATCATTGGTTCAGAGGACCCTATTATTGAGGTGGTACATTGAGCACAAAATATTAATAATTAATCTTAAAAGTTGGAATATTCCTTACAGATAAACCAGTTCTTGAAAACCGTTTGTTTTATCTCAGCTAGCCAGCACAAAATCTGGCTTATTCTGGGAGGAAAAAATGATATAAGAGTTCCTAGGGTCCTTTGACTGTACTTTCAAAGTGAATGAGGCTGGCTATACACACGATGAATTTACTCTGCATTTTTGCCCTAATTTACCCCTCTCAGGGATTGGGGGTGTGTGACCTAATTCCAGGCATATTTGCAACAGACAATTTGTCCAGTTAATCCTCAAGTGTATGCTGTGCAACTATGACTTTTTTACCACTTTAAATTATGTTAAAGCCTCTATGATCTCAAATTGTAAGTATAAAAAAATGTTTGATTTTCAGGACTCACACTGGGTTGTCTGTGGCTTCATACCTGCAACAGCAAATGAGAGTGAAAAGCATAACTTCCCAGGTGTAACCTTTATTTACTTCTCACAAACATGAGAGCAAATAAGCACGCAGTTGCCTTTATTATACCCCGTCAGGCTCTAACCTGTATTTGTTTTTTTTCATCATACAAAATAAGCTGCCAGCTGAGGACAGTGTTGGTTAGCGTGAAATGTACTATTTGACCAGATTTGATTAAGGAAAAAAAAATAAGGAAAGGTTGTCCTCTCAGTTTTTTTCCTTTTAAGCCAATAAGAAAATAACAGAAGCACATGCAAAGTAAAACAATAAGGGAATCCATTTCTAATTTTTATTTGAACAAAAATGTGGTTAACCCATAGATTATTCTTTGGTACTTTCTTTTGAGGATGTAGGAGTGTGTATAAACAAGAATCTTAGATACAGTACATAGTGCAGTTCAAAAGTGATGATTTGATGTATCACACTATGCAGTATTTCAATACCACAAGCAATTGTATTTTTACCTAACTGTCTGTTTTTGATTTTTTTTATTGTGATTAAAAAGCAACTGTATTGCATACATGTAAAATACAGATTTTAATCAGTGTTATTTATATAGAGCTTGGTTCCTAGAAGATGGATACATTTACCTTTTCTGTTTTAGTGACAGAAATAATACAACTGAATACAAATCAAGTGCAGAGTATTTTTTATGGTCATAAACTAATAAAATATCAGTACTGTGCTGTTAGATATCGCTACAGTTTTCAAAATATTGTGATTCATTGGTTATGGATATTTTCTTACATCCCAGATACATAGGTGTTCTTCCTGAGTGTCTGTGAGATCTTGTGTCAGTGCTGTGGTCTCACAGTCTGGCTGAATTGTCTGTTGTGTGCATTCGGAGGATTATGATATAAATGTTCTTAAAATCTGCTAAGATCTGAGAATTGTTTAGTGTTGCCAGCCTAAGGAGCAGAATTTGTCATTTGGGCACCACATAGACACAGTTTGAACTTTGATGTGTCCCAGCTGTCTGCATGGTTTGGATCACAGGGACACACTTTATAATCATGTCTTTGGTCATTTTTATGGTATAATTTCTAAGTTTATCAAAAACTGATCTATTTTTTTTCTGGGATTTTTTTTTTTTTTTTTGTGGTTGCATAATGTCAGCTAATGGGCTGTACAGTTATGCAGCAGGTGGTTCTCGTGCCTCACAGCAAGCATCTGCTTGTTTGACTCCCCAAGTTGGTCAGGGCCTTCCTGTGTAGAGTGTGCATGTTCTCACTGTGCCTGCTTAGGTTTTCTCCAGACACTCCAGTTTCCTCTCACAGACCAAGAACATGCTCAGTAGGTTAATTGGTGACTCTAAATTGCCTTTAGGTGTGATTGTGTGTGTAAGTGGTTTTCTGTCTCTCTAAGCTGGCCACATGATCAGCTGGTGACCATTCAGGGCGTATCCCACCTCTTGCCTAATGTCAGCTAGGATAGGCCCCAGCTCCCCACAACCCAAAAAAGAACAAGCAGTGAAGATAATGGATGAATGGATAATGTGACCTATTCAGTTGATATAGGATAACCTAAAGACACTCTAAAACAAGTCTAAGTTGTTGTTGCTTTTGGTTTTTAAATTAAAACAGGTCAACAAAATTGACTGATTTTTACACACTGAATTACATCAGCCTTGTAATCAACAGAAAAATAAAAAAATATCTGTCCCTTCCTTTTCGATAGATAGTCCTTTATTGATCCCCATAGGGGAAATTCAGATGATGCAGCAGTACAGGGGTAGGTACAAGGGTAAAGTAGCATGCATTAAAGGTAAAAATAAAATAAATAAAAAAATAAAATACAATAAAATAACATATAATAAAATTGTTGTAGATTAATAAGCTGTACACATATACAGTGCCCAGCATAAATGAGTACACCCCCTATTAAAGGTAATGTATTAATCAATATCTAAATGAACAAAAGAACAATTTCCAAAGTTTTACAAAGCTGAGTTTAACATAACATTTTTTTTTACCATAACATGAAAATAAGAGTAATATGATAACTAAAATTTAGCTTTGCTCCCACCCCTTTGATTGGGGTGTACTCATTTTTGCATCCTGATCTTAAATTGAGAAAAATACTTTTTTGTGTGCATCTTAAGAAATCTTGTGACAAATCTGAAGGGGTGTACTCATTTATGCTGAGCACTATACATACACATTTCACATTAACATATGAAACCCATGATCAGCATGGAGGTTTAAATGTTTAGAAGGTGCATGAATGCTTGACATCCGCACCAAACAATTACAAAGCATAACAAACACAGCACTGTACCAGATGGATAAGTGTCCCTCCTCTGCAGTCTGGTGTTTTCTGCCAGCTCTTGGTGGTCTGACTGGCTTCCAGAATTCCACCAAAAATGTATTAATACTGGTCACATAAAGCCAAGTTCTTCTTGGATTGTGATGAATGAATCGTCGTAAATTTGAAGATATCAGTTCACAGAACGCCAGTTCCACATTTTGCATATATTACCCTGAGGGGTCAGCTGGATATTGAAGCAAATTTTTGAGTGTCTTTTACTCCCCTCTTCTTACAACTGTCCACCACATGGCACAGAGCCAGTGTCGTTTTTAATGCACAAGCCCTTTTCCCTATTCTGTGTATATCTGCCTCTCATTACATCTCTCTTGTGTCTCCCTCCCTCTTTCTCTTCATCCCTGTCCTCTCAATCCCCCATCCCCTCTGATGTCAGCCCTTTCACTTGCTTCTTCCCTGATGTCTCTTCATCTTAATCTCACCGTGTGGCTGTCTCTTCATTCCTGTCCATTCATACAGCCGTCCATCCTCTGTCTCCCTCTCTGGCTCTCTGTCGCTCATCCCCACCCTGCCTCCCCTCAGTTTACCCTGCATCTCTCTCTCTTCCCATACCCTTTTATCTCTCCATCTCCCTGCAGAACTCCTGATTTAGAGATTGTTTTAGCCACCTCAGGAGGGAGGGGGCATGAATTCACTGGAGCCTGAATGAGTTTCAGTGCTGTCTGTGTCTGATCTAAAGCCCTGTCTGCTGTTAAAGCCCACCCATCCGTTATCCACAACCTTTTACAGTTCCTTGAAAACAGATATTCAGCTTAATAATATCCGTCTCACCATACCATCAAGGTCTGTTTTGTGGTTCTGTCACCATGTCTGCCATGAATTTAGATGAATCAAAGGGATGACCATGTTTTATTTTTGGCATATGTCTGTGTGTGTTTGAATATGCTTGTGTGTGCTTTGATGGCACAGTAATGTGAGTATTTTGTCACCTGGTGTAAGTGTGTATGAGTAATAAGTTTGCACCCTTGTAAACCTGCTGTTGTGTATGTGTTTGTGACACCACTCCATCTACCTCCTGTCTGTCTCTTGCAAGAAAAAAAAAAGCATTTTCAGACACTTTAGGTAATTATTTGTGGTCAGATTCATATGTATAGTGTAGTTTGGAGCAGGAAAAAGAAACATAAAAAACAGTTAAAAAAATAGTTGAAGTTTCCTTTACAAAATTACAGTTTTTAAACTGTGGGCATTTTGTTAAATGGCTTGTTTTTCACTTTTGTATTCTTCTCTTCTCTTGGCATCATAACTTATGTTAATCAACATAATACAATAACCAAACTGTTCAAAAAATCTGAAACTTCAACTTTTTTCTTTTCTTTTTTGTTCCATTATTTAAATTGAATAAATTGGCAATTTGTCATTTGTCTGCCGTGTTCTTTACCAATAGAGAGCCAACTCTGTTCGTTGCCAAAATATGTTGTCAGCCTTTGGAAAAGTGTTTGGCACTGGTGAATAGGGAGAAAACTTTCACTTCTTGCCAGCACCACTTAATTTTCCAAATCCTGCCATATATGTATATATATATATATATATATATATATATATATATATATATATATATATATATATATATATATATATATAGATATGACAGAGGATGATTATGTCTTTAAGCTTTTTGATGCCACCAACAAAGGTGATGGATCTTCATTTTTTTTAATCAAGTGGTTTGTCAGGGGTATTTTACCAGAATGATTTCGTGGTCAATAATTCTGGTTGTATGACACCTATATGTTAATTTTAACAGGAACAAAACTTTGAGATAAACTTCATGAACTAATAATTAGCTTGAAAAATATTAAGATTTAATTTCAACTTTATATCACCCATTGCTACATTCATCATGTTTGGGACTTCAGTTGTTTTGCTTTTGTTTTCTTTTATTGTTTGTTTATTTGTTGGAACCACAAAGGAATACCCTGTTACACCAGATAGATTTATTATTTTAATTTATTTCACCAATCAATCTGCACAACAACCTACAAAGTGTTTTGGGATAGGCAGAACCTTTCAAAAGCATATCCAGCAGATGATTGAACAAACGTTCTGTCAACCCCCTTCATTACGAGCTAGTCAGATAGTGTAGAAGGCGGGTGCTACAACCGTGGTATAAAGAACAAATCATGACTCACTTCGTGGAACAAACTCTTGTCAAAACAACACAAACAACATGTCAGAAGTGGAGGGAAAATGTATTTTTCATATTGAAAATGTTTTTATATGTTTATCATTTAATAAAGAAATGCAGCCCAGATCTGATAAAACTGCTACTTAAGCTGTTAGCATCCATGCTTATCGCTGCACGAGCAGTCGCTTCCTGCTGTCATCTCGCTCATAGCTTTCACCTCTTTTTGCTTCAAAGGATGTTGACTGGGTTGTGCTGCTCTGGGCGGTAGTTGTAGACTGGAGCTTGGCAAGATAGATCTGCCTGATTACAGACATTGAATTAGGCTGATCCATCTGCACTGCAAGGTTAGCAAAAGAATGCCCTATTGAGAATGTCCTTTGTACTTTGCTAGCTGCACCAGCTAAACCCTACAATGACTTGAATTAATTTGACAAATCAGTAAAAGCATACTTTAATGCAGATCTTTTTTTTTGTTACAGTGCTGCTTCTTATGCCCATTCATTTGATTCAGAACAGGCTAATGACCAGTAGTTACTTCTATCAATCAATAAACAACAATCAAAATGTATGTCAGCTACACAGAGCTGGTGCAACCCATTGCAGCGAGATTTTACATCCAAAACAACACTTTGCAGTATAATCAGCATCCTTTTTGGTTTTAATTATACAGAATGATCAGTGGACATTTCCAGATCTGTTAATTATTTAGTTGAATCAAATTCAAAATGTATGTAATTATAAAATGAGCCCTGATTCATTATGTTACAGCTGCAAACTCTTACATGACTCCCTCGTGCCTTCATCAGCACTAACTGTCATTACGGATGTACTATGGGACCTGACAATACACAGACTGCTCCTTAATGACCGATGACTCGTCAATAAAGTCATGGGGATTTGTGCACTGTAGAACAGACTCTGCTTATTAGACTGTCTCCATTAAGTGTGACACTGTGTGGATCAATATTTTTGAAGTTGTTTTGTTCAAAACTTCTTTTAAAAGGAAAACAGTACTTCCTCACATATCAAAATGTGTGGCACATTCATTTGTAAGACCTATCTCAAGATCTACTAATATTCATTATGTCAGAAGCAAAAGGGCAAGTATTTCACAAATGATACTACTCTTCACTTAATAAAGAATATATATTTCAGTGCCTTTAAATCAGATTTAATCCTTTGAATGTCATCTTGCAGTCACTTCAGGACCTTCCAGCCCCTCAATGGTGAATCACTAATATGAAAAATAGAAAATTCATAATGATTGTACACATCTGAACTTCACCTCTCCCTTTTTTCTTCCCTCTCTTGCAGCTGTTCAATGCAGTAACCCTGCTACACCTGCCCATGGCCGTATTTCCCGTGTGGATGGCACAACTTTCTCCCACTCCATTGTCTATTCTTGCATGGAAGGCTATTTCCTCACCGGCTCACCCACACGTCAGTGTCTGGCAAATGGCACGTGGTCCGGCACAGCTCCAAACTGCACAAGTGAGTTTTATTTGCACACAAACATGAGGGGCTAGTGAAGTTTTGTCTCATGGTGTGGTGTCATAAAAGGTCACTAGACTGCACAGTTTTCTTGTTTTGAAATAAAAGAAGAACAACGTATTGTCTGCTCACTGTGGTCAGACGCTGTCCCAATTATAGCTGTGCTGAAAAATGTGACAGACCACAATCCCATTGGTTGATCTCATTTGGTTCAGTCAGATTTCCGACAGTGTTGGCAGTAAAAGAATTTGATATGGTTGCATTTAGGACAAAGGAACAGAAAAATGAACAAAATAGGACATGAAAAATCAGATCTCTTGTGGGTGTCCTGATTGCACATAGGATGGACATGGTTTTATCACAGAAGTCTGCTTTCACTGACAGGTCTCACATGGTCAAGCATGTCAGTCACAGTAAATGCAGAGGACAGAATCAGCTACTGTTCTTGCTTCTGTGATGTTGTGTGAAATGAAATAAAACATAGGACATATACTGGCAGGCAGATCAAACCCTCTAAAAAGGATCAACACGGACAGGGCTGAAGATGATTTGTTCCAAATCTCAGCCAAAAGTAGGCGCTCTGAGTGATGAACAGTGGTGCTAAAATGAGGTTTTAAATTTCAAATAGGGCATAAATTGCATTGAACCACACTTCTGCAAAGCGTCAAAACTGTCAGGCACTTTTTAATTGTCTGAATATCTCGAAATGAGTCCTGTGGTAATTAAGAAATATGCCAATCCATACTCAATTTGCACCAGGCTGACAATCAAAGAAAATTACACATTGTTCTTTCCTCTAAAAATCACCATATTCTTCCTCCCTTATTCATTTTTTCTGCTTTTTATTGAATCACAAGATAAATGGTTTGGGCACAATTTCAATTTTGAAATGAAATGGGTCCCTGAGGGAGACACACAGGAAGAGAAAGGAGGAGGATTGGAAATTGGTTTGAATAATAACATCTAAAGAAGCAAAAAGGCAAAATAGTTTTAGTTTTTTTTTTATATTTTGCCACTTTTCCAGCCTTCAAGTCATCTAGTCACCAAACCTATTATTGTCATCCTCTTGCATACTTTCACTTTACTTTGAATTTTGATAGTCAGTTCAGGGACATTGTCACTAGATGCGTCACGATTAGCTCAGAGTTCCTTCGTTAAGAAAGCAATCTTCTCCACGGTTCATAGGTAATCGATCATGTAGGTTACTGGATCAAAGTCACACAGTGTTCACAAAGGGAGAGAGCTAGCAGAGTTTTCTTTTCTTTTCCTTATTAAAGTCCTGAATGTCTGATAAATGAGATTTATAGAGCATGTTAAGGAATTAAGGAATTAGTCGAAGTGCCCAGGGAAAGAGACTTGCTTAGTGTACTGTGAAGTAAAGGCATAAAGCACTTGGTGAAATAAACAGTGAACATTGGTTATTCAGGAAGACTCGTTGCCCTGTAACATGCAGGGATCTACTTGATTTATATCTGATTTTTTTTGTATTCTCCTCCTCTCTTCTCTTCAGTTTTCTGGTCCCTCCTCTTGCTTATTTTCAATGTCCGCACTGTAGTATTTTCTTCTTGCTGTTAAAATTTTTGGCAGGTTTTGGTGTTAGGGTGAAGATATCAGTGCACTTTTCTTATCAGTTCATTTATAACCAGTGACAGCTTTCCTGTTTTTTGCACTTACCTTACATCATTTAAACAAACAAATAGTAGTTGAGTCTCCTCTCCACAACGGTGGTCTTGTACACAAGATGGTCCTTAAAGAGGCTGCCTGAAACTGCTTAAGTCACATGTCTTCTTCAACACTACAGATTTTGTCCTGCACTTGAACTCTTCATGGATATGCATCAGAACACATCCAAGATATGTCAGCAGGCTCTAAAAATAAAATCCAGAAAGGGAGTAAGAGAGATCTGATCTCTGACCCTTTATTTTCAAATGCATGTTACACTGAGAGAAGGTTATTGCAGGGCATGCTAACTACTCTAAATTTTGAGTCCTCAACCCTGTTTCTCCAACTAACCAGTTTTCCCGGAGGCAAGTGAATGTTATACTGGGAAAAAACTGTAGAGTTAAGTTGTTGGAGTCAACACCTTCAGCTTCTCTGCATTGTGCTGAGCAACCGGTTATTTCCCTCCTCAAGAAAGACAACCATGTGTAAATATTAATATTTATGCATTCATTTTTTTTCTCTGTCTTGAAACCTATTATCCATCTCCTGCAAGTACTTTAATAGATAATTGTTGACTTATTTTTCGGTCATTGTGTGCTTAATCAAGCTAAAGTTAAGAGAGACAGAAATTTTTAAGCTGAAGATAAGGATCCCTCATTTAACAAACATACATTTGACCAAAAAGTGCATTTTGTTTTCCACGCACAGATTGGTATTAAATAAGGTGAACCTGATTCAAACGTGGGCATAGGACACACTCATATCCCACATCAGGTCAAACCTCTTGTACACAAGTTTTCATTCAGTGTGGACTCACACCAGAAAAAAATATATATATTTATTCTCATGGTGCAGTTATAGACAGACAGGATCACATATTTTAAGCTGATTAGTGATTTAAGATACATAATCTAATTTTTTTTCTAAACTCAACCTATAATAAAATGTACTTTTTTTTTCAAAAAAAAGGTGAGCAGTGCAAGATTTCAGCTGATTTCTTTTTTTAATAATCAATGAATGATTTTTTTTTTGTTATGAAGAAATTTAAAAAATAGTGACACTACTTTCAAGATTTACAAACATTTCTTTCAAAATACTAAAATCTCTGCAGCATTTACTGTGAAATAACTGAGCTGAAAAATTGCTACCTGTAATAATTTGACAGAAAACTTACCGGGGAGACAAAACTTGCTGAGTGAATCTCTGCAGGGCTCAGTGGTCCAAATCTCATATCAAGGAATCTGTTCTATTAAACCTCCACTTTTTATTATTTATTTACGAAACATTTACCATTTTTTTTTCTTTAAATACACCTTTTTGATATCATTTGGAGGCAAAACTTGGATTAATTGGCGCTACAGCCTGGTCCACACTGTTGAAGTGATGGGTGGGGGGGATGAGACATAATTAGTGAGGAAGAAGTTATGCAGAGATGTGAAGAGAAAAGAAGCAAAAATTTTAATCAGTCATCTGCAGTAATGCAAATCGGTTTACAAAAAAGCGGTTGAACAACACTAGAGTCTGTTTTGGTCTGTCAGATTATTTCTCTCAACATGCCCTCAGAGCACATGATTTCCCATTTGCTACTGTCCCTGCTTTGATGATTATGAACTACAGTGTAAACCTTGTCTGTCACTGTGAGGTTTTGGTTTCCATTAAACATGCTCTTAAATACACTGCACACAGGGGTCTGTGAAATGCTATAATCCCTGAACAGTTAAAAATAATTAATAAAATATGTTTGTTTGGCCAGCAGAGACCCTTTTTAAATATTTGTCTTCAAACCAAAAAACAGATCTTTTGTATGCTGGGATATGTAAAAAAATAAAGGATTTATTTGAGTTCCTCAGGTGCTATTTCCTCAACCTTTTTTTGTTGGTTTACTAATTTTATTTATTGTCGTTGATCGTAAGTTTAGTTAGTGTTATTTGTTTAGATGTTTGGTTTTTATGTCTTGGGAGTGGAGAGCTTGACTCAATTGGGAGCAGTAAAATGGGCATACTTTTTCAAATTATCGGTTGCGACTAGGGGTGGATACAGAAAACAAATTCCAGAAGAGAATCAATAGCATGTAGCAAAAGGAATCAATACTGTTTGTCTTTTTAGTGCTTATCAATTCCTTCCACTTTGCTCTACATGCCTTGCAGATCAAGGATGCCGTGCTCTCGTTGACAGCAGACAGCAGAAATGAGTACAAAAAGAAGACTTTACATCTTTATGTAAAGAAATTGTTAAAGAATTGGATCAATAAGCAGATTCAATAAAGACATTGATATCAATTGATCTATCATATCAATTCCCATTTGCAACCTGGAATGCCCTCCTCTCCTTCCTTGAGAGAGGGAAGTCAAGGTATAAATCTGTCTAGAATTGTTTCGTGTGGGCAATTTTAGACATGTATGTCCAACAAATTATTCCATTTGCAAGCCCCACGCCCAGTGATTTACTTAGAATGTCAGCATGAACGCACTTCTATTCTTAAAACTAACATGAAGAGACTTAGATTTTGTGTAAGTAAATCTAAATTAACAAAAAAAATCTTTAATTGAAACTGTGCTGTTTTAAAATTTATGCAAAGATTAACAGATGCATGGGTCGGCATCACTGAAGCATAAACAAATGTGATTTTTTTTTTAAGTAAAAAGAAAATGTCTCTTAAAATAACCACAAAACCTGTCGGCCTGAACACAAGCATCAGGACGGTACAGTTATTCTCATTAGTCCTACTTTACGTGCTTATCCACACAGCACTATCCTTCCTGTCCGGCTTAGGCATTGTGAAGACTTCACTTTCTGCCTGCACCCAGAACCAACAGCTCTCAGATGTTTCCTGTCAGGCTAAAATGTTTGTCCTGGCCAGTGTTGATAGATATGCCTAAGTGCTGGACGTCCTTGGCAGCAACAAGTTATAAACAAACAGAAATTAATTTAAAGGAGAAGGCGTCAGCACGGCTAGCCATTGGCTTCTAACATCAAGACTGACAAAATCAGGAAAGATTCTGTAGTAAGCAGGCACAGATAAAGATTGTGAGATTAAACAAGGGCTATGAAAAGGCAATCGAACAGAGGCTGACCACTACCAGTTTCATCCAAGATAACACCAGGTTAAGTACTGACAATGCACCCAGCCAACACTGCCATCTGTTTACTTTGCACAAGTTGAGCCATGAGATGGAGCCAAGAAAGACAAGCGAAAGAGGAGGGCGAACAAAAATGACTGGAAAAGGAAGGCTTCACAACATGATAATTATATTCACAGAGTTCTTCCTTCCACTTAGAACAAAATGAACAGATATCTCACAGAAATACATCCACATTGATCCATTTAGCATAGAGGATAATGAGATTTTATATACACACATACATACATACTGTATATACACATATATATATTTGTTAAGTACAATGTTTTTGAACTGATAATTGTCTTGGGTGGTTTTTGTGGTCGCTGTGGCTATAAAAATATTCAGTGAGCTCTTACAAAACACAGACATGCTGTGTGGTAGTTTGCCACATTAACTTCTGACAGCAAATACTTTTTGGCATATTGCATATTGTTTGTGTGTCTCTTAGAGTGCAAATAAGCTCCTTCGTAGTGTGCCCCTCTTTTCAGGGGGTGTGCTTACATGAGTATAGCTGTGTACCTCTGGAGTTTTGAGAGGAAATCCATAGATGAAGTAATGTCAGGCAAGGGGCAAGTATGACCACAGGGACATCTTGTGATGTCTCATGGAGTGCAGATTCTAGAGTTACCAGCCCGTTTCATACTTCAGACATGCACCTCGAAAAAAAAATGGATTGGCTGTTTTAAAATCTTTTTTGTTATGGTAGAAGATTAGTATAACCAAATGCATATGCAAAATACAAAAAAGTTGGTCTGCATTAAACACCCCTCTAATTAATAATGGCACAAATGAAAACATCTAAAGATTGCTCTGAAGGAGTTATGGAGTCTTTTGAACTATTTTAATGTGTATCTTTCTATTACTGTTTGAGGTGTGTAAAATAGTCCCTAATTTGGAATTTGAAAAATAATTTACAGATTCAATTGGAGTAGACGTCACAGTTACATCACAGACGCATTCTGGTGACAATAACTGTGTAAACACACAGGGACTAATACATAGGGGCTCTTTTATTTGAATTACT
Organism: Cetoscarus ocellatus; assembly: GCA_037902135.1. Taxonomy (NCBI): domain Eukaryota; kingdom Metazoa; phylum Chordata; class Actinopteri; order Labriformes; family Labridae; genus Cetoscarus; species Cetoscarus ocellatus. Next base: position 650,767 of record JBAMNC010000650.1, read on the forward strand.
AATAAAAGAGAAAATATAGCAAATGTTGAGGATGGACAGTTCCATAAGAAATGTCTCTTTGTTTATGTTTTCATTAAATTGAAGTGTATGTCTGACTTTATAATCATGGAACGTTTTACGCTTCAGACATCTCTGTCACAGTTAAAACAACAGACATATCTTGGTGAAAGTCAGCAGATAGCACACATACTTTTGGAAATCTTACACTCGGCATACCTTCAGTCCCTATTGCACAAATATATCTGCTAAATCTCACAATTTAATGGCCTGGACAGGTCAGCAAAGTACAAGAGAATGCTTCAGTAAGTGTATGCACTCTGAGATATTCTCCTTTTTTATCATGGGGTTCACCCACTACAAACAACATGAAGATGTCTGTCAGCCGTAACTTTGTAGTTGATGTTTAATCCACTTAGACAACAAAGAGGACAAAGTTAGAGTACTAACAGCTAAAAAATGATCCCACATTGCTGGTTGTTAGCTTGCCACTGTAAGACAACTGCACCTACTGACAAACTATTCACATTACAAAAGAAAGTGTCCATCGCGTCCAAATCCAAATGATGTGCACTGATTGGGTAGAAATGCCCTTCTTCTAAATATTAATGCTTTCAGTTTAGGATAAAACTGTTTACAATCCTTTTAATCATTTGCACTGCAAATAGTAATGTCTGTTTTGGAGTTAATAGAATAAATGCATGTGTAAAGCATGTCCCTCTGAAATACATGTATTCAGTTATTGCATTAGAATTAAGACACATCCCTTCCTTCATTTTGTACTTTGTAGTGTAATTTTCTTCAACCACCTTGTTAAAATGAAGTATCTATCTCATACTGCAGGATTCATGCATGAGGAACTGATTGTTTACTATTTTAGTTCAAGTTTTGGACAACTGTAGGTAATGATTGTTGGACTGGTATTGTTTAATGATCCTGATGTACTCATCTGCTGAGCATTTCACTCTTTTTGCAACTACTGAGAGCAGCTGAACCACAACATCACAGGAAAAGCTACTTTAGAAGATGGCAGCATTCAAGAGTTACTTATGATTACCAAAAATAAACCACGCTGATTTTTCACCTTGTTACTTCAGCTTAAACATCATTAGACTCTGCATTTGCTCAGAAAACCATGAGCATAAGTATGAGCTGAAGGTGAAGGACTGTGGATCCAGCTGCCGAGGCTCTCTGACTAATGCTCTGTTTGGTTAGTAATATTCATCATTCAGAAATGTATTTTGCTCAGCTGTTCAGAGCCTTATAATACTCTCGAAATGTAGCTGAGGGGATTATTATAAAGGCTGAGTGCATCATTATAAATCATCACTCAATCTTTGTGTCAAAATGTTATGCTGCCCAGAAACAAAAGTAACAATCGCACATTAGCCCTGATAGGGTAAGTGATCAAATGCAACAACAGCAAACCAATTAAAATTTACTATGAGAATGTTTAGGGTAGAAAGTCTGTAGGGGAGATCTGAGCTCTGAGAAACATAATGAGTTATGTTTTATACACTTCATATACAAAATGATGCATCATCTTTTCTTAAGTATAACCATTTAGGAGAGTATCTAATGCATGTTCTTTGTGTTTGACTCTGAATGACAGTGATTACCTGCGGTGACCCTGGTGCTCCAGCAAATGGACTTAGACTTGGTGATGACATCACTGTGGGCCAGAATGTGACGTTCATGTGCCAGCCAGGGTACGTGATGATTGGAGGCGACAACTCTGTCACCAGAACCTGCACCAACAACGGCACCTGGAGTGGCACCATGCCAACATGCCAAGGTAAGTTTCTCCACAAAGTGCTCACACTGACATAGACTGTATCAGACACGAGCTGCAGTGAACGGTCAACCTTGATAACCATCAGACAGTGCTGTAACAACCTTGGCACGCCTGCACAGCGGCCCAAACAATATGAAATACATGCTTTCTCCCTGAGATCTAATGAGATTAGCAAGCAAGGTGACACAGAGTTTCCTCTGTGGTCAGATAGTGTCACATTGTTCATATCAGTGTGCTGATAACAAACTGCCAATGATACTTTTAACTGTGTGACTGATACAGACCACCCACACACACTCACTTATATAGATGCAGCTGCTTTTATCTGCTTTTATGCGCAAGTACTCAGACAAGCACACACATAAACACTACAATCAGTTTAGAATCTGTTCTTCCTAATTATGTCCATGCATCCCTCCATTAGAGGACCCTCTGAGAGGAGCCAGCATTGCTCAGCTGGCTTTCAGAAAAAGAAGTAAAATGAAATTTAAGAGCCCTTGATGTGGGGCGAAGTCAGTTTACCAACACCTGCATGTAGAGTTGCACCTGTGCTGGCACAAAGCCAGGGATAAAGTTTTTTTGAGGCATGAGGTTAGATGGACAAGTCCCTCCCTTGCAGCAAGGACCCCTCTAACTGTACAGTTTATCATTGGCCCCTCTCTGGGAAAGTTTACGGCCACTCTCTGAGTTTGATTAGCATCAAAGTTAAAAAATCCACCCAAAGGACTGAGTTGCTGTATGCCCATCAGCACTGCATCACTTCTTGATTCGAGTGGAGGCACAGATTAGCATGTCTGCCATCGACAACCAATAGTAAGTATCGCAGGGAAGATTAACTTGTGCAGCGAACAGTTCAAAAGTACACCAGGAAAAGGAGGAGCCCATGAGGCACACGGTGGCTCATTGTTGCTAAGGAACTGTTCTGGCTGCTGCCTCAGTCAGAGAAAAGCAACCTGGCATTGCATTTGCCTCTTGAGCAACAGAAAAGGGCAGATGAAATGTGAGAGGGATAGAGGCAGAATGAAATTCTAACATGCACACAGATTAACATTACAGGTAGGAGACATACACACATATAGGTTATAGAAATAATGGGTTGTAGAAAACCAAACATCAAAAACAACCAAAAAATAGTGAAGGCGAAGAAGCATCAAACATAAAGCTTGTTGACCTTTGATATACCTATGTAAAATATATTTTTTATGTACTCAGTGTTTAAAATACTATTACAGACCCAAAAGGTAGTCTGTGCCACCCCCTTTCCTTTGCTCATGTTAAAGAGTGCTGTTGTTTTAAACAACACACTCTAACACACTCCTCAGTCTGTCATGGACCTTTCCCCGAAGTCAACAACATTGAAACTGACACTGATTTGTAATAATTAATGGATGTGTTTCATTATTGAAGCACTCTCTTTCTTGATATGTCAAAGCTGTCGGATCAATAGACATCCCAACAACTGTTACCAGTGGCAGTTTAATGGAGAGAGAGACACACACCAAGGTTGTGTACAGGCATGTGTGTGTGTGTGTTGAAGTGTGTGAATCTCCCAACCTCCCAGCTCTAATCCTTGACAGTTCAGCAGCAGCTGAGGCTTTCGGCCTCAATGCTGCGGTGCTTAATGGGGGTGGTGTGTAGACGAGCAAAAGCCCCAGAGCTTAGCCATTCTCTGCCACACACACCACCAAGAATGTATACTCTCATGTGGGAGCATCATGTTATACAACTATTACTCTTACTCTTACACATCTTTGTGTTTTATCACCATGAAATTGTGGTGACCTGTGTGCTTTAGTAAGAGAGCCGCAAGGTCCCTCCTGCGTCCTCTCACTCCCACAGTGCACTCTGTTTTCTCATGGGGTAAGTGAATAAAAGAAAATCAAAAGAGAGGAGTTTTATTTCCACGTGGGTGAGCCATTTTACTTTTTGGATTTCTTGTTATGGATGGGGTATTAAACGGAATACAGATGTTTAAGGCTTTATTCTCTTCATGTCGTTGCTCTGTTCCTCCCTCTTGGTCTCTTTTAGAGTTTATCTAGGACATGCAATATTACAGCTCACTGGTAATTACAGCATCTTTTTATTATCTTCCTCACTGACAGCCTACGCAGCAGTAGGTCTTAGAAACGGACTGAGAGAGTATCTGTTTTCTTTTGCTTCCATCTGAAAGCAGAAATAATGCCTTTTCCAATGAGATCAGTTTTCCTTTTTTCTAGTGTATGATTGGGTTCGAGCTGAAGGTGCAGCGGTTCAGGCGGGGTGAGCAGTTTAAATTTGGCATGGTGACATCTGTCATCTTGTCAAAGATTTGGATGATGTGCCGCTGGGGTATGAGCCTATAGTCCATAGAGGGAGGGGGAGAGAGGGAGTGAGAGAAAGAGGGACTAAAGAGACAAAGCGCTTTACGTGTGCCGGCACTGTGAATAATTTTAATGTGCGCGTGTGTCAGTGCTAGCTGTTAGTTTGTGGCGTGAATACACACACCGCTGATGACACATCCTAAGCCTCGCCCGGCAAGGATTCAGTTTGAATCCCAGGTTTGGCGTGTTCAGCTAAGAGGCACTAATGCTGCTTAGAACTACTTAGGAAAATGGGGACACTCTCTGCTTCCCATTCAGTTCTATCTGCCACCCATGCCTTTTTTTGATTTATTTAAAGTAATTTCTGATGCAGTGCTTATGGGATTAGTAGGCCTACTCCTCTAATCAGTGTAATTTGCCTACTCACACACGTTCTCCCTCTGTCTGTCTTTATCCTCTCCCCCTCTCTCTTCCTCTCTCTGATTTACTGTATAGAGACACACAAACACGCAAAACAACTCTTTACTTCACAGCATCCAGATGGGCATCTCAGTGAGGTGTTTCACAATGCATTTGTTTTCTTTTCTTGGGGCAGCAGCGCAACAGCATGGAAAAACTGAAATTAAAAGCACTCTATACTAATTAGGATCAAAGAAAACAACTTCCAGTGAACTTTTTTCTCCTTGGTTTCTTCGGGGAAAGTGCATTCCCAAACAAAACATTGAAAACAGATTGCAACATCAGTTTTCTATCCCTGTTACTTATTCATCATGGCCAAATGACTCCAGATATAGCATACATCTAAAGCAGATATACTGTGCACTGATGCAACATGTCCACAAGGAAATATTTTTGGATCTGCTGCCAACCAAGAACAAAAGACGGTAACACCTTGGAGAGAATATGTGAATATCCCGCAGTGGTGTGCTCTACATATACTGTACTGCATCATGTAGGTTAAGAAAATCCAACTAAAACTTTACAAGGCACCAAGTTATCCTTTATAAGTAACATATGTGTTAACAATAACTTATTTGCAGATGATCAATTTAATGCATCCAAGTGCATTGTCCAATTCATTACAGTAGGACATTGTTTGACAACAAGTTTAACATGTAAATTATGAGTATTCATATGGTTCTGAGTAATTCTGCTTATGATTTTAAATGTTTAGATTTAATCAAATTATAAAATGATTTTGTTCATCCATTCATACATCTATTATCTTTTATCCATACTGCTTATCCTGTATGGGGTTGCAGGGGGCTGGAGCCGATCCAAACTGTTAATGGGCAGGAGGTGGGGTGCATCCAGGGCTTCAGGAAAAAAAGCTAACATGCAGAGAAACCCTCAGTCTGACACATTTTCACAAATTCTAGGAACCTGTTATCACCAGTCAGCCTAAAGAGTATGTGTTTAGTCTGTGTTGGGGATCTGAAGTACCTTGAGAAAACCCACATGTATTGGGAGTTCAAACTGGAGAGCAAACTCAGAACAGAGAGGTCTGAAACCAGAAACTTCTTGCTCATCACTGCTGCACCCTGCAGCCTGCAAGCCATAGGCTTAAAACTGTAATTTCATTATCATATAACAGGTAATCAAATCAATTTGGTAACCAAAAATGGGTTAAACTGCAGTATTTTGTGTTTAAGACTTCACAGTGCTATTCAACTAAAGATAGCAGTGGGGAATTGCTCTCTTAGAGGTAATTGTTGGTGAAATCAAAACATGTTTGGTGTGCAATTAAAACAATATGATGACTTCTAGAACACAGTGTGCCATTTTGGTTTGATGTAAAGTTATTGTTCTGTAACTGTTTGACCGTCTTTGGTTTGAGACTTGAACTTGAATGAGGTACTTGAGTTGTCCAGTAGGCTGCCAGAAACTCTCAAGAGTTAGTTGTACTTTGTCCTGGGTGCAGCTGTTTATTTTCTGTCCTCAGTGTTGTCAGCAAACAGTCTGTTATTTTTTTTTTCCCATCATAAAAAGGTCACAAACTTGTTTCAGGGTAACAGTGGCCTAGTGGTAGGGTCAGTCCTCCTATATTCAGAGGATCCTCAGCTTCTGCAGTTATATGTCAAGGGTTTTTTTGGAAGACATTTAACCCCATTTTACCCCCACTGTGCTTCAAGTTGTGTATGTATAAATGTGACAAGCTAAAATTGTTGGACACTTTATGAACACACAGCAAACTTCCTCTTTCAGTGTGTAAATGTGGTGTAAATTGGTGTAAAATGGTAAGTCCCACCTGCAGTGTAACAGCCAGAAAAGTCCTTCACAAGCTCAAGTCCATTTTCATTTACAGACCCGCCTGAAGTCAGGAGATTAGTACAGGACTGCCTAAGTTTATGCAAAACTCAAAATTTAATTTCTAGTATGCATTTATGTTCATGAAATCCCGGTAGTTATATAGTCAATTAAACTACAAAGCTGTTGGAAAAGACAGAAAAGACATTAGTCCACATGCATGTTAACATGTTTGTTTGAAAGATTAGTGGTTAGAAATAGACTTATTCATAGTTGTATAGACTCTACTGCTCTACAGCATAAGTGCTAAGCTTTGCAAAAGCTATGTTTGTTTTCATCTACTTACAGGTGTCACCTTAGCTAAGGTATAGTGTTCATATCTGTGTATCATAGTTAAAGTGTAGTGTGTGTATTAAATGAACAAAGCTACAAAGTTTTTTTCATATTGCAATCAGCCGCGTACTAGCTTGTTAGCAGAGCATGTGAGCGGAGCAGGGAGCGCGAGCAGAAGGAATTTGGCCGGAGCACGGAGCGTTTTTTTCAAAAAAGCTGGAGCGGTACCTTATCTTTCGCTCCATCCCGCTCCAATTTCGCTCTGGTACCGCTCACACCAAGCGTTTCGTAGAGTGAGCGGTGAGTGATTTGAGTGAGCGGCGGAGCGGTAATGAGCGGAGCGGTAATGAGCGGAGCGGCGCGCATCTGCTCTGAGCGGCGGAGCGGGTGTGAGGAACAGCTCTGTGAGCGAGGAGCGGGAAATCTCACCGCTCCACTCCACTCACATGCTCTGCTTGTTAGTCAGGTCAACATGCAGTAGGTCCATCGTCACTAGACGAAAGAGGGCATTTTGCAGACTACCATAGTGGAGGCAAGCTGGGAAATGATGAATCAATTTTCCCTGATTCATGTATACTGAATATACGTGTATACATGCATTCTGTTTGAATAACCTTATCAAGCAGTTACTATTCAGACTGAACTGTGCATGAAAGTATGAATTAAAAATACAAGTAAAACCACAAACATAAATTTTCCCTTCTCCATCCATTTGAATTTGATTTTTTTTTCTAATAGGACCAAAGTAGTACAACCGTTGATGTGCTGCACATTGAGTTTGTAGTCGTTTCCAATTCCCTTTAAAAGCACACTGTATAAAACATGCTTGCCTTGTTATTTAGTGGAGGGCCTGATTAAACCACCTTTTACACCTCCACCCACCCCCCAATTTAGCTTCCCACCCTATATTAAGTCATTACGTTTTGCCAATATTTAGACTCTTACAAGGGGCCAAATTTGGCATAAAAAAGGCCAAATCAGATCCTCCGTGCACATGAAGATTTTAGAGCTGGAGCCCTGGGCCATCACATTTTCAGCAGTAACACACTTCAGAGTGTGTGAACAGGATGACTTGGATCGGGTCATGTACTTTAGACAAGCAGAGGTGTCTGTAATGTCTGTCTTTACATGACTGCATCTGTCTTTTTTTTTTTTTTTTTTTGAGGGGGGGGCATTTGATTTGGAGCAAACATGACTGTGTTGTTGTTGCACTGTCAAAACACAACACCTTGAGTGCCATGGTGTTATCGTGACAGGTTAAGTTACCAGATTTTAAACTAAATGTCAGATCCTGCCAGACAGTTCAAGGCATGGATGCAAAGTGGTTTTAATCCACAGTTCTTTGTTCAAGTGTTCCAAGTCTAAGAGCATGTGTGAGAGCGTCTAAAGAAAAGAGAGATTCAGGGAAGTCATAGATGCTGAGGGAAGATTGTAATACTATAAAACAACTGCTATAATTTATTCACATCCCTAAAACCCATATCCCATCTGGGTCCCCATGGGTTCAGCTCCAAGTGTGTCAGAACAAACTCTAAGCTTTATTATTCATTCATTTATTACGTTTGTTGAGCAGTAAGTTTATGGCTTACACAGACACAAGATGTCCCCTCCTTTCACAAAGAAATTATTCAGTAAACCCCAAACAGAACCGGCAGAAAAATCCCACACAGTCACAGTCAAAACACAGACCATTTCTCCAGGCTGCAGACCTAGTTCTCCCTCAGCCTTAATCCACAGTCAGTTAAATGGTGAATTAGTCCCACCTCTGTTGCCTCCAAAAGCCTGTAAAATAGCACCATAATTTGAATCATGCAGTATACAAATAGTTTGACAAAATATGTTTATTTCTAACTTGCATGAAAAAGCTGACTTCAATCCGGTTGTGCCATGAAAAGAAGCAGTACTTGGAAGCATTTGGTTAGGAAATGTTTTGCTGTTCGGGATGTAGACGGAATGGGGAAAGACCTGTGAGAGTAACCCTACAGGGGTGGTTATCATATAGTTTAATACTATGTAAAACTACTACCTAGTTTTTCTATTATTATGTCCTCAGTCTTTCATAATTTTGGTTGAAATTCAAAGACTCAGGATAAAGCTTTATCCTTGTAAATCCCAGTAATTATCTCTCAAACTTATCACGGCCTGTTATGCTTGAGTTGCAGCAAATTAATTTCTCAGTTGAGTTCTTGAAAGATAAAAGAGTCAGTATTAAAGATGACTATTTATCTTCAGTGTCTACCCCAACTAGGGCTTAATGCAAGTCAATGGAGACATTTATTAGATGCATGCCCTGTCTTTTACAGGTTCTGTACAGTTTATTGTGAGGCTTTTTTATTCATTAAACCTGTAATAAATCTTGAAATAACATTGGGAGAAGGTTCTCTTTCATAATGATTTCAAAAGCAAAAATGATCTTCTTCACTAATGTTCAATTGCACTCTTAATATTGTCCGTCTTATTTGTCCTTTTGTAGAGAAAATACACTGGCATATTCTATGTACATGCTGATTACAGTTAAAGAGCACAGGTCCCGTTAATCTCTGCTCTCAGAGTCTTCTCTTTTTGTTTGTTTCAAAATTCATAACTGAGTTAAGGAAAAAGCACTTGAGCTGATCTCATTGGATGATTTTAAAAGATTTAATATGACTTGGAGGGAGACAAATTTTGTAGTAGATGTTCTAGTTAATAGATGTAAATTTGTGGTTGATTTTGACTAGTGTTGGCAGTTTTACTGTTATTTAATATCTTTTCATGTAGTCATATACCTCATAACATCATGTTTAGATAATATCACATAAGCTCTGCACAAGAGCTTGCTTTCTTTCTTTTCTCCTGCCGAATATGATACTTTCTTTCAAAGGAAAGATCCAAATAAATGTTGTGTAACAGTTTCTTGATCTTTAAATCATTTTTATAAACTCATGTGCATGTGGCAGCCCTCTGACATCAATTGTGATACACACACATTCACACACAGAGGGAGTGTATTTTCACAAACTCTACAAATTAACTTGTGACTTGAAATTCCTAAGGCAGAAAAACAAAAAGTCAGTGTCTTATCAACACATTGTCAGTCTTTGAACTGTAATACACACACAAATCTATAGCTTTGTCATTTATTGCGCAGGAAACACACAAAGTCTGCATGCACTGTTGTTTAGCTGTCAGGCAGTCTTTGCATTGCTTTATACAACAACTATGAAGCAGCAAGTAGTTGTAAAGAGAAGTAAATCAGCATCTTGCTTTTTAACCCTTTTGTAAATGGACCAACTGTGGTGCATAATCTCTATTAAAAATAAAGTTTCTCATGCTTTCATTTAAACAGTAATGCCAGGTGCTTGATGGAGATGTCATCTAGTAAGCTACAACAATCACAGCTCACCTGTAATATTGAGTAAAATGTTTCCAAAAACAAGTTAAATCATTTTGGTATCTTCACAGTAAGTGCTGCAAATGGATACAAACACACAAATGGTCCTGTAAAATGAAGCAGAGTAATATGAGCCCATCCCATCCCCACAAGAAGCACCCGTTTATACCCTAGTAAAGTGTATTTTTCTTGGAAACATCACAGACTTTAGCAAAACAGCTCAAACAGTCTACTGCACTCTTCTTTGTCTCCATGTTTACCACAAAATGGATTATTTGAAGTGTAAAAATAGCTTAGGTATTAAAAAAAGAAAATCATGAAAGTATGGACACTAGTAGCTTTTGGACAAAAAACTTGAACTGTAAATAAACGTTAAAAGTATTCAGAGCTTCTAGCTGGGGATAAGTCCCAGTGATGCTGTTCTTCTGTTTTGTCACTCATGCAAAGTGTCTTTCAAACACATGGTTGTATCTCACTGCTGTTTTGATATATTTATTTACGGCAGCTTATTGTCTGTGTCATAAATTAATAACTACTACCTGTTGTAACCAAGACTGAAAAGAGTATTCTCAACTAGTTTGCCTTCTTAAATAACGGTTAGATAAAATGAAAATGAAATCAAATATCAGGATTTTGAACTGCTCTCTCTGCTCCAGTGCTCTGAGAGTGATCACCAAACTTCTGTCACAAAATTGTGAATTCCGCTTTTAACACAAGAAAAAAAAAAACATATTGTAAGTGATTTGAGAAGTCTGTGACTTCTGCAACATATCCATGAGTTTTGCTGGTCTTCTCTTTACAGGTTGTTTTTGTCTCTGCCCCTGTATTCTTTTAAAAGCAGCAGTGAGTCAAAACTAACAGTACCTACTTTGTGTATTGATTGCCCTTAGGTAAACCGGTCTAAACTTTGTCTTTTGTCCTCACTCTCCTCACAGTGGTGACGTGTCCAACGCCCCCGCCCATCCCAAACGGCCTCCTGGAGGGCTCAGTGTTGGAGTGGGGTACCAGCGTGAGCTACAGCTGCCAACCTGGTTATGAGCTGTCCTTCCCTGCTGTGCTCACCTGCACCGGAAACGGAACGTGGAATGGAGACCTGCCTCAGTGTTTGCGTAAGTCACCATCTCATGCTTTAATGATAAAGGTAAAGATAATTATAGAGGTTGGTACAGGACATTTCTATAAAAGAAATGGTCTTGGCGTATTTCAGTTGGTGTATGAAACATGGTCATTAGAAGTGGGTATTATTTTCACCCTTAGTACCTCAGATTAGCTTCTTCTCTCTCAACTTTTAACAATACCTACCAAGAGAAATGTTCAACTTATAATTATAATCAGCTTTGTGTTACTCCTCTTCTTACTCATTTGTCAGTCACAAAGTAGTTAGTTTTAGATCATTTGGTAGAAAAACTATTTAATCACAGATTGTCATTTGTGTGGGTTTTATATTGCAAAGGTTGCAACTGTGCAAAAATGTAATTGCATTTTATAATGTAGTCAGATAGAGTCATAGCATTGTTCAAATTATTAGAAGGAAGTCCAGAATTAATGCTATTTATAGGTCTCTTGACAGCAGTAAAGCTGTACGTTTTGTACAATTTCATTGATGCGGCACATTTTCAAACTTTATACTAAATAATACATTTGGTCTCTGTCCCATCCCCCCATTTCCCTGCTTACCCCTTCAGAGGATATCTCAAGTTAATGAAATTAGTGAGGGTCATGAATAAGTCATGGAATTTAACATCAGGGACATGTGGAGAGGCTGAGTTATGATACAAATAGAATAAGTCCTGCAGAGATGCACACCAGGGATTAGCAAGTGTAGCCACTAGTTTCAGAGTCAAGGTCTTTTGTCATAAGCAGTGTTTATACTTAATCCTAAAAAACAGTCTCAGTGGTTACTGAAGAACAAAGCCAAGCTGAGCATGAGAAAGGCATTGTATCCTGCGTGTTCATACAAAACACAAATGAATATTTCATCATTGGTGCATTAAGTGGAACCTTCAATTTACATTTTGATGAAATGAAGAGTGAATTGACCCCCCAACCCCAGAGTCAAAGCTACAATGTCACTGATGATGATCGCAGTGGAGCCACAAGAGGGGTGTCTAATGCTCTTCTCTGCATTAAGACCTCCTCAGAATCATCTTTGAAAGCATAATAATAACCCCCGGGATGCATGACTGCTCAAGAGCATCTCACTGTCATCAGACTCATTCTTGCATTTTATCAGTCAACAGAAATGAAATCTCAAGTCGGGTGAAGTACTTTCATGATTATGTCTCTCTGAGTGCATGTCACTTCTAAGTTCAATAAAAACAAATGATGTGAAAATATATTCTTGCACAAAACTCAAAGGACAAAATTGTGTTCTGTTGGTTTTTTTATGTACAGTGTGTTGCATAAGAGCATTTCCAATATTTTGACAGTATTGCTGCTATTATTTGAAATTCAGTTTTGACATGATATTTTGGATGCACAGCATCATCAGAACAATATTGGTATCTGCAGATGACAACCTAAAACATTGATTATGGATATGGGCAGATATAAGCATTTTTGTAGCTATTACAGACAATGTTTTAGCAGCACATATTTGGCAATTTGTCCCGAATATTGGCTTGAAATATTGGCAGAATGTACAAATGTACTGTTGTGGTTCAACCTGTTATCACTGAATGCCCACTTTTATTAATCAAAAGTGATTTTTTCCCTTCTTGCCTACATCTGTTTGAAACAAAGGAGAGTGGGTTTAATTTGATTAAAGTGAAAGCTTTGTGTTCCTGACAAAAAATACTGATATCACAATTGGTCTCTTGGATAATGAGTTTAGACATATTGGCATGTGATATTGGCAAAAATCCAACAATGTGCATCCCTACAAAGTATTCATTGTATATTTACATTTTTCATAGGATTTAAAAATGTATTGTTTTGAAAAGGTTAAAACCTTTAAAGCCTATGCAGCTTACACAGTTGTTGGCAAACTCTTTGCCAGTTAGATGACTGAGAGCTATTACTACTCTCTCCCTCCATTTTCAAACTCTGTCAGTTTTTTTCTCCATTTCAATGATTTCTCTCAGCATAATTGTCCATTTTTATACTGATGGTTTGTTGTGTTTCAGCCAACATCTAATCAATTTGTGATTTTTCTGAGGTTTTTTTTTTTTGTATTAAGGTCCATTTCCTGTTACATCTCTGAAAGTGGCTTTCGAAGAATGATTTACGTAGTTGGTTCTTTGTATTGCATATCTGTAATTGTGGTTGTGGCAAAGTGCTAAAATACATTTGCAAGGTTTTGGATTTTGGGGTTTGTGCATAGTTTGCATCTGTATTCAGAAATGTGTTGGTGCTTTGTCCAGTATTATAAAAAGATCTCCCCCTTTTCAGAGTAAAGGCACCTTGTTTTGACTACTTTTTGCTATACTAATGAGTTATGGGGTCTGTCTTTGTCAATGAGCTCCTGCTTTCAGATGGTTTGAGGCAGAAAGTGTGCAGAAAGTAACCACACTGTAAAGGTTGTTGACCTCAGGCAATTGCTCATGCACTGAAGAATTACAGGGTTAAGAACATATAAGCCAGGTTGGATCATTACCAATAATGCAAAACACCCCCCAGGCCCTCTGTGCCTACTTTAAAGGAACCTTATTCACTTCTGTTTTATTTAGTAATATATGCAAATGACAGAATTTGGTGCTGGTGGCTGTATTCAGTCAGGCGTATGTGGTCCCATTTGGGTATTTAGCGTCAGAGTTCCAGCTGACAGACTGCTAGTGTTTGTGACCATGCAACTAGAAGAACAGCACCTCCTGCAGCCATTTGCTCCTCTAACAGCCACACTGCAGTCATTCATTGTAATAATGTAAGTCAAAGCAGACACTGCCGTCTGATTTATGCCCTGCTTTAATGTAAAGGATTGCAACTTTGTGTTATGAACAGATATCTTCTTTGGCAACACTAAGCAACCAATTGCCTGTTTTATTGAGGCACAGTGATTTATCTTTGTCCTAATCCTGAGTTGTTTTAATGGCTGGAAAATGTCGTCTGGACATAAAATGGATAAGGATCCACTTGGTAAATGAAGCATGTCAGCTTCCTGCAATTTTGAGAGACATTGTCATTCCTCAACATACTAAAATCATTTTTCCACATCAGTAAACCCAAAACAGCCTCCTGCTGATTTATGAGTGTGTAACCTTTATGTCCCATGATGTAGCTATGGTGTTCATTGTGTCTTGGCAAGGATTATTTTTGTTGTTGTAAGTACATCTACATCTCAGTTCCTTATGCCCTTGAACACAGGGTTAAAAGCCAATGAAAAATTGACACAAATTTCGAGCCATGTGCTGTAAAAATCATTCAATTTGATGTGTCAACATGCTTCCATGAAGAACCTAGCTCTCCTGAACATGTTGTTAAAGCTAGCTTCCTGCTACTGCACTGGAAGTGTGTGATTAATCACTGATGTTTACTGAGGAATAAATGAGACCAGAAAGTAGAACAAAGGGAGGAAAGTGCTGATCATATTTGTTGTAGAAAAGATTATTATCTATGCATTAAACTGTCAGCCTAGCACTCTCACAACAACCTCGTAGGTGCTTTTCCTTTTGGATTGCCAAGTCATTTTTAAAGAGGAATCTTTAGTTAGTGTCATTACTAACCATATAGTCACACTAACCAGTGCAGTACATTCTGCCTTACTTTATAAACTAATATATTTGTCAGAGGGTATCTCTAAATGTGCACATAGACTTGCAGTTTTTATCTGTGTATTCGATGCAACTTTAGAAATGCTCCTCAAACATCCATGACAGTAGATCGCCTAATAGGCTGAAAATGTTTTCTTTTTACAGACAAAATTATACACTGTGCAGGAGGAATAATGGCATTCCTTTTGGTTCTCTCAATAATGCAGATTTAACCTTAATGTTTAATAGACCTCATACACCTGCACTGTTGTAGGCTTAGAGATATGATGATGATGTTCATGTACTATATGTATTTTTCTGTTTTCTGTTTTATTTTGATAAAATGTTTTGCAAATAGCGGCCTTCATTCATGCCAATAAAACTATTTGAATTTGAAAAAAAATGTCATTCATATTCTGCACTCTCAGTTACAACACAGCTCAGCAAGACTGCAGAGAAACCCCTGCATCTGCAAAGGGTAACCTGTCCGTTTTTAACAGCTGTACTTTTGTAAGCATTGGAAGCCAACCGATATTAAAGATGCATAATTACGTACCCTCTCTGAACACATGGGAAACATTGAGCAAGCGGCAAAATTCAGAGCCGGAGAGTGCTCACTCATGTGTCTGTAGGGATGAGACTGTGATCCCAACTTTGAATCTGGCCTCTGCATACTGATTACTTCAAAGCATTGATAATTCATCAAGGAAGGAGAGAGGCTGTGAGAGTGAGTGAGAGAAAAAGAGAGTGAGAAAAAGTTAAACCAGTCTCTCTCTCTCTTTCTCTTTTTATCTCACTCATCCACCTACACACTCACGTACACACACACACACGCACAGGCGCAAGATGCTGAGCTTGGCTTGGCCTGGGGCCATTTCTCTTATATATCCATAAAACAGAACATTATTTCCCTGCGGCTTGAGGATTATGACTGATGTGCATGTCACCTGTTTGGCCGTTATTGTCAACTCTCAAGAAAAAAAAAAAGCCATCTGAATACTAAGTTTCACAAAGTCATTTGAAACAGTGACAAGAGTAGTTTACAGATCCAGTGCAATATTTGCATCTTTATTTGTTGTCTTATCAGACAGGATCAGACAGTGGGGTGTTGGGGGGTTGAAAGTCACAATGTATGGTTTTCATATGGGACCTACAGTATAGACAAACATATTTTCTAGAGAGGGATACGCCTCTGAATAAAAGGATTTGTTTGTGAGATAACAGTATTTACAGTTATCACTTTATTCAGTCATTCCTGCATGAGCTCGATTCTAATCTCCTCTTATACTAGATATCCATTATGCCAGGGATTGTCAGTGGGGGCCCCTGATGGTTCCTGACTTGCAGGAGGAGAACAAGCAAGAACTTATCTCAGTCTGCAGACCATCACGCAACAGCACATGTCAGGTCTGGAGAAGCAGCCTGCCTGATTATTGGTTGATCCCACGGTGCTCTGGCTGCGTGACTGAATGCTGCTACTGTAGCCTCGTCTCTGCTCTCTCACATATGGAGCATTTCTGATCCTCCCAGAGCTAATAAGTGACTTATACTCTCCAGTGTTCTTATAGAGGAATGATGGGTGCATATATGTATACATTAGGGATAGATAGAATTTTACATTGGCATAATGTAAAATGGCTGACTACTCTTCCCATCAAGCCCACTGAGACCAAATTATTCCAGTCAATTTGAATTGCTGTCTATAAGCAGTAAATTGAAAGAGGGAGCAGTGAAAATCCAAAGAGTTTTATCTGCTCAGGCTGAGGCTGGAGTCCCATTAAAAAGGCGATATTATCCAAGAGCAACCGCGGCAGCAGATGGCTCCAGTTGCTTCAACCTCAAGGCCCTGTTGGAGAATTTAATATTTCACTTGCTAATTGTTTTGATCTAAACTTGAGTGCCGTGACCTCCCCAGCTCTCTTTTTACTGCCAAGATGAATGCTCACACACCTACTGTAACAACTCACAAGTAAGGTTGATTGCTAGAAACAAAAAAGTGTTTCGACAGAGCAATTCACACTGAGACATCAATGCATCTGCCTACGTGCAATAGAAATTTGCCAGATGAATTAGTGCAACAAGTATAATGTCAATGCAATTTGAATAATTTTGTCCATGAAGACTTTCCAAATAACGTAGACAGGCAATAATTTTACAGTCATGTCCTCAAATATATCAGAATAGAAAGCCCATCAAACATAAAAGAAAACTCATAGCTGCAGTGGAAAGCACTGCAAGCACTGATCATTACGGTCTGATCTTGTAAGACTATGACAGCACTCAACACTATTTATTATTTCTGAATAAAATACTCCAGAGTCAACTTAATGCTGCATTCTGCTGACACACTACTGCAGCTTTTTTATTTGTTATTAGGTTTAAATGCACATTTTAATTATTAAAATAAGATTGTGTAATTAGGCATCGATACTGTTGAACTTTACAGGAAAAATGTCCTACATCTGTTTAGTTTTTTTTAGCCCTCAGTTTATCACAACAACAATGAACATTTCTTCCTCTGCAGCCAAGTTCTGTGGAGACCCCAGCACACCTGCCAAAGGACGACGAGAAGGCCGCAGTTTCATCTTCAAGTCTGAGGTGATGTTCACCTGTAGCCCCCCCTATGTGCTGGTCGGATCAACAACACGCATGTGCCAGGATGATGGCACCTGGAGTGGCTCCCAGCCTCGATGTATAGGTAATCTGAATATTATTTTGTGTATGGATTTGATAAATCCACAGCATGGATTATATGCCATGCAATTACATACTGTAGTTCAGCAGAATCATGCAAAGATTTCATTTTTCTGAATTTAGTTACGGGAAATGTTTACAAGTTAGTATTGGTAGTAGATTGAATTATGCCAAGAGGTGTCATGTTTTTGTAGTTTCAATAGCTATGTTACAGGACACATGTAATAGTAGAAAAAATGTTTGATGCAAGCACGTTAAATTTAACGTTCTGAGCCTATCCAGCCTATCCAGGCAGAAAGTTAATTCCCAACAAAATGGGTGGCCAATGACAATTTGTATTTTGATCAGTGTTCATTTGCACACTTTTTTCTAAACAGGTCTTTCTTGTTGGGGTAAAACCAGTCTCAGATCACTTATCTGCCCCTCTTTTTAACTGCATGTTTGAAGGTCCTCCTGCAAACTGCACTGCCCCACAGATTAGACTGCAGGACGAGTTCGCACTGCAGTTTTTCAGCTTAGTTATAAACAAACACATGATAACATCTCACTCAACATACAACCATTGACACATACTTGACTTGTTATATCTGTTGTAACTTAGTTTCACTTAGTTTAATAATGTGTCAGCTTTGTTGAATTATACGTAAGAGCAATTACTTTTTTTTAAAACCACAGTGCACCATTTTTATGTCAGACTTAACTTTTTTTTTTCCTCCCGTGTGTTGAACAGATAAAACTGTCGGGAGTTTTACCTATGTCTAAATGTATTTTCCCTGATTCAGTGCTTCATACATTTAAATACATAATGTAGTCAGGTCACTGTGTTTAACATCTATGATACTCGTTTTAAAACCCTAACACAGTGACTGAATCAGAATGAAGAAATGTGGCATGTGTTAACATAGTTAGTGAGAGAAAAACACTGAGCTCCAGATCAGATCTGAGTGATCATTCTTTGCTGGCGCTCTTGAAGGAGCTTATTATGAATATCAAAATACATTTGAAGGTGAAGTAGAATCAGTGCATTGCCATCTGGCATGGGTGTGAAAATAAATCACGAGAGTGAATTACATTATTTATGTTTTACCTCAGAGGCATTTTTATAATTTCCTGCTGAGAGTTGATGAAAATATTAAATGCCCCAAAAATGTGTTATCTAATGGATATTTTTTGATTTTGATTCAGTTGTAGCAAGATTAAAGTCTTAAACTTTATATTGCTAGAATATTTGAAAGCCATGGAATTCATGGACAAAGAAATGAGAGATGGCATGGTTATTCTGTTCCTTCTGCCAGGCAGCTTCAGTAATTGTCCTTTGGTGCATGGCACATCACAGTGAAATTGCCCCGTCATTATCAGTGATTGCCCCTCTGTCATATTCTCTTTTTTTTACCCTCCTGTAATTCCCCTGCTCATGAATACAATGATTTCTTGTTCCAGAGCCAACGAGAACCACTTGTGAAAACCCAGGGACACCTGAGCATGGCTTCATGAATTACACAACAGGTTTTAAGGTAAAATGTGCACAACCTGCGACTGACATTTTACAAATGGATACTTTTATGTGCCCTAAATCTGAGGGGAATGTGGACTAGATAATGTGGTCCAGACAGGAACAATAAAATGACCTCCCTAGATTGATACAAGTTTATTTAATACGAGTTGATACTAGAAAACTAGCAAGAAAATATAATTTCTTATTAACTCTAATATATGGACCTATAAAATGTGATTTATTTTACTTACTTTATCCAGCTCTTTAACAAATCTCAAGGGATCAATATCTGAAGCAGCATGGCCGTTGTAGCTCAGAGGCAGAGGTATGTGAGTGAACTCAAAGCAAATAAAAGTACCATTCAGCTTGCAGTTCTGCTGTGTAGCCTGTATTTAGTCCCCTTTGAATTTACCATGAATGTCCAAGGTACAATCATTACTTATTCTTTTGGATGATGTTTTTCGTGTGCAAGAGCTAAGCAGTTAAATATGGACCGTGTGTTGCCATCACAGGTGGTTGCACAGAATAAAACTGTCTAAAAGTCCCCACCACTGTGAATATGTACAGACATTGTTCCCGTGTAGAGCAATGGTATGTCTAATGTTTGCTATTCCAGTAAATGAAGCTTTGCTAAATTTATATTTCATTCAAAAAATACTGATATCATGACCACTGATGTGCTTAGCTGCTCCCTTGAGATGCTTTCAGACAGGGTATTTCATTTTATGTCTTTTGAGATGCTTTCAAAGTGTCACTTGCAAGTTAAGTGCAGACATTTTCTCCTCCGCATTCAGTGAAATTTCTGATGTGAAATTTGTCCAACATGAAAGCAGAGGCATCTTATTATTTGGATCATTGCTTGTAATGGCTGTAGTCTTGCATTTTCTGCTATACTGAGCTACTTTACGGGTTGTGACAGCACAGAAAGAGAAAGTTCTGATGACTGTCTTTGAACAGCTTTCTAGGATGGTGTGGTTGCTCCAAATTTGACCATTTTTTCATAAAGCAGAAAACAGTTATGGCCCTATATCTTTACAGAGAAGTCTGCTTCATCACTTTCAAATGTGAGTACATGAGTTTAGATCAGTAACATGGGCCATCGCCTCCAGGAATAGCCCCCATCTGCCTCCACACACTACAGTTAATCATTAAAAAAAGAGGAAAAAAAACTTCAGTGTGCAGTATTTTTTCACAGCTCTTTAGATTTGATGCTTGGAGCTTATTGGCATTTGCATCAGTGTATCGACACTCTGTGTGCTGTCTGTTTGTGGCCAGGTGGGCAGCAGAGTGGATTTCCAGTGCCAACAGGGACACCTCCTGCAAGGCTCCACCACCCGCCTTTGTTTGCCAGATCTTACCTGGACCGGGACCCAGCCTACCTGTATCCGTGAGTGATTGCTTGCCATGCTCTCTCAAGCTTTATCTTTGTATTACCTTGTCTTTGTTTTTCCACCACCCCTTCTGGCTTCTTTTTAGTGTTTTCCCTCCACTAATTCCTTCTTGGACCATTTTTTTCTTTCTTTTCTCTCTCCCTCTGTTCATGTCTTTCTCCAGTACACTGCTCGCATTTGCCCAATCCTGCCCTAACTTTTGACCTCCCTCTAGATTGCAGTTTGTGCCTCAATCACCCAGGCGGCCCAGTCATTCAGAGGGAGAGCTGTTGACCGTGATTACTGTCATTGTGTTTGAACCACCTGAACTGCCGACCAACACACACCAGAGCTGTGCTGTTTCTCCCAGTTCCTTTGAAAAGCCAAGTGCATTATAGAAAGCTGTGGTGTTATTGAGTATCCCAGCATCCTCCCTTTTGGACACAGCATATTTCATGGAGATATTCTCCATTGAAACTACAGTCTGCATTTAGTTATGCACAGGCAATGTGAACAGTCAAGTCATATTATGCTGTGGGGATTCAAATCAAATTCTATAATCTTGATTCCTTAACTACCCCAAGATGTAACACCCACTCAATTTGCTGAGACATTGGTGCTGAGAGAGCAGAAAAATTGTAATACCTACCCTTAATTCTCTGCCAGATCCACTCTGCAGCAAGCCCTTATGTTATTGTGTGTTTAGTGGGAGGAGGGGAAGTTTAAAAGGGATTTTGTTCCCTTGAATATGCGCATCCTGCTGTTTTTCATTGTGCATAAACTCTAAAGCCAGTTTATTAGTTTCACATAGTGAAAACTAAAGCAGCTCCTTATGAGATCATTTTTTTATTTCCCATATTCGACAGGGTAACCTTGTACAGTGTTTGTTTCAGACAGGAGTGGATTAATCTTTATGGCCGCTTTAGAGGCTGTAGTTTTGTTGCCCATCGTGTTGCATTATGTTATTCTGTGAGGTGTCTTTAATATTTAGGCCCCCTCCATTGAAACAAATGGGGAACATTTATGGTGTATGTGTAGTCAAAGTGCATTGACTAACTCAGCACATTTATTTGTATAATTTTTCAAAAGCCGCATGCATAAGATATAATTCATATTGAAAATCTGCAAACAATGTAATTTGCACATCTAGTGAATTGTTTCACATTCTCAGAGACTTACATCGTATTTAATTTTGGAGATTTTGTGTATCCACTTTCTTCACAGATGAGCGCTGAAAAGAATCTAAAAAGCCTTCCTCATTAGACTTTTGTCGCCTGAGAGCTCATTGCTCTGCAGGTGTCTTCATCTGATCCTATCATAGCATTCATTTCTAGCTTTGTAACTGTAAAGTTAAAGGAGGCATTAAAATAAGACAAGTCAACATAATATTAAGTTAAAGCTTCTGCAGACTCCTCAAACTGTCACACATTTTACTACAATTGGGGATGACACTTGGTCTCATATACTAACTTTTCTTTAGAAGAAACTTGTTAAAACAAGAGGTGCCCCCATCAATCGGGGGCCAGTCTTCACCAGTCACTAAAAATACATGATCAACTGATTTGCTTAAATCCATGTAGTTAAATATACAATCAGCATGTGGTTGTAAAGCAAACACTTCCACTCATCTGCTGCTTCCTCCACTGCTCTGACATCCACTTAGAGGGACCATGGCAGACTCCCCAGAACTTTATCAGTCCAGTTGGTTGAAAATATTAATATGGTTCTGGAAATTTTGTATAAATCTGTGCTGACTGGCAGAATAAAAGCTATTTGGTGGTGAGAGTGTTGTACTATGACAGGTTTAAGGTGCAGTCCATAAAATCCTGAGGTTTTTTCTCAGTAAAAGACTATCAGACATAAATTAGTACATGATGTGTTTCAAAAAGTACATCTAGGTTTTGGCCAGAAGCTTAAAAAAAGCAGTTCTTGGGAGCAGATTTTTTTTTTTTTTGTGACATGAAATAAAAACAGCAGTTGCATTTTTCAGTCTGTTAATGTTTGTGTTAATTAATGCTTGTTAATGAACATGTTAGTAATGAATGATCAAATTCTGTATTTCAGTTGTTTTAAATGAAGGATTGATGTTGCCCAGTAAGAGGTTTCTCTGCTCTGTTGAGCAAACACTTGTTCTTTTGATACACCAAAACACAAAATATGATTGGTATAAGTATTAGTCAATTTTATTAATGACTGATGGGTAATGGCTTTTGGCAGCAAAAATCCTCAGAAGTTTATCCCTAGTTAAATCTTTCTTTAACAATTTTCCGGAAGATTGAGACATTTATTGGTTGAATTTATTTATTTATTTATATATATATTTTTTTTTTCATATAACTGAAATTTGTTTGTAGCTCAAACATGCACTGTATGTCAAGGTAAACAATATTGTACAATGTTTTTGATTAATGTAGCACTTTTATACTATTAAATAACATAAATTCACACAATTTAGATATGACACCATGATTGTATCCATGTGTTTTATATAATTACTCAAACACTTTGATCTGACATGGTACTTTTCTTCATTGACTTATTCATCTAGATGTAACAACCATCATTCAACCATATTCATACTTTTAGGATTACAGCAAGACTTATGTTGTGTCTTATGACAGCACTGTCTAAACAAATGATCTAATCCAATGTATATTTTTGTAGAGTATATCTTATAACCAGTATTGATGCAACATACCAAATATTTAAATCAGCCTTTCTCAGTTTTAAAGACCTATTTCAATATTTCTCAGAGTCCAAAGCACAAAATATTTTGACTTGGTCACTTCCTTTGTGTCTCTACTTCCCAGTTTGATCCTGTGTGAATCCTGCATTTGCACACGGTCCTGCATTTCATTGCCTCATTAACTCAAAGAAGGGTGATTCTCTGAGCTAATTGGGAAGATCATGCACAAGTTCCCAGCACACATGGACATGGCATTCATCTTTTTGAATGAAAAGGTGGGACAGTTCGGCTGCTAAAGAACAGCATCTACCTCCCAAAAATGTCTTTGGATGTGAAGAGCAAATTCAAGAAAAAAAAAAAGACATCGGTGCTTTCTTTGGAAAAGTTTGAGGCCTCTGTTGGTTGAAGAGGAATATCTGCATGTCTATGAATGACTGATACTAATGTCGATCCTCCCCTCTCCTCTATTATGCACAGCTTTCAAATCTGTAAAGGTGATAGTCTGACTCTTTCATATACACATTTTCTTTGGGCTGGAGGAAAAAAACAATATACATGATAATTCCACGAAAATGTATCATAAATCACTAACCAAGGAGATAAATCCCATTCTTTGAAATTTCTTATAGTCACTTTCAAGTTATCAGCAACCAGTTGTCTTGATTCCCCCCAAAGAAAACCTTGTGCATATTAATGGAATTTCCATTATTATGGAAATATATGGAAAGATTGTAGCGATGCTCTTTGAAAGGTCGAAATGAGACATTTTTATCAGCAGCATCTTAGCATGCTGCTGCTTGGCAATGCAGATACAGGCTGAGATCAGGAGTCAATTACCAGCCAAATACATTTTTACTGTTGAATAAGGATTATAATGCATGTTTAGCTGCGCGCTAACACATGATTATTGGAACTGGACAGAAAGTGATACAGAATGCCAAGAACTGTTGGCCATGAACTGACAAAACCAATGTATATGAACAATGCTCGATTTGCATCAAAATCCAGACATCTAAAGAAATGTATTTACCACAACATTTAAACAGGAATGCACAGTACTGGACTTCACTGATAACTGATGTTTCAATTTTTATTAACTTATTTAAGCAAATGCTAGTGCCAGTATGTGCAACCTTTCTTGTCTGTAAAGAACAAAGTTTCCTGCCTGTTACTCTTATTTTGTCTTTTTTTTTTTTTGTTTAAGAGACAGAGGGCCTGATCTACTAAGATTCAAAATAACGGGTGCTAAATTGGGTGTGCAACCTAAAAAATTGCACGTGCTATTAGTGGGCGTGTTCCAGGTGATCTACTATCACTGCGTGAGCAATTGATAACAGGCGCAACATTGGTGTGGACCGCCCCCTTTAAAGGAGGATTTTGCGTGTGCTACTGACTGTCACCATGAAGAGCTTGGGAGAGCAGGGTGGCTGTAAATGAAAAATGAAGTTTGAAGCCATGGACTTTGAGGCAAATAAAGACACTTGCAGTAACCTGTTTTGCTGTCTGTTATTTGACCGACAAGGTCGTTTTCCCTCATGCCGTATTTGTATCTGCTATTTTAAATTTTCCTTTTCTGATTACAATCAAACATAATCTAAATGACAGGATTCCCATAGTTACACAGCTTCATCATCAATAACCTCTCATATGAAGAGCAGTCTTACAGTAACACACACAGAGTCCGCGCAGGTACTGTTGCCTTTTACGCACCGACTGCATGTCAGTGCGTGGAGAGTGTGATGCAGTCAGCTCTGAGTGACAGACGGAGTGATTCTGGCTATGAAGGTTTTTTTTTGTTTGTTTTTTTTTTTACACAGGTTAAATTACCTCCTCCACGTTGTATTAAGAGTGCAAAACAGAGAGGGTTTACTTTAATCGTGCGTCTGCATAAGTATGACGGCACACTGAATTGTCCCTCTTTTGCCAGTCCTTCATAATACAGCCTCCAAATCTTTCTGTAATTCATCAAAAAATTCAGTCAGTGATGGAAAATATTCCTTTAATGCGACTCCTGTCCACAATGACTGCAGCCCTATGTGCATAACGCTGTGCCTTTTTTGCACCTGCTTTTCAAACGTGCTAAATTTAGACGCAAAAATACCACGTGCATGCAGTTGCGGGTTTGATAAATCACATTGCGGGTGCTAAATGATTAAATTTGCATCTCCTTCTCCCAGTATTTTGCGCGTTCTGAACATCTGCATGTATTCTGCATATTCATGAAGGCAAACACGCTAAATGGACTGCACGTGCTATTTTGCTCATTTGACAGGCGCAATCCTCGGTGCACCCTGTTAGTAGATCAGCTTTGCGCGCCCTATCAAGTTTGCACGTGTTTTTATACATGCAAACCTTTAGTAGATCGGGCCCAGAATGTATGCTTAAGACAAGCTTGAGATTCTGCTATAAATAACGTCTGCATAAATTAGACAGTTTTCCTCATCAATAAACCCTTGCTGTCCCATCAAATTTTACCTTAACGCACAGAACCCCACCACCACCCCAGCCGAAAAGAAAAAAAATCAGGGTTTGTATTGAACTGTGAAGTGACTATATTGTCGCATCAATTGAATGAAGCATAATTTTGTATGAGATGTACACCCTCTGTTATTAAAATGTAAACATTGACACGTTTTAAATCTTTGAATTCCTCAATCACAAAATCTTTGCTAAACAAAACTAAATAAAAAGTTTTTTAAGTCCTGCAGACTTTAGTTTGAATGTTGCCACTCTGCTGTTACACAGAATCTGTCAAGTGGCCTGGCAGCCTCAAGCATTTTTGAGGTTTTGAACTGTATGTGAAACATCACAGGAGTTACTTTCATAGTAGTAAAAAAAAACATATTCTCTTCCCTTTTCATGTAACAGTGATGTAGAAAAGCCGCCCACTGAAATGGCTCTCTGACAGTCAGTCTAGGTTTTATTCCAGGCAAAATGCTTTGAGGCTTTTAACTTTCCTGACTGGCTCAGTTCAGCAGGTGCAGTCTCCACATCAGGTTTGTCTGTCTCTGCTGAGGCTGCAGCATTTCAGGAGCTGCTCTCTGGCACTGCTCCATTGCCTGTGGTGGTTTGAAAATGTATTGATTTTCCTCTGCCCTTGTGCTGTCATTGTTACTGCTGGAATTAAACTGGAGATATGTATCTTTGACGGTCAACAGATACTGAGAGCCCAAACTTTTCTGAATAAACCATCAATTCTGTAAAATACCTGCTCTTGAGAACATTTTCCTCAGACTTTTTTTTCAACTAAACAAGCACATGAAATTGAATAGCACAGATATTTTAAAGATGAATTCAACTCAACCAATTTGTTTTGTGTCCACAGCATGGTATAGGTCCTGCTTTCAGCCTAGTGTTGTTCCTAATACATGAAAGCCATTCTTAATATACAGATCTGCACATAAATCAGATAGCTCCATTTAAGTAAATGAGTTAATGAGTGAATGAACAAATGTTTACTGCCCCAAGAGGAATTTTTAGGCACTAAGAGCTAAATAACATAAACTACAAAAGGCAACAAAAACCATGGGAGGCAGCGTTCTGTATTCAAGTTACTCTGATATCAAGCATTGGCATCCTTAGTGATACATTTGTAAAGATGACTGTATCACATTTTCACGAGGACATGCCAGAATTTAAAAATGTAGTTATTTCATGAATGGAGATTCATAAAAGATGAACCAAAAGGTTACTTTGTATTGTGCTTTGAAACAAAACAACCAATTCTTGCTGTGCCTGTACATGTAAAACACATTTCTTTTATTCATTTTTCACTCTCACAGCCCTGAAGGTGCATGTGCAGACACAGTGGGCCGTCTGGCCTAGGATACATAAGGGAAAAGCTATGGTTATGTGTATGTATTTAATATGAGTGCTTTTGTATGGATCAGACTCTCTGCATTGACCCTCGGTCAAAACAGTCATAAATCTTCTAAAATACCTCTCTCAAAGATTAAATGGTCTTCTGTAACTGTGAAGCCACTAAAATGGATTTAAAAATGAGGCCAACAAATCTTGTTCTGCTGCTTAAAGCAAAAACCTGAAGGGATTATCAACACAGCACTCCATGTAATGGATGCAATGGACACAAGTCAAGTTTAATTTCACTAAGTCTTTACCATGTTACCTTTCCAGAAGAATAAAGGTTTTGCTTACCAATACACAGCATGCATCAAATCTGCGGTTTTAAATCCAAGCCATTTGATTGATTGAATCACAACAATGAACAATTTAGCAACAATTAGAACAATTTAGTGTAGAAGACCATAGTGGAGGCCGAGGAGGTTACGCCTGTGTGTAGACCGCAACAATCCAACATAAAACTACAAGTGCTAGAAAGGTGATGACTTTATTTAAGTTATGAAAATAATGTCTGTTTGTAAATATTTTCTTGTTTGTGTCATGAACTCTTTTTTTGCTGCTTGTCTTGTATTCAGCAATAATTAAAAAATGATATGAAAAAAGCAAAGGCTTTTAGTTAAGGGAATCATAATGATGCCAGCTTCATGGCTAACATATTCATGCTCAGTTGTTGGAATGGTTTTCTGTCCATAAGAAGGCACAGAACATGGCAGGACTGGAATACAGTCACACTACTGGCTAACATTTAAACAGAGTATTACAGAGCTATGGACACACACACACACATAGTGCAGGCCTCTATGGCCTAGCTTAAGATAAATAACTGATGCATTAGTTTAAACCAGGCTTTAGATTGCTGAGGTACTCATAATGTTGTAGCTGAGCAGTGTGTAGCACTATCCCTGCTCACTCTTAAGTTACTAAACTAAACTCATGAAAAGAAAAAGAAAACACTTTTACAATTAAAAAGTTAACTTTGTGCTCCTTCCTGTGCCCTTGCTCTCTCTGCCTGTAGCTGGACGACCTCCATCAGCAGGACCGTCTCTGTGTGTCTGCCTCTATCTGTCTCCATCTGTCTGTGCCCTTAACTAATGCAGTCTGTCTCTATCAGAGATACGAGCTGAACTAAGAACACTACATGTTGTTGTGTGACAGGAGAAGTGAAATTGTCTTTTGAGGCCTGGTGTAATCTCGGGAGTAAACCCTGCTGTGCTTTTTGAAGTGTAAATAAACATGGTACTGCCAACAGAACTTGATGAAGGATATGACAAGACTTTGATACAACAATTCATCAGCCTTGTAAGTGTCTTCACCATTCATGGTCTACAAATTCCGCAACCACTCTGGACATGTGCTGACAGTTTGTCATTTTAAATGGGTTGCATAGACTCATGCTCAGGAAGCGAGGAGGCACTTTATTGAATAATTTATTTATTTGGTTAGTTTCATCCCTAGACTCTGTTTCTACAACTTACTCGACAAAGCAGTTTTTCTTGTTTCTTGCAGTTTAAGTAGATAACACTTTAGATTTCCTGGAGGAGGATTTATAAGCTCGTTTAAATGGCTGTAACGTACAGATGCCCTATGTGTTACTGACTCAGAGATAACTTAGAGCAGTTTAGTGTTGGATTTGAGCATGCATCTTAAAAATACACCTGTTAGGGGGTATTTTTGCCTTTTTAGTGAACAGTGGGTAAAGCTGGAAATCAGGGATAGATCTAGGAGAGTGGGATGACAGGAGAAAAAGAGTCACAGGTAGGTATTACGTAGGATGCTCGCTTGAGTACTATAGCCTTTGTACATTGAGCAGGACCTGACCACTGGGCAAGTGGTTCCCAAATAGTGTGGAAGGGCATTCTGGTGTGCTTACTAACAAGTCTGGATGCACCTTGGAAATTTGTACAACCATATTGTTACTACAACTCTTCAACAGCTGAAAATAAATTTAAATTTTCTCCATCGACTTTCTGTTTCTGTTTCTCAAATCTTATTGAACCCTCCACAGTCAACAGATTTAATGAGATGAAATGAAACTGAGGATTTTTTTTCCCTACATACATAACTAAAACTAATGCCACATTTAGGGGATTATTAAACATGGATCTTATTTTTCTGAAGAAATAGTAGTTTTTGCCAAATAATCAATCAGTCATTAGTTTATACGCATGGCTTGTAGTTCTGAAAAGCACTTTGTCCTGTTTTAACATTTTGAGGGCTTTTATTTTGAAAATCCAGCATACATAGGCGGTTGGTAGCTGTAAGTGGCAAATAAGCTTGAATTTAGGCATGCTTAATATGTGGCATGGGCCCAGTGAATGAATTTAGATTTCATCTATGTTGCTGCATCCTCCTTATGTTGGACTTAAATTTCTGTTTCACCAGATGCCATTTGTTGGTGGTTAATTTTTCATCTTAAGCCTCTTTTATTGTTATGGTTTTTAATGTGTGTAGGGATGGGATGGATACGATTTTATTGATAACAATGCCACTTTCAGTTCCAATTCTTTATCAATTCCTTTTTTTGAGTCCTGTGGATTTTCTTCGGTTTGAAGGCATGTCGACGTGTTTTCAGGGTCAACCACGCCAAAGACTTGGCCCTCCTGATGTTGCTGTTCTGCATTTTTCTGGGGTTTCCACCCTTGCCTGAAATCCCACTGAATGCTGTGCAGCTAGGGTCATGATGTGTACAATTAAGCCAGACTGTTTACAGCTTCTGCCTCCAGTCTACCATGATTACTTCTTTGACGTCCTTTGAGCTGACTGCCTCTGATGAGAGCACGATGTCCTTGATTTGCAAGGCAGCCAGATCCCCGTAAGGAATAAATAAGGGATTTGTTTAGAAAAAAGACTGATGATATTGATTCCTTTAGCTATTGTTATCGATTCTCAATTGGAATTGGTTTTAGATTCCCATCCCTAGTCATGTGTGTGTAATATGTTGTATATATGCTAAGGCATTGTCTATTATTTAGGTGATCTCCTCAGACATTTTTGGGTAAGATTTGTTTCAATATTGAGTGGGCAGCTCACATTTCTGTAAAATAAAACAGGAATAACACCTTACAAGTTTTAAAATCTAGGTGTTTTGCAAATGTAAGGTTTATAAAACTATATTTGTTTCAAAATGTAGTAGGAAAAGCTAAAATATTGTCCAAATAAAATGGAGAATCAAGTACAAATATGTTAAACTATTTAA
The DNA here is from genome assembly GCA_037902135.1 of Cetoscarus ocellatus. Taxonomy (NCBI): domain Eukaryota; kingdom Metazoa; phylum Chordata; class Actinopteri; order Labriformes; family Labridae; genus Cetoscarus; species Cetoscarus ocellatus. Next base: position 680,799 of record JBAMNC010000650.1, read on the forward strand.
GTACAGAATTCAAATGTTTTGTTTTTGTTTTGTTTTTTTTTCGTACCTCTGATGAATTCACATTTTAGAGTCAAATGGACCAGCAGAGGCGGTATCCAATGAGAAGAATTTCCCACAGTCTGCTGGCCTCTCATAAAGCTCAGAAACTGGGTTTCATCTTGGCATCCCCTCTTGCCTTATTGCTTCTAATGCCATTAAGACACCATGAAGGACCCATTTGGAGCTTTGACTCAGTTGCAGCTGTCTCCCATTTGACAGCTGGCAACATATTCTTTCATTCATATGCTGAAAATAATTCAGCTATTTCCACATTATTGTTGACGCCTCAGAGCCTGAATGTTCGCCCCTCAGTGTTTTGGTGCCGCGAAGTGATTTGCATAATATTTTGTTTTGTTGAGTTTGTTGATGTGAAAAATTAAACTAAGTATACTCAGCCTACTCATGAGAGAATGAACATATTTGATATTTTCTATAAGAAGAGGGTGTTTTGGCAGCACAGCACAACAGCTATTTTCCCAGGTTTCTGGTTCAGTGAAAGCCTTTCAACACTATCTGAACGTCACTACCTTCTTGCTTTTGAAGTAATTTGAAAAAAAGAGAAGTTAGTTAATGCTAAGAAGGTGAAAGCTGAGTCAGAGCCTGGTAAAATCCAATCTAACAAAACAAATTCTTTCATTGAATTATTATTAGTATTTTTTTGGTGGGGGGCTGGGGGAAGCTCACTTTCTCTTCACTTTAAACAAACAGGTCACACTTAAAATGCTACTTGTTGGTTTATTATTTCAGTCAGGCTTCAACTTCCATCAAGTCCATGAATGACCTTGCAAACAATATGTACTGCACATACTCAGAATTGAAGTAGTCTCATTAGTTTTACAATACTATTATGCTTTACAAGGACAGTGGTAAGCTGTCTCCTTCAGTGTCTCACCCTTAAAAACTTTTTTGTTTTTGTCTTCTGACCTTTTTCTTTTACTGCATTGCAGTCTAGGTCTATGAGTAAATAACAGAGAGGGGCAACTTTTGTCACTATTTGAGCCACATGTATTCAACTCTCACTGTCAAAGAGCCAGACTGTAAAAAAGATGTAGGATTTAATTTGACAATTACTGTTGCCTTTAACAAGAGAAGAAGCATATAGCTTATCTCAGTCCCAATTAAAGTGACAGTTTTGATTCTCAACTCAATGCACATAGTAAGATTTAAATTGATGAGCCAAAATGAAAACTAGAGCTAACAAGCAATCCTTTTTCAAAACAATGGGTGAGTTATTCAGTCAATTTCAACCAATCAGTCAATCTCTATTTGTATGGTGCTATATCATATCAAATATTATCTTAAGTCAATGTACAGAAAAGTAGGTCTCAGCCATACTCTTATAAAGACCTACCAGTGTGATACTCTAGCATTGCTTCATTGTCAGTTTATGCTCATTTGCTCACCTTAGCAAGCCCATTGGAAAGCTTAGACATCAGAATGAATGCAGTTGTTGACAATATGGCACCGAGCAGCACTGAACTAATGAATTACCACAGAGTTGGCCTGTAAACCAATCAGAGCTGACTGGGCCTACGTGGGAAAGGCAGATTTAAAGGGGTAGGAGCTCTAGGAGAGTCTAAGATAGACTGAGAATTAGGGGCACTCACCTGTTTAATACAGTGATCATCCTGAAGTTAACATTAAGAATTGTAATGATATTGAAAAGTGATGGATAAAAGACTTGATATTGGCTATGTAGGTCTGCAGCAGCAGGTTGTCCACACCAAAGGTCAAGCGGCACCCTATAAGACTAAAACCAGAGAGCAACGGAAAGAAAGATACAGAAAAAGGGAGGAGGGAGAGAGAGTGTGGGAGAGAGAGACTTGGTAGGATTCAAGTCTTACTGTGTTTCCCGTTATTTCTTATCCTGTGTTCTTTATGCTTACATATATTGGTATCTTAAAACTGACAAACAGGCAGCATGGGAGGTTGGTGCATGTGGCAACAGTTTCTAAACCCTGATTTAAAACAATCCACTCATATTTATTGCACTGACAGTAATCTGACTCATTGTTTGTGGGTTTAATTGCTTTAAAATGGAGCATCGTATCACGAAGCCACGGACGCTGTTTTCATATTTAACAGAAAGTAACAGAAGTATCGATATGCTCCCTAATAGCTCTCCAGACTCTGTTAAATTGTAAAATCTGGGAGCTTCCCTTTTCTATCCTCTTTTCACTGACCCCCCCAACCTCTCCATCTCTCTCCCCCAAGTGAGTTCTTAATTATCTCCCTGTCTATCTCAAACTCGGTGTGCTTGACTGTGTGTATTTGTCTCCATTTGTACGTGTGTGTGGGTGTAGATGTGTTTGTACTAATGTGTCTGCCCTCTTGCTTCCTCTCCAGCTCACTCCTGCAAGCAGCCGCGGAGCCCGGCCAACGCCAACGTCGTGGGTCTAGACCTGCCCTCCTACGGTTACACTCTGGTGTACACCTGTCAGCCAGGTTATTTCCTCTCCGGGGGCTCAGAGCACCGGGTCTGCCGCTCTGACGGTAGCTGGACTGGCAAGGTGCCTGTGTGCAGAGGTACGTGGTTGGCAGAGGTGTGCGGGGGCAGATGATGGAGTTGGCGAAAGGAGTGAAAAGTTAAAATGTCTGAGGGGAGATTTGCAGGTGAATAAAGGTGGAGGGCAGTGAGGTTAGAGAAGTGTAACCAGGTGTTAATACCCACAGCACTTCAAAATCTATCTTGTGTGACATTTGCTCGACTGTTCCCTGATAGTTAAGTCAAATGAAACACTAATCAAATATAATGAGACACTGCGGTTACTGTGATGTTGCCCGTAAACACACTGTCCTCGACGTGCTGTCAGCTAATTGCTACATGCCTATTTAGATCACTTTTTAGTGTGTGTTGACTTGTCAGTTTGTCAGGACTGAGTCACCAGAGATCTTTTTAAATTGAGGAAAAGTTTAATTGAGGCAGTATGTTGCAGATAGTTCTTCAACACCCTCTTGCTGTCTATCACTATATCCTTGTGACATACATATTTATGTTCTTCTGCAGCTGGCTCCAAATCACAAGAGAAAACTGTCAAACCCGTTCCTGGGACACCAAGCCCAAAAATAAATGGTGAGTTCTGAATCTGCACAAGCCTTCAGAGTGGGATTAGCATAGACGCAGCTGTGCATCATTTGCATCTGTGCTGCGGCATGTTTTATTTCTCTTACAGTTTTTTATGTTGTATTGTTTTGTTTTATTAGACTTTCAGAGAAAAATTATTTGAATGCAAAGTCTGAAGGTTTTCAAAACACAATATTTGATGCAGCAAAGACTACACATGAATATATGATTCAATTGGTAAAAAAGATGATTGTGTTTTTATTTTATAGAGCATCATATTTTTGGAAAGTAAATCATTTTTTTGCAATCTTTATGTATGGATAATGTACAAAACTTTGACTGAAAAAATACCATGTACAGGATGTGTGAGGATGTTCTAATTTTTGATCGGTTTACAGCTCCTCTGTAATTTGGTCAAACCTTTAAAGTCCTTATAAAGTCCCCAAAATAAATTGCATTTTAAGTTTAAGTTTTCTATAGAATGCAGGACTGTGTTATTAACCACCAGGCCAATTTCAGAAATAAAGAACATTTCTTAGAGTTTTAAAATGCATTTCAAAGTGATGAAAATGAGTTCGCTCCAGGTTGCTGTACACTTGCCCGTTAAATCTGCTTATACCACACCCACTGTCAGAAAAGCCTTACGTAGTGATGCACAATATAATGAATGAATGAATAAATGACACGTTTATTTCAAACATATAACAGAAGGCAAAATAAAAGTTCAGACAGAAAAAAAAGGAAATTAGCACTTGGATAAATGTTACACATCTGAAAAGGAGTGAGAAGAAGTCAAAACTTATTTAATCCCACCCCCTCTCCATCAAGAAATAACCAATTATTTAGTGTTTTTTTTTTTAATCTAATTTTATCTATGTCTGAACAAACAAGACTTAATCATTTAATGAAAAAAATACTTCTTCTATCAAATTTATCAAATTGACTATACATAAATCTATATATATACGTACACACAAAAAATATACATTTATATACATACACATTCACACATCTACCCACATCTATACATATATACATATAATAATAATAATAATACATTTTATTTAAAAGCCCCTTTCACGGCACTCAAGGACACTGTACAAGAGTAAAACAACAACAATAAAATCAATACAATACATATATTTTTTCATCAGAAAAATCCAAATGGTTGATGAACAGCAAAATGGAGACACATGAGATAATCCTTGCAGATACCTTTTGATGCTCAAACCTCTTCATGTTCATTGTACCTTGTAAAAATAAGTGCCTTAAACTGGTTTTTAAGCTGCTTCATGTTTGGACATTCCTTGAGACCTATAGGTAAACTTTTCCACAGTTTGACCCCACAGATAGATATACAAAAACATTTTCTTGATCAGAACAATATTGTTACTGGCAAATAATTGCACAAAAGCTGATTGCTTCTATCAGAAGTGACATTTACAGCTGATTTTATGGGCATACAGATTGGCCATATATACCCCATATATTGGCTGTAATATTGTACAAATGTTCCATAATGGTTTACCTTATTGTCGTTGAATATTCAGTTCCATGAATCAAAAAGTACCAGTTATTAAGGAATAGATTTGTTTTTTGCTTCACAATACTAAAAACACAAATAGACTGCCACCATAAGGAAAAGGTCAACTTTAATATAGAGGAGGCTTTATGCTTATGACAAAAATATCGGTATTGTTATTGGAGATAATAAGTTCTGAGATATCGAGATATTGTAAATTGGCAAAAATCCAATATCATGCTTCCCTTCTCTAGAGACATGGTACAGTGATTTCAGTCCTGTCCCTCTCCTGTATTTGTATTTCAGACATCTTGGTTGTTTTAAGTTGCAACTTCTTAATACACTTAACTTCTTAGATATTGCTCCTTCAAAATAAAGGTCTTATGTCAACATAAGAAATGGGAACTTTTATTTTAACCTCTTTTTCACAATTAAAATGTGTCTATGTACTAACTTCAGAGAAGCAGCTCAGAGAGTAAAAGACTTTTCTTTATTAATTACCACTCTGGTCTTAAGACAGGTGAGACAGCTGATATAAAACAACCTCAACAGGTAGAAGTGTTCTGCTTAATGATACCAATATCAACCATCTGTTGTCTGCACCCTTACATGAGAGACAGTACAAGCAGCTAGTGTTGCTGCTGCTTTTTATCGAATAGGCAGAGGAGGAGAATTCTGAGGATGTTGTTTTCCTCACTGCACTTCGTAGGTTGAGCAATTCACTCGACGATGAAAACAAAAAAACAGTGTTTAACCTCTGGTTAATTTCTAGCTATGTAATAGTGGCATAGTTAACAGGCAAAACAGTTGACCATGTGATGCTAAAGCAGTCAAAGCTTTTATTTCATTGGAGTTCAAGGGGGTGTGATTTTACAGAAGAAACCGGAGTGCGTCAATGATCCCCTGGTCTGGTTGTATCCCTCAACAAAAAGCTGACCTGAATAGTGGTGAAAAACTTTTAAAAAGTCTCTTTTCATTTCGCAGTTGCATGCAGTTCTTTATCTTTTCACATTTAAGAAACAGTTTTTTTCCTGCAAGCAATAAATTGTGTCCAGAGCAAAATTCCAGATTTTGCTCTGCAGGGACTTGAAATCAATCTCTAACTTTCATCAGGTGTCTTTGTCAGATCATCTTGTCATTCATAATGTATTTTAGTTTTATCTCTTAATACTTGTCATATTGTAATATAACATGATAAATTGAAAAAAAAAGATTTACCTAACTAGTATCAGTCATGCCTTGCACAGTTGGATTTTCAGTTATTTTTTGCACCATGCTTTACAAGGTGCTGTAGATGGATACTCTGCTAAACATTAGCATATCTGCATTTCTACTGACAACATTAAAGCGTGCCCATATTGGCATTTGGCCCAAAGCACCACAACAGCATTGTTGAAGTACATGTCAGAGCTGCCAGCATGACTCGAGACCCTTTGTGTCCCTCTAGAAGTTAATAGTGAATTGTAATCCATGTACTAGATGGATTGTCTTAAGTCTCTGTTGTATCTTTTTCACTTACAGGGTACATTTTTGCACCAAGCTGCTAACATGTCTAATAGTATTCCTTTAAACACATAATTAAGCCTCAAATAGTCAATTAAAAAGGAATAGTAATTGCAAAATTCTTTAAAATGCCAAATCAAAATCATGTCTTTTCCTCTGTACATTACTCGTCATCCTAATGAGAACAATCATTTGGTAAACAGAAGATTACTCTGACCAGTTACAGGTTTTCTTTTGTGTTCACTTAAGACAGTCACCTTTACGCAAATACAACTGACTCATAGTTATAAATAAATACTTTAATTACTGTTAGATAATGATATGCTTCAAAAGTTATGCAAAAAGTTTTTACCAGACTGAACTGATCTAAAAAGTCAAAACAAGTTCATACAAGTACTGATTTATCTCTTGCAGAATTAAGTCAATTATCATTAATTGAGGATTTTCAAAGCATACGAGAAGTGTGATTATTATTCAAATTACAGACTATTATCAGATGCTTGATACGTTGGTTGCACCACAGCTTGTGTTTCTATTTTGCAGTGTGATAAGAGTTTTAAGCTTGCGTAAATGCGGTGTATTTTTGTATTACTAATTTTAGTTTAATAAAAACTAAAGGTCTGACACTGCTGATGAACATATTTTGATTGGCACATTTCATACCTTTAAGTGACTTCTTTAATGTAATTGCTCAGGATGTTTTCTTTTCTTTTCTCTCCTCAAGTTCCTGACGACGTCTTTGCTCCCGATTTCATGTGGAAAGGTTCTTACGACTACAAAGGCCAGAAACAGCCGATGACTTTGACAGTCACAAGCTTTAATGCCACAACAGGAAAAGTCAATGTTACTTTAACAGACAGCAGCATGGAGTTTCTACTCTCTGGTGAGTCATCTATATATCATCTGTCTTCCACTTCCTCTCCTCTCATTACGTCTGTGTACCTCTTCCATTTATTTTGGGGTAACCTCGTGTCAATCAGTCAATCTCGAAGTGATCTCATGCATGAGAGTGGAAATTAACTATTGGCTTAAAGACGGATGTATTAGTCCGAGCTGACTGACTAACTGCCCACTCAAGTGGCCACTGGCTTTCTCCGCCAGCTTATCCTTCATCTGCTCCTTGACTGTGTCCTTCTGCTTCTGTTCCTTTTCCCCTGTTTGTATCCCCAGCTAACTTTAACTCCCTTTTTTTCTTCGTTCAATCTTTTCCCCTAACTCCTCTCATCTGTTCATCCTCACATCCTCTTATTTTTCCTCTTGTCCTTCACCTTGTAGGAGTGTACAAGCGCCAGGAGGCACGACTAACACTCCTGCTGTACCAGATGAGAGCACTTGCCCACAGCTCTTTGAACAGGATTACTGATGAGTCCTTGGCCATGGATGGATTTGTAAGTATCAGTGTTATTTTTATTTATTTTTTTGATAATTGACTTAACAAAAAATGCTGACTGACTTTATTGTCCCCATAACAAATAGATAGGTTAACCAGGTTAACATTAACATTTATTTGATACTTTGACAACTGAATAAAAGATGAGAATAAAATATTAAAGATAGGCTGCTGGGCATTAAAAATCCATCATATTTCAGTTATCCATCCATCCACATATTATCTAAACCACTTATCCCTTTTATTTATTTATTTATTTATTTTGCCTTCATTTAACTAGGAAAATAAACTTGTTTAAAGGTCAGAAGTAATTTGAAACATATTGAAACATATGATATTACATCATAATATCATATGTTTCACCCTTGTCCTGTTTTCAGTTGCCTTTTGATTAGTTTCCTTTGTAGTTTAGTTAATGAAGTTCTCCTTTTACCCTCAAAACTAAAGCAGATTCATCCAGACAGGGAGTATAGTACTTTTAGCTCAAGCCAGAACAGATTACAAAACAAAAGCATAATGACATTATAAGTTTGTGTATGTAAGTAACTGGTGTGCTTACTGTAGTATTATTACCATTTAAGAAATTCAATTCCCTTACTTTACACGTTTCTAACATTTGAGACATTATTACAGTGGTATATAACAAGTAACTAGGTTCAGTCATTATTAGTCCCAAAAATAATGGCAAATAAAAAAGATCTTCCTCTGGTGGGCTAGGTAATCAAACAGATATAAATCACAAAAAACAGACAAGGAAACAAAGAACAAGAGGGAGACAAAGCATAAATAAGTAAAGCTCATATCAGATCTGGTATAGTTTAACAAACATACAGATACATTTTGATAACACAGTTTTCATACACTGATAGACTGTATGCTGTGTAACTATTTCACCATCAGTCATTTCAATAAGTTAAGTTTTTCATAATAAATTTTATCTGTGCAGCACTGACCCATCTCCTCCTCTGAGCTGCACAGTAGATGTTGATATTGGAGGATGGTCATTGTAAGCCTCTCAAAACTGATCAAAACTTCAATGCAAAAGCACAGTGTTGCCACTTGGAACATAATCAAGTGGATGCCAAAATCCTTCTTCCCATTTCTCCTTTTTGGCTTACATGCCCATCAGTTATGTGCATATTGCCACCTATTGTGTCCAAGATGGACTTGTGCCAAGTGAGCCTGACCCAGAGCGATGCTCCTGATGTGAAAGCAGGCTAATGGAAAAAAAAAAACATTTTGGCTGAAATTAATGACTAAAATGTACATTTTTTTTTCATTTTACTAAAACTGAACTTAACTGTTTTTGAGTTTTCTTTAACTAAAACTTTAGCCAAAAAGGCTTAAACTTCTTAATATTTTCTGCCTTAAGACTAAAATCTAATAATTTCTCATATACAACACGCATTTTTTTGCTCTTAAGTAAGGTCTGATTTTCAGGTGAGTGTTATACACAAGCACAAGCAAAATATGTAAAATATTTCGTCACACCAACATCGCGATTACAACACATCTGATACAAAAAGCCGAAATATTCTCTTTCTCTGCGAAACGTTACCACCAAACTTTTGTAATTCTTATAAATCTGACAGTTAATCTGTTTTAATCCAATATTTTGGGTCTTAATTAGTTTACCTTTGTGTAATGATCATGTAATTCTCAAGTGTTACAGCACCACTCACATGCAAACACAGGGCGCTGCCATCTTGTGAGAAAGAGGACTAAAATAGCTGTGCTGTGATTGGTTGAAGACATCAGCATGTTGATAGCTGCTCTCTGATTGGTCGGTACACTACGACTGAGCATGCTCTGGCAGAAATCGAGTAAGTGTGCATGCGTGAAGCACAAGGTATTTTCGCATCCGGTTGAGAGAGAAAATCGTGTACGGTATTTGTTGTGAAAATTACTGGAATTTCATTGATTAAAATTTTTAATAAAGGTAATTTTTGAGTTGTCTAAGAGAGTAAGGTTTGGGCAAAATGTGGGTGCATGTTATATTTAAATACAGAGTTTTTCCTGGGAAAAAGCATGAAAAATTGGAGTGCGTGTTATAAACGAGGGTGTAATATATACGAGAAGTTACGGTAATCTGAAAATTTATAATAGTGGATATGCAGAATGTCTGTCATGTCTGTCTTTTATTTATCATTCAGCCAGACTGATAAATACAATATAGCAGGGAACACTACACCAGAGCCAGAAATATTTTTTCTTGGACTGAATCAAGCTAGTTTATCCTCATTATTAGTTTTTATCATCCTGCTTACTGTGCCAGCAAAGGAAGAAAAAACACAATACATGAAGAGAAAGTGTGACAGCCAACAGAATAGTAATTTCCTGGCTTATTGTCTGTTTTTGTTTACATGTTTTCACACTGGCTGTACATCAGATGCACTCAGGGGAACTGCAAGATTCACTTCAACTTTCCCCATAATGTCTATTTGCTGAATAAGCCGAGACACACACCTGCCATCTAAGGGACTTGAGACAACAGAAGATTTTTTTAGCTGAACTGAAGTTCCTTCTTTGAAATATACCTCAAGGTCCACTTAATAACTATATGTGACAGGTGACTGCACATCACTGAGCTATTGATAGCATAATAAAAGACCAACGCTGAGGGGTTTAGAACACAAAGGTGACTGAGTGTTTTGATTGTCGTGCTAAACACAGAGTGCATCTGTTATGATGTAGTGTGGAAAGACACAACACTTACCATGGTGTCAAAAAAAGAGATTATTTTCACGTGAGGATTTTTGCAGCTCAATGTCATTTTCTTTGTTCAGGTTTCAGCTGAGCCTGAGGGCAGCAGCTACGTGTTCCAAGGCTTCATACAGGGTAAAGACTACGGACAGTTTGGACTACAGAGACTTGGTAAGTGTCTTTTTAAATATTGTAAGTCTAAACCTAGTGGTCAGTCCTCTTCATATTTATTATTTTCATGAAAGAAATGTATTCTTTTCAAAACACCATCCCTTTCACAATGTCTGAACTGCTTGCAAGGTGTGAGAAATGCATGTGTGGATAGGGAATCGTACCAAATCCTGCACTGATGTGGTACTCTAACCCAGTGTCTCTCTCTGGTGTGGTGAGGCACACTGGTGTGCCTTGGGACAAGTCTAGGTGTGCCTTACAAATATAAGGTATTATGACAAAAAACAGTTTGCAGAAGATTTTAAGATGCTTTATCAGTCTGTAAGGGGCATGTTTTCCACATATAGCTGAAATTTCTGGAGCTTAATCAACGGGTCGAGACAATTATTACTTTTGGGTTCCTCCTATTTATTGGCTTACATAATTAAAAAAATAAACTGTGACCATGAGTATGACAGTTGTTTTCCTTAGCATTGGTTATTTAGCATTTGTGCATAAAAATGATAGTTCACAAACAGATAAATTACTGTTACACGTCTTAAAGAGGCTCTGCTGATGTGTTCATTTATGTGCACCCAACTATACAAGCAATTATATTTATTTTTAAATTAATGTTAACATTGGTCAGCCATTGTATCAGAATATCAAGGTTAAAATGACACAATGCTATAATTTCTAACAACATAACACAAGTAAGTTTGCTCTTATGTACCATTTCAGTTAAATAACACGTCTCATCAGACAAATAGAAATATCAAACTAGCTGTACTAGAAGAGACCTTGCCTTTTGGCGAGGTCCCTAAATATATAACACATCTCAATTATATTTTATGGCTAATCTAGCACATTATTTATGTGTTGAAGGAGGACAGCTAATGTTAGCCAACCCTTCTGGCATCATAAAACGACTATGTTTCAAACATTTTCACAGGTTTTAGAGATTTTTAGATTTTCTCATACACTTCACAGTATTGTTTCCTTTATTCTTTCACTGAGGACTAGCTAATGAAGAATTAAAGTCAGTTAAAAGTGAGTAAAAGTTAGTCAAAACGAGGAGTATTTTCAGTTATTTTAAATGGGAAAATGCCTGCTAACAGGAGCATTTATCTAACCTAGCAACAGTTACCAAGGAGGGTGGAGCTTGACAAAGGATCAATTCTACACAACCCACACAATTCAGATGAAGGCATCTCATACACATTCTTCTGTAGTGTTGGTTATCAAATAGTTTTGAGTATGTGATGTACATGTTCACACAAAGCACAAGTGATTAACACCTGGTATCCAAATGCTCGAAATGGATATTGATGGATTGTATAACAGGCCCCTAGTGAGGAGTTGACCTTTTATTTAAGGGAGTCACTTTGAATTCAGCAGCAATTCATAGAGATAAAAAAGATTGTGATTTGACATCCATCTGAATTTCATAAAATAGATACAATTTTGAGGTCTTCAAGCTAAATTATTGACTTTTCAAATAAAAGCATTAATTTTTGAGGCATTTGAAAACATGCCCGGAGAGGATCTTTAATTTTGGATTTTGGTAAAGAGAGCAAAGAGGGTTTCATTAAAACATAACAAACGAAAATGTTGCATTTAGAATGTTAACTTTTGAATACTTATAGATCAGTACCAAATACTGTTATCAGAAATATGCTATAGTTTATTCAATCAGTGCTTTGTGACTGACTTTAATTCATCACTGTCAAAACTGTCTGATGTTTCTTGAACTCTAGCAGCCTTGTGGTTTTTTCTTTTGGCCTTTTGCTGCATGCCATCTCCTTTTTCTTCCCTGATATTCATGTCTATGTTCTGCTGTGTGTGTTCATGCAAGATGAAATGTGCCTTCATATAGTCTCCTAAGATACAGTAGTTTCACCTTCAGACATAACCAGCAACATGAAGCTAAGTCTGTCTTTATAGCACAACATACTCCTAATTGTGATGCTCTTAATACCCGCAGTCAGCCATCTATTTCTGCAGTCTCAGAGCATGAAGTAGATTATTTTCCTCTGCATCATCGCCCTTCATTTCTTTGTGCTCAACATTCCTGTCGCCATCGTCTCATGACTGTCTTCAACAAGATTATCACAGTCACACTGATCATTATCGGTGCGATCATTATGGTTGTCTTCTACATCAACTGGCTGCTGCGTCTCCGGCTTGTCATTTGTGTGATCGTCTTCCTCGCCATTATCATCCTCACCATCAACATCATCATTATCGTCACCCGCAGATGATACGTATCTTTCTATTTTTCCAGCCACTTTTGGGACTGTTTGTTGGTGCATTTTGTTAATACTGTTATTTTAAAAACTGTGCTCATATCACATTTTCTATATTGACCATTTCCCATTAACTTTAGCTAAATATAATGTTTCTGTTGCAGGTTTGAGCATGAGAGAGAATATTACACTCGTCGACCCTGAAACCAACGCCTCCACAAACAGCAGCTCTGTTGCTGTTGCTATCCTCGTGCCTTTCTTTGCCCTCATCTTTGCAGGCCTTGGGTTTTATCTTTACAAACAACGGTATGTACTGTGCTGCTGCATCTTCCTGAGTAGCTTGGAACCCAAATGCAGTCTGTATCTGTCTGTTCTTTCAAAGCATTTTATGAGAGTGGTTGCCATGTTGAGTGTTTTTTGAGTTTGAGAGACAGATTTCTGCTGGCGGTACTCTGCTGGATTTTAAATCTAGTCTATTGAAAAGTGGAGTCACCACAGACATAGGAACAGATATATTTAAACATATAATCCTACCAGGGGCACACAAGATAATTCAGTTTGATCACAAAATCACCCACATGTTTGTTTGTGGTAACATTTTCAGTGTTGATTCTACAGACCTAAGATTTCTCAGAAACCACTTGTCTCAAACAGTAAGACTTATAAATATGAAGAAGGATCAGCTGTACATAAAACAAATACAATTTACTGTTGGACCATATTTGATTAAAATAAAATGCAAAAAATTGTGTTTTTTTGTAGCTTTAAACCAATAATGAAAAATGGCTCTGTTCCTTTGTTTTCTCATTTTTGGTTAAAAAAAAAATAACCATTAAAATTTCCTTTTGCAACAAAACAAAAAAAGAGCATTGAACATTGGATAAATTCTGGCTGAGAGGAAGTTATATGTGTTTTTGGTTGCTTCTGTGTTTGTGAAGGAGGAGACAACATCTGATTAGTGATGCTTCTCTGTTAGTTTGCTGTTGTTGGTTTTAGCAGGTAATCTTTCATTAAGATCTCAAGATACAAATATTAACAGTGTTGGATGTTTGTGATCTGTAGCCAAGAAGGCTCCAATCTGACTGGGAGCAGTAAAATAATCTTCTGAACATCAAACTATTTTGGATTGTTTAGACTGATTATTGGTTGCAACAAGACTTGAATCAAGTCACACACCCCTAATTTTGATTTTTTTACTCAGACCTATTTTTTATTTGGCTGCTAATGTTACTCTTTAGGATATGATCTGTGTTGAACTTTGTGTGAACTGTTCACAGTCCAGAACAGACCAACTTCTGTCCTGAGCAGGTGTTTGAAATAAGAAACAAACCTAAAAGACGTCATTGATGCGGGAAAGAATTGAACAAAGCCAGGGAGATGCTTACCACCTAGCAAAGGGAGCATTGCAACGCTCCAGAAGAGAATCCATAGATACTGCCATACTGTAAATGCCCTTCTCAGCCTGATTTTCAATTCAACTTTGCAATTGAAAAAGAGGCCAAATAAAGGCAGGATGTAGGCAACACCGTGCAGGCTTGTAGCCATATCAGGAAGACCCCTATCTTTGAATTGCAGAAAAAACCCTGGCCTATACCCTATTGCTATAGTATATTAACTGATGTACCAAAGACATTTTTTTTTAAAACTAGATTGATAAAGTTTTTGGTTCTGCTTTACAAATCAGCTTTTTCTTATTTAAAATAATTAGCCTTCCAGTGTTTCTGCTACAAGCCTCAAATGGATACTTGAGGAATTGCAGTTTTCAGCACTTTTACGTTGTCTTTTTTTTTTTTTTTTTTTTTTAAACACCGGGGTTTCCATTTGATGAAACTCTGCCCACTGATCACTGAGCCCTCAGATCAGATTTCATGGTGAGTATGGAGAGGGAGCAACTAACACTGAGTTTAACATTGGCACTACTTCCATTTGAAATGAATTGCAGCTTATGAATGTAACTCATAAAGTACAGCTTAGTTCTCAGGTGGCTACTACATTGGAATAGTAGATCTAGTTTTTCAATACCTCCTTCTGGTCCTGTTCACCGCTTAAACATGTCACAATGCCAGAACTCAAAGCTTTTCCAAAAGTTTGAGTCAAGATGTTCGAAATACAATGCAAAGATTATCAGATTATCTGATCATGTAAACAGTTCACACAACTGATTTTTAAGGCAACATATGATTATAAAACAGCTGTTTCACAACAGACAGCTGTTTTTTTTTTGTTTTTTTGTTTTTTTGTTTTTTTTACATTTAATGAACCACTAATTGCTGACTTTGCTGTGCAGACTATTATCACATAGCAGGTAACTTACCTGTATTGAATGCATTAATAATGCAGCCAAAAATGACTCAAATCTGTGTTTTTGTTTCCTTTTTAATGAAAATAGCACACGTCCGGTGAAATCTGATCTCGACAAATGAGATTTGGGCCACTTTCAAATGTGGATCCAAATCCAACATTTGCTTTGAGACCTCAGTCTGAACAGCCAAGTCCATCATTAGGATATCCCAATATTTACACTCAGAGCACATTGTGATTAAAATATAAAGGGGCCACACACTTATAGTACACTGAAGTGAACAGAACTGCAGCAGCTGGAAGCACCTTAAACCTTTATGTGAACTGACAAATCTTTCTTACAGTTTTATACTTCATACTTTAGCTTTGTATGTGGAGCAGTCAGGGGCTTGTAACAGTTAGACTTAATACTCCTCAAAAAAGTAATTGAAAGCAGCAGGTTCAGCAAATTTAATCTCTAACATGTTCAAAATGTCTTAAGAGCTTTGTTCAGATCCTGGTTTTGGATTATTTTGGTATGGCTTTTACTTTGTATTGCACAGTTAGAGGCCATAGGAAACTGTTTATCCGTTTTTCTCCCTCCTCCTCTCGCAATCAGCTCTTACAGCTCTGTAATCAGAAGGCTGACTGATTAGTGGGCAGAGTTTCATATATTTTTGTTTTTCTAATCTCAAACACCTACAGCAGAGCAGGTCAGATGTTCCTCACTTCTTTCATCTAGAATTATGACCAGTCCACACTGGAGTCTGTTTAAGAAATGATGTGAGCAAACAAACGAGAAGTCTGTAGCCTGCTGCACCACTTATCCATAAGTTCTATCTTGTGTTATGGTGTGTTGTCCATATTTCAATACAGACTAACAACTGGAAACAACTTCATGTAATTACTGCTGTTAATTGATATGAAATTTGTATGTAAAATATGTCAAAAAATGATGATGAAGTAATAAGTAAAGCTCAAAGCCTTTATCCACAGCCAGAGTAAAATTACAACCGTGCTAACAAGCAGTGAAAACACCAATGTTAAAAATGTTCTTGCTGATGAATAGCTTAAGTGCTAGCAAGGTCAAAATACATTTCTGAGGGATGTTGTCTATCACGGAGAGCACACTGCTGACACCAGACAGCTTCTTATACCCTCTGCTTCTCCTCATCCTCCAAGTTAGCCTACAAAAATGCATCCTGGCAACGTGCTTGACTGGGACTTTGCATCTATTAGGAGGTAGGTGTAAGATCTAAGTTGTAACTTAAGCCTATGTTGGAACCATCGTAGCTGATGCATCACTTTAAACGTTAGTGGCAGGTGCAACCAAAGCAGATCAGACGAAATTATCAGATTCAAGTATCGGCTGTAATGTGAGTGCAGCTACGGTGGCCTAAATCCAGTTTTGAATGATCGTATCCCACCTGACCTGTGCCGTTCACTCTGTCATGTAGAAATCTAATCTGAGACTCATGAAAAATTAGATTCAGGTCACTTTTCCCTGCAGTATAAATGCAGCCAAGGTGCGCCCCCTCCTCCTTCAAGCATGCTTTACTGCAGTGAGGTGCATCATTTGATATATTATTGATGTGAGAGGCTTCAGGGCATGATGCAATAATAGTAGAGTTGTTACAAACCTAACCTCATTACATGGGAACATCAGCCATTTCTCAATGAGAAAAGCTTTGTTGATATTTGTGGTGATTCATACGGTGTGTCCACATGAATGTTAACTGTGAGTTTACTCGTGGGTTTTGTCTTCTTTAATACATCTGAGAACATTTTCCTCTGAGAGTGAGTTAGCAAAAACCGACAAAGGGCTTCTTTGACTGTTCTTTTCAACAATAATTACCATTCAGCCTCATTCACCTGCCTGCAGCTGTCCACAGCGGGAAAATGGAAATATGTTTTTGGGAATGAAGGGAACAGGGGTCATTGGGATACTGTCTCTAAACTTTCTTCTTTCTTCCCCTAGGAAAACAGACAAAGCTCAGTACACAGGATGTTCTGTCCACGAGAACAACAACGGCCAGGCCACATTCGAGAATCCCATGTACAACACAAACACAAAAGCTGCTGAGGGGAAAGTGGTCCGCTTTGACCCCAATCTCAACACCATCTGCACCATGGTTTGATGTCTACAGTGTGAGAGAGAAGCAGAAAGAGAAAAAGAGTTACACAAAAAGGGAGAGTACAACTTCTCCTTGTTTGCTTATCATGAATATATATAGACATTTATATTTTTCCTGTTTCTGGTGAAAAAAAAAAAGACACAGAATCACTCAGAAACATAAAGCACACTTTCAGCAACGCTTACTCCAGTTGCAACCTATCGTATACAGAATCTCAAAGATTAATGAGAGAAAAGGGAGGTCCCACACCTTCCCAGATCTTCCCGTAGTTTGGTGAAGAGATATGTTCTTTACACTCTGTGAGTGCTGGCTTTATGAATAAAAGAGCCTCTGGCATATAGAGAAAATAGAGTATTTTATGCTCTGAAGTATAAATATAGTGGGGTTATTTCACAATGCCAAATGAAGAATATAACGTGTTTTCTTTTCACAAAAGCAGCCCAAATGTAGACCCCTCCTTTTTTTGTATTCTGTTCAAGTGTTTACTTAAATGGAGATGAGGAGCCTCTCGACTGTGAGCTGATCAATGTAATCTTTAGAGTCTATTTTCCGAGCAGTGGAGTGAAATGTGGAAGTGAGAAAAAAGGAAACTGCCTCTCTTTGAACAGCGTCTGTGCTGTAGACTTCTCAAAGTTATGTGGTCAATTATACCTCATAATTGGTTGATACCTCCCACTGATGAAATATACAGCTGGGGATTTAATTACTGGAGTGCAGTACAATATTTCTGAGTGCTATTAGGAAAGCCAGGGCTTCTATTGTTTGTGCAGGTTCTCTGACAACAGTAAGAAGAAGAGCTTTTTCTTTGTGATTGGTAAAGTTAATGTTAAAGTTAATTTAATACTTGTTTTCATAGAATTTGATTATAACTTTTTTTTTCTTTTTTTAAGTATAATAGTTTTGAGTGTTTATTGGTATGAGAGTCAAGGTAGAGGCTCACTGTCTTAGTATTATGGTTCTGTTGAGCTGTACGTGAGTATTTATGTCCCTTTTTTCAGTTTTTTGAGAAAATGTTTTATTTTTGTGTATTCTCTTTTTTCATTTTGTCCTTCTTTCGTTCCCCAAAAACGCCAAAATTTGCAGTGTATAAATCCCAGCCTTGAGCCTGTACATATCATGAATCTCAGAGTAGGATCACTTTACTTATTTTATTAAATGATAGAGTTGAGGATGACTGCACAGAACCTTACAGCTGGCCAGGTTTCCCAGAAGTTTACTAAAGCCTGGATGTCAATTCAAAGGCATATCAGGGGCTGTCTGAGGACGATGATGGTCTGCTTTACTGTAGAGTAACACTACGACAGACCGAATGCAACTTCCAAATCACGTCTGGCTCTCGATAACTGAGCAGTGTTTGTTGTTCTTTAATTCTTTTGGGAAACCGTGCCTTAGTCAGTAAATACCTGATCTATACTCCTACTCTGAGGCACCTGATAGTTGCACGGCCTTGGCCTACTTTATTGACTCCCACAGATACAAACAGTTTTATTTCATCGTCTTATTGAACCATCAGCTTCTGCCAACAAATGTACAGACAACATGAAAGAATTTGCACACTTTAAACATGAGCCACATTGAGTATTTTATTATCATCCGAGTCCATTCGTATTTTAAAAATTAAAAATAAACTTTGACACTGTCATCACATTTCTACATCATTGCAGTGCCTTGAAAAATGTATGGGCATATGTTTTTAATGAAGACATAACATTTGTTGCATTAGTAAAAATGTAAGACGATGTAACTTCTCTGCACAGTTAGCAATGATTTAGCTGAGTGATGTCAGCTCTGACAGTCTTAAGAGGAGAGGTGTGTTTGATAAGCAGCTCATAGTTTCATAACCCTGTGCATGTTGGCAAAAAGTGATCCAGTATAGCAATTGCTGCTATGGTACTTTGTACAATTATGTTGATTCCTGTCATTGCTGTTGCATTTTGTACATTTATACAGTTTTGATACTTGATGGCATTCTTTGGCAAGATGTCTTGTGCTATCGATATGTAATATATTTTGCGATTTCATATTTCTTATGGAAGAGAAGAAAAAAATCATATGGATAGAACTATATAAGGACAGTCAGTCTCACCTCAGACTAAAGTAGAATGCTTTTAAATGTACCACACAATTGTTTTCCTGTTGTAAAACCTGTGTAAATGACTATGTAAATATTACAAAAACTTTTGTAAAGAGATATATTTTTTATGCAAATAAAGCATTTGTAAGTTATTGAATATGTTGTGTAAAATTTCACATGTAAATGTCATGTAATATCAAAAATGTTTTGTATTTTTTCTTTATCAGCAATGTACAAATCCTTAATTTATATATAAAATATAAAATAATGACCTTCAATGTCGCCATTCTGATTTTTTAAGAGATCTCACAAAAGAAAAAGATGTAGTCTTGAATATTCACCCCTTGCTTCACTGTTGGCAAAGTAAGAAAAGGCTACAGTGAAGACAGCAGAGAGCTTTCATCAGTCAGTCTGCTGCTTTTTTTCTGTTGCACCTTTACGGAGTTTTTAATGAGATTTTCTTCTTGCTGACCACTGTTCCAGTTGGCCAAAAAAAGACCAGCACTGATATTATCTCTGTCCAAAGCCACCATAGATCTTTAACTGCCAGCAGAAATGCATACTGACCAATAATCCTTGTTAACTGTAACACCTGATGTGAGCAGAAATCCAGTCTACATGCTCTTTTCAAGCAGTGAAATGGCGGCATAATTTGACTTCCCATCATCCGTATCTCTACAGCAGTCAAACTGCAGCATTAGCTCTCCTTTGTCTGAACTGTGATTTCAGTCTCATTTAGCCTCCCCCTCCTTGTCACTATCAGTGGTTACAAATTGCTCAAATTTACCCCAGAAAAGTGGCACAAAATGAGATGACATTTGGATGTACTTTGCATGTGGGAGGTTTTGCAGTTATTGTTTTTTTTTCTTCTTCGTCTTCTTTTTCCTTTGAGATGCTCTGAGTGGGCAATTGTGATGAATAACCATTTCCAAAGGTACAGCTAGTGCTGCAAAATATATTTTTGAGCCATGTCAAGGGAAATAGGACCATGTTTTTACATACAACTGTGAACTTAATATATGTAATTTCAAGCAGTGTATCTCAGCTGGCCTGGTCTCAGAAAACCCTACCACCACCCTTTGAATTAGAATTTGTGACCCAAATTTGCCCATAAATGATATCACTCAAATTGATTTAGTGAAAATGTTGCAGTTTGAACCTTAGATGGGACAAAACACATACTCACCAGCTACTTTATTAGGTACGCCTAGCACCTAGACTCCCTTTGGCCTTCATAGATTCAACGTGGTGCTGGAAACTCTCCTTTGAGATGTTGGTCCACGTAGATATAACAGCATCCCACAGTTGCACCACATTTGTGGGCTGCATGTCCAAGATGTTGTTCTCCTGTTCCGTCACATTCCACAGGTGCTTCATTAGATTGAGATCTGGTGAATGTGGAGTCCGAACTTGAGTACAATGAACTCATATCTGTCCCTACCATCTGGATATTGCAGCAGATGTCAAGACTCATCAGACAGGGTAACATTTTTCCAGTCTGGTGATGTCCAATTTTGGTGAGCCCATGAACTGAATCCTCAGTTTCCTGCTCTTAGCTGACAGGACTGATACCCAGTGAGGTCATCTGCTGCTGTAGTCCATCTGCTGTAAGACTGGATGTGTTGTGCATTCAGAAATAGTCTTCTGCAAAAATGTATTAAAAAAAAAAAAGTGAGTGGTTGTTTGGGTTACTGTTGCCTTTCTATCATCTCGAACCACTCTGGCCATTCTGACCTCTGGCATCAACACGGCATTTTCTCCCAGAGGACTGAGAGAAAGGGAATGGCTGTGCATCAAAATCACAAAAGATCAGCCTTTTTTTCCTATTTACTCAGACCAGCCCATCTAGCACCAAAACCATGCCATTTTCAGAGTAGCTTAAATCACCTGTCTTCCCCATTCTGACACATGGAACTGAGCTTCAGCTGGTTGGTTAACCTATGTGCTTAAGTGGATTGTAAGTGCAAAAACAAAAATCAGCACTTAACTTATATGTTTAAAAATGTATAATTACAGAAGCTCTCGGATGACATACATGCAGTCGGTTATCTTACTTTGTTTCCCACTGTAGTAAATGTTCTCTTTTCTTGAGATACTCAGTAACATGCAAAAGCCAGCTTTGCAACCTCAAGATAACAAGATCATTGTTGAGATTTTGAGAGGACACCCAAAATACTTGTTATCTCAGCAAAGCAGAGTAAGATAAAAGATCCTTACTAAGCCATGATTTAGGGCTCACTGACTCCCCCTCTCAGGTCTGTTTTTCTTCTTTTCTTTACTTGAGCTGGTCGGCTTTAGTCAAAGGAACATCTCCAGGCATTGGCACAACTGTTGCTCATTTGTTGGATGTATAAATCATTAAGTCTTTTTATGCTCTATAGCAGAGGTTCTAAAGCGGGATGTGATGATTATCGTTAAATAAAATGTATCCACAACAACTGATCAAGGACTTGTGTGTGTGTGCAACCATTACAGGCAGCTCTCACACCTTGGTCATTTGAGAGAGTTGTTCTAACACAGTTGGGCGTTCATCCTTTGGCTTGGTTTGTTTGCAGTTAAACTCTGTTTTGAGCAGAGCAACCATGCCAAGGTCACATTAAAGTGGTGGTCTCGGCTTGCTTCCAATCAGTCCTGGAGCAGTTCGTTTGCAGTGAGAATGCGATCGATCCAGCAAGCGGCACAGAGTGACAAGTTCACTTATCACACTGCTGGAGTAGTACAAGCAGCAGCAGTGGTATCAATAATAATGATAATAATCATACAGCTACTAGGTAACTTTGATCACACCTTAAAGCAAAATACTACAAATAAAAATTATGGTTTGTAATCCAATAGGGTTACTCTTGGTACTCAGGCAAAATACACCATAAAAATAGCATAAAAATACAGTATCAACAACAAATACAGATAGCTTCAGAAACGGTCTGTAATGTGGTGGTTTAGGACCTCTGTGCCAACCTATGTTAGTCAAAGCAGAATTGGAAATTATAGAAATCATACAGTGAGTCAAGTTTGCATAACAGCATATTTCGTTAAATGTGGGTTAAAGAGGGGAGGGGGGTGTAAGTTTGATTAGGTATCTAACGGAAAAGCTAATTGTTGCAGAGAAGTTTGATGGAGAGCCAGGATTGTCAAAAATAAAGTAGGTCAGGAAGCAGCCTTATAATAATCAAATGACATGACACGCTGGAGCTGGTCTGATTTCCAACTCAGGTTAAGCACATACTTTAAAGTCTAAGCCTGGGATTTATGTACGGATTAGGAATATTTGCCAGAAGGATTTTCCATTGAAGTTTTGCAGAAGCTTCATCAAGCAGATTTTACTCAAAGGGTGATGATGTAATATAAGCCGGTGCAAGGCCCAGATGTCAAACAGGCTTAGGGTGTTTGTTCAGCATGGGTGTAAGACACTAATAGCAGTGTCTTCCAAACACTGACATGACCCCCTGTTTGCTGTTTGAACAGTGCAGGGCTTCATTAGAGCTGTGGTGTCTGTGCCGGAGAATCCCTTGAGGAACCTCTCGTGTTTGGCACTGGGTTTTTCTGCTGCAGTTTGCACCATGACATCCTACAGAAGCTCAATAGAGATCCGCAGACAGAGCAGGTTAGCACTGTAAGCTGATTCCTCTGCCCTCCTAATGAAGGCATTTGTGGGTTTGTGGCGTGGGCATGTGCATGCTGTACAAATCAATTTAAGGTGCATGCATGATTACAATAGAGGCATGCTCCTGGCAGGCTCTGATGCCCCACAGCGTGCCTCGTCTTTCATCAGTGTGCCGTGAAATCAAACCCCTAAACATCCGCAGCCAGTGACATTGACACGTTTCAAGATGAGTTGGAGTGCAGCCAGATTTGTACATATTCTCACCAGCATCAAATGAAAATGACTTTTATCCATCTGAATTAGCATTACTGTTAGGTTGGGTTTTTTTTTTTCTTGTTAACAGAAAGAAGCAGAAGTTGTTGGTTTTTCCTCTCACGTGTCAAAGCATAATGAGTTGTGCATGCTTTCGTGGATCTTTGAGCTCAAATATGCTGGATTGTCAGTCGACTAACTAGCCTGTCTCTCGCCCTGCATCTTTCAGTCTTTCACTAATGAGCCATTTTGAGCTGCTCTGCTCTTGCTGCTCTTGCTGGCCAGATTTCCTCAGGGTGCTTGGCTGTTTTGACACAGATGAGAAGGAAATCCCTAAGTTAATACCAGTTTTTGACTTTCTTAAATGCAGGTAAAAGTTAATTGAGTGGCATGTCCTAACTCATAAATGTAAGGATAATTTTATTTAGTAATAATAATGCTTCAACTCTGCTGTTCTACTTGATATACACTTTCCCCCTGTTCCTAATGATTCGTGCACTTAGTAGCAGCATTTTACTGCCTGTAACAGTGGAATTCATGTTAAAGTTATGTCTTGGAAAATAGACCTGGATTTAATATTCTATGGCGTTTCCCAGAGCAGGACCTAGAAGAGTTATATAGTTTAATATAACCTTTTTAATCTTAAGGTGGATGAATAATGTAAATTCCTCCATAACCATTTCAGCCAAATAAATTTTTAACTCAGAGCTAAATCACACGGGCACTGGGAAATGGCCTACAGTAGATTCAGGAAGTCCACAGCTAATATGAATTGAGCGATGTTAATCTGAGGTCAATGAGAATAAGTGTGGGTGTGTGTGAGTGGGTGGTGGTTAATGATCAATATTGTTGCTTCTGAGCACAGTGAGGCTTTTGCAGATGTCACCAAATTGTCAAAAACGTCAGGCAGTTATATTTGGTCATGAGCAGAATCCAAAATGTATCATGATAGGTGTACTACTGGGATATTTACATTTGATCAGATGGATTTTGGCTTTTAATATCAGGAGCAGTAGCCTGACCATTTGGAAAAATGTTTATTAGCTAGAGTTTGATAAAATAATAATAATAATAATAATAATAATAATAATAATAGCTTAATTTAGTTTAATATTTAATCATCAGTGTTACCAGCAGAGACAACTAGGAGTCAGTGTCCTTGGTCAAATACAGTAACTGGGCACAACAGTGTGGTTCTTGAAGTAAAAATTCCACCTTATTTTCTCCAAAGGGGCATTGAATGATTTTGAGTGAACTCTATGGGCTCTAATTTCATAGACCAGGTGCAGGCATGGTGCACCTGTCCTGCGCTGCGCCAGGAAATTAGGGCCCTATCTCTCTACATCTATTTCTGCCCACTCACATCACTGACATGTCTTTGGTGGATGGCTGTTCAACATGAGTCTGCTTCTGCCCAAGACTTCCTGCTGCTTAACAGAAGGTTTTGTATCACCACTGCAACTGCTGCCAATTGTGGCAAAGTACTGTATTCATTGTGGGTTCTTTTGGGTCTGAAATGAAAAAGAAAATTAAATATAAATGAAATGAATAAATAATTAGAGATGCACAAACTTCCACCAGGGCATTTCTTATACTACTTGCCCTATGTCACCACGTATAGAAATCCCTGAAAGAAATTCCGGGATGATTGGATCACCACCATAATCTTTTTACTTCTTCCTTGGGCCAACATTCTTGGTAAATGTCATCATTTTCCTTTCATAACTTTTCAAGTTATCCTGTTAACAAACTAAAAGATAAATAAATTAATGTCTGCAGAACAACGTCATTCGTGGAGAATTAAATGAGTCAAAAAAAAATGAAAAAGAAAAAGAGTTTGGTTTTGACTGTGATGAAAACACAGCCAACTCTTTTGTAAATTGTCTTGAGATAATATTTGCTATGATGTGGTGCTATGAAAATAGGTTGATAGAGTTGTGATTAAATAAACAGTTTAACCATTCATCCATTATCTACACCAATTATCTCTATTGGGGTTTTGAGGGTTGGAGCCTTATCCAGCGAGAGGCGGGGTACACCCTGAACCAGTCACCATCTAATTGCAGGGCCACACAGAGAGACAGAGAACCATCCACGCCCACACTTATACCTAAGGAAAATTTAGGGACCATCCACAAAGAGATGAATTCAGGTGTATCCGGACAAGTTGTTGATTGTATAGGCATTTTGTCCACATGAAAACTGTGTTTGAGGTGCCCGAAAACGCCAGCTGAGCTTTCCTTGTTGACAATGAATACTAATAGCTTCAGAAACATTGACAGCTCTGTCTCTTGCTTAAATACTTTGCATGAACCCTGAAAACAATAATGAAATACAGTGTTGCGTTCATGCTGCAGAAGCTACTGAGCTGGTTATGGCTTTTACAGCAAAACCTTCTGCTCCTCTACAACCACTATGATCAACAAGAGGACACGGAGAACAGCATATGCCAGTATTGACATCTCTCATGATGCATGTGTATGCTTTATGTCTTCTCTGGTTTTGGTGTATGTCTGCAGCAGCGTTACAGCGCCAGGCCTGACATATGTGCTACAGCGTTTTCTGTGTTTTCATGTGGACAGACATATTTACTGAAATGATGCCGTCTTTACAGAAAATGCTTTCAATACAAAAATGTTTTCGTCTGTGTGGACAGGACCTTAGAGAATTAAATCCAAAAAGAAACAAAAAAACTTATCTTAGTGTTATCACGTTACTTCGGTCAGTTTTATTTAAACACTAGTGAAACTCAAAGACTGATGTCCACATGGCATGATTTAATGCACTCTGCTCTGCTTTGCTCAGCCTTTCCTCAACTTTCAGCTTGACTGCTCTGTAAGCTTTGGTACTGCTGTGTCAGAGAAATAACGCAGACAAAGGCACCTAGACTCTGGCAAAAGTCCTTGTTTTCCACAATGTTGTAGGGCCTAGGTGAGCCCCAGGATTTGTTGTATTTTTGCCCTGGACACACCCCGTTGGCGCGGCACAGGCATGGCGAACCTGCGCCTGGTCTACGAAATTAGAGCCCAGTGAGTTTTACTGAAATGTCAAAATACTTACTTTTCACTTCCAAAATCCTTTTTTTTGTCTTTTTATTTATTTTTTATGTATTTATTTATTTATCCTTTAATTAATTTATTTTTTTACAGTATATTTTATTCAATGTGTATATATGCAGCAGTATGTTGCTGGGGACAAAAATGTTTGGTTAAGAAGCCCTACAGTCATTTTGTGTCCATATTTTAGGTCATTGATCTGCTTGGTTTTGGAGTTGTGTCTGATAAGAATGGTTTACATGGACTTCTGGCTGTGGGTAGAGTTTGCTCTGTTTCATTCGATGCTCATTATGTTTGTTTGTTTGTGTGTCCTCTTTGATTTCAGAACTTGCTTCTAGTGCCCATTTGGGCACAGTTAGGGCTCAAGGGGTAAAAACAATGTAGTGAAACTTTTGAAATGCAGAGGCAGATCTTAAAAAGTGTGTGGCCACATTTCCAAATTACCCCAAACTAATCAAACTTAAGATGTTGTGCTTGTGCTCTTGTTTTTATATGGGTTAAAGCATTGGCTGTGTTTAAAAATGGATGATGCAACTCCTCTCATCTGATTGTACAAAGTGAAGCTAAAATAACCCCCTGCAATGGATGCAAACATGTTGCACATTTCATGCCAGAGTCTGGAAAGACAGGATCAGCTGGTGGAGCCGCTTTACTTCACCAACCACAGTACATATTTTATTTAAAGATGGATCTAAAAAAAGGTCCCTGAGGTCAGTGCAGTCTTGAGAAGAACAGACTCTTGTGTAATTCTAAAAACACTTTGAGCTATGGAAAGTTACATGCTTATTTATCACCTCAAGAAAGTCAGACTGAAAGCCTGCAGCTGTCATTATCTGTTAACTTTCTAGCTCAGCTTTGCCTGCTCAATATCTACTGGTCTTCCTCTACCAGCTCTTTCATTAAACATTTGGTATCTTGGAGGTGCTAGTGGTTATGTCAGCCTCAGTATATGTTGTACTTCACTTGTGTTGCTGGGTAACTATGACCAGAAATAGCAGAAATTATATTCCAAAACATGAGAGTGGCGATGATACAAATGCACAAGGATACAGATACATTAGACAGGATTTTGACTGATAAACTCCTCAAAAAAAGACTGAAGGTTTTATTTTGGATCAAAAAGGTATTGTGTTCTATATTATTGGAATGAATCACCTTTGCAGTGAGGTACAACTTGTAAGAATTGTGCATTCATAGAATGAGCAACACAGCTAAAATTTTGGGTAGCACCCCAAAAAATTCCCTGGAAGAAAACCTACGATACCTAATGGCCCTTTTCCACCAGCCCACCTTGGCCCTACTCTACTCTACTCTACTCTACTCGGCTCTACCCGGTTTGTGTTGCATTTCCACCGGCACAGTACCTCCTAAAACAAACCAGTTTTTAGTACCTACTCTGCTCTGGTTCTAAGCGAGCTGAGTCGATACCAAAAGGTGATGTCGACCGACTGCCGGCTACTGATTGGTCAGAGAATGTCGTCACCGATTGGTCATGAGCGCGACGTCCAAAACAGGACTGCAGTACATACGCTTTGTTACTTTATGGCAATAACTTGCTGCCATCACAATGTTAAACAGAGGACTTTATCATTACGA
Organism: Cetoscarus ocellatus; assembly: GCA_037902135.1. NCBI lineage: Eukaryota > Metazoa > Chordata > Actinopteri > Labriformes > Labridae > Cetoscarus > Cetoscarus ocellatus. The sequence continues at coordinate 708,413 of JBAMNC010000650.1, forward strand.
GCTAGCTAACAAGCTAGCGGTAGCTTCCATTAGCTTACCCTCATACGTCTTTTCTTTGCAGCCCGATTGCTCTCGTCCTTGGCTTCAGACTGTTGTATAGCTTCCAAAACTCTCCTGTACTTCTCAAGGGTGTTTCTTCTCGACGCTTGCGGCCTTCTTCTGCTTTCCTCTTTCATTCGGTTTGTAACAAAAAGCCACCGACCGAGCATCAAGTATACTATTGCCTCCAAGTCCTCCATTGTTTTGATTGTTGTGTCGCGCTCAAAATGACATGAACACAGTGTCGCCCAGCTATTTCATGGCGACCCCGCCTCCGCTGGGTAGGGAACTGGGCTGGTGGAAAGGCAGCACAATGCGAGCAGAGTAGAGCTGGGTAGAGTCGGGGAAAGCTGAGCCAAGTTGAGTAGGGCTAATGGAAAAGGGCCATAAGTGAAGCAAGGGTGAGGAACCTGTTCTTCTTTGGGTGTTGTCTTCCTGGGATGCCCACTTCGTTGTCTGTCTTTGACTTCACCAGTCTCTTTGAACTTGGTCCTAAGTTTGGAAAGGTACCAGGGCTGACACCAATTAATGCTGCCACTCTGTGTAGCAGAACACCAGCATCCAGTTGCAAGAATTTTTGGGCACTACACACACATTTAGCTGTGTCAGTCCTTTACAAGTTTTACTTTGTTGTCTAATCAGGCTTTCTAATGATATGATATACAATGCCAATTGGTAGTATTAAAGTGGGAAAACAATCTACCTAAATCACATTTCCAGACTTTTTTTGAGGAGTTTGTAGGAGCAGGGTCTTAAAAAGTGGGAGGTGTCCAAAAAAGTGTTGAATAGTCTTCAATAAAAAAATATGAGAAATTACATGAAATTTACATTACTTGAAAGCCATTACAGGTCTTTTCTTTGTCATACTTTATTTTTATCTATGGCCCCATTCAAAGTCATGTTTACAGACTCTGAAGGTCAGTGGTGCGGGCAGCTCCAAATTATTTATCCAAGCATTGAAGATAAGGGTTCAGGTTTTTCCTCCTTTTGTTCTGTCTTCACAGGTAGTATCAGAGGCATGATATAGACTCATGCTGTCCCGTGGTCTCTCACACATCCCCAATGCTGTATAGAACTGTGAATATGCAAATATCGCATTGTCACAGAATTAATATAAATTCCTCAGGGTTTTATGATGGCAGAGCTTTATCAGGGAACTCTTGCATAATTGCACCAAGGGAAGGGCTTCAGTGTTGCAGATGGTGAGAAAAGTAATCACAAGTATTGTTAAAAACCTCAAATTGTTCAGTGGTTGCTGTTAATTAATTTATTTATTATTCATTTGTCTTGTCCTTTCATTGAGTTAGTTAAAAGTAGTAGTAGTAGTTTAAACCTCTTGCATTTTTGCCTCTTTTAAACTGAAATGTGCTGCAACAGTAAGAAGTTATCAAAAACTAATGCTTAGAAGCTATACTATTTTAAGATCAGTCAAGAAAATACAGTATGAATGATAAATGATATTAATCATTCTACCAGTTAGATAATTATTGGTAATAAATTAAAGATACAATGAAGCAATGGATGAGGTATAAGGGTGGTTTTGAGAAAGATTTTGAAAAGATTTAATTTTTAACCTTAGATTTTCATTGGAAACCCTGTTTAGACTACAAAAGCCAACCTTAGAAAGTCAGGTGAGTTAGGTCAAAGATTCTTTCTCGCAGTGCATCCTGGTACATTAAGGAAATGTTTGCTCTGCTTTGTGAATATTTAGCTTTTATGGTCAGTGTAGCACATTAAAAAATAAATCACTATGTTAAACAACATTTACATTTAACACTGAATATACATTAAACATCAGAGTCATGACTAAATTAAGTATCAGAGACAATCACTGTATTTAACATTTACCATTATGGTGAGGGATCAATTCATGGAGCTGCAGACTTTGTCACATTACGCCTAGGTACATACTGATGAGACACCTTGAACCCTCGCATTAACAGAGTCAGAACATAGTGAACAGTTCATAGTTAGAGTCTGAGTGTTTGAGAAAGTGCTAATACATCCCAACGACGTTTATCAAACTCTCACTTACATTTGAATATACAGCAATGCTGCGAAATAAGACATATGCAAAGTCTGGATCTCGTAGCTTTTGTCAGCACTCTTCTGGACATGAAGATTAGAGAATACCTGGGAGGGGGATTACAACAGCTAGCCTTGAGCCGGATTGATATGACCTTGATATACTGTAGAAACCCAGCATGAACACTGAAGCTGTTCTTGGCACATGACAACTTTGATCTAATTGCACACAGGGTGTCCGACTTAATAGCCCCCCTGTCTGGAGCAATTAATTGTGAAAATTTTCTAAACTGGCTTCTAATGCTTTGTGACACTGAGGAAGGACGCAGATCTATTTTTATGTGAAATAAAGAGCTACCATACAACATGTCCTCCCTTTGTTCTGTTAGAAAAAAACAAAAGCTTTTGACCAGCCAGTCACATCTGTCAGAGACGACACACTTCACTGCAGGAAATCACTTCTCCCACAAGGCAAATCCCTAAGACATCAAAATGAAGCTTGTAATGCACTCTGCTGTATGAAGGAAGAGACTAATGAAGGATACGAAGGAGGTTTAGAGGAAGAAAAAACTCACCGAACACATTTTTGTAATTTCATCAGCTCTGTGGTCTCAATCACAGTTGTGAAAATCTCCCACACGTCCTAAAATTTCCCCCAGGAAATCCAGACAAAAGAAACCCCACAACAGAACAGAGGGGGGTTTGATCATGCTGGCTTGTGTGTGTTTAATTGGGCTTTATAATTAAAACAGCCTGTGTAATATTTCACTCAGCAGGGCAGGACGACATCAGAGTACATTTCCTATAAGTGGACACGCGTCTGTGCATTTTAATAACCCTGTTTCCTGTAATAACTAGTATTTTTGCTTGTTTTCTGAAGTTCTAGACTGAAGTTGCTGTCATATATAAAGTTTGCTGGACATAATTAAATTCAAAGATAAAGCCTCAACATTGTTGCATTGTTCTGCTTTAGTTTGTGTGGCTCAGTCTGTCTGTCTGTCTGTCTGTCTGTTAGCAAGATAACTCAAAAAGTTCTGAGTGGATTTTGATGAATTTTAAGATAATGTTAGTCATGGTACAGGGATGAAGTGATAACATATTGTTGAACTAGATTTGGATGAACATTCAGGAATTTTTTTGAAGAATTTGTTAACATCACAAGAAAGGGCATTTTTCCACATTTTCAATGATAATTTGGCCAAGAATGTCAGAAATGCCTTGGAAAAGGGTTGTGCTCTATGAGCACCACCAGTTTTTCACATGTTGTGTAAAATAGCCATCCACCACTAGTTGCTTTGGTAGCTGAGGTCAGTTGCTCCTGCCAGCCAACCAGTTGTTGAATTACAAATGTACAGGGTACAGCTTTGGTAGTGATTGACTACAGAGCTGCATGAGGCGTCAGAGCAGGCAAAAGGTAGAAGAAATATCGGCAAAGGGGGTGAAGGGGGTTCTGATTTAAGCCTTGAATTGTTGTTATGATGACAACCTTATCTTTAAATGACTTGTTTTTGAAGCAGAGGTCACATATGTAGCTCCCCAAGTACACATGCTGTTCTCTGGACTGGGTCAAATCCAGCTTGTGTCTCTCCCCGCATCATTCCCCAGTCTTTCACTCCTGTGTTCCAAACCGGCTGATCCATCAAATGTGGCAATGATTTTTGTTGGTGTTTGCTTTTTCTGTAGTGCTTTCAGTTCCTAAAAATAAGCACTTTCATTACCAGCTGTGTATTTAATTCATCTTAATTACTCAAACATACCAGTGTATCAGAAGGTAACTTGATTACAGGTAGATTTCCTGCACTTTACGTTTTAATTTCACTCTCTTCTTTAGGCTGTGGGTAAGTTCTTTATTTGCTTCCCTACAACTTTTAAGCATTGTAAAACAATGAAAGCTCAGGGAAGTTTAGGTATATGTCCCAGTTGTTTGATTTTGCCAGAGTGTTATTGTTCTGCATTATCTTTAAAATGTGTGACTGACTGATCAAAGTAATCTGTTATTGATAGAAACTTTTTTAGTTACACAGTTTTAGTAGAACTTAAAATCATACACATAACTCTTCCTGAAAAGCAAGTGCCATAAATAAGAATATCTCAAGAAACAATTAGTATTAATGTGTTATTTCAGGAATATGTAGAAATTACAATATATAGATGTATATCCACTCAGGGTTTCTGGACAGCAGTATTCCTTCCCTCCCTAAGTATTGTTAAACAATGTCAAACTGTCTGTTTAACACAGATACAAACAAGCCAAGGCACATCTGCCGGCTCTGCGGAGAAAAGGGTTATTATACTTAGTGTGCATGTTACAAGAGGTAGGACTTAGAAATACATGTATTCATTTTGCAAATGACACAAAAAACTTAGATGCATTGCATTATGAGGTGCTATTCTATACAGCTTACACTGGACTACGGGTTATTTCTATTTAGAAACCAAAGGACGCCCTCTGATTTATTCAAAATGATGAAAATGGTTATTTATTCTGCTGGCTTTTGTCTGTCTACTCTTTCCTTAAATGAAACAACAAATAATAAATCACTGAATAGCTCACTGCCTTTGAATATCAGATAATATGCTCTTTATTCCGAACGTGTAAAGCAGTCATACGAGGACACACTAAAAATGATGGTGTTTTTTTACACTAGCCTGCCTACAAACGCTGAAATATTACAGGAGACACATGGAGGAGGGATAACCATGGATTAATATGTGATATTTTACCTTGTCGATGAAGAGTCTGGACATGATATACAACCTCTCAGTGAAGGATGGAGTTATAGATCACAGCCCGCTGACATTTTGGATCTGTTATCATGCGTGCTCTGCAGGAAGTGGAACTCAATTCAGTTTAAAACTGAAGGGGAGGGTAAAGTGTGTCACATAAGATGCTATCTAAGCTTATGATTGAGCATGTTTGCACAGTGAGGAACAGTGACACGGTCTCCTGCTGATGTTAATGTACCATAGTGGTGCCCACTGCGTTTTCTGAAAAGGATGGCTTATGTTGTCGATTAAACAGCACACTGTGGGAACTTGGTGCTGAGCGTGGCATGGATTTGTGTCAAGTATGTAGTGGTTTCAAGGATGGCTTAATGCATTGATAAATTTAGTATTTGTTCCATCTATACCTTCATTTGTTGCCCTGTTGACTGACCACAAACTTAACTGTTTCTGTGTGAAGGAAAAGGCACTGCATGCTGTGTGTGCTCTGGAAAATCTTAACTCCAGGCAAAGCAAGGCTATTTATATGGCACCATTCACGCCCAAAGTATTTGAAGTGCTGTTATTACTGAAAAATACAACACTGTAGACAGTGAAATAAAAATAAAATATATTTGAGAATGAAAAATAAAGATGATGACATAAAGGAAAAAATCATTAACAAATTATTTGAATATCTTCAATTAGGTCTTTTATCTGTGTTTCTTAAGGCTCATTTATGCTCTTTGCATTTCAGTTCCACCGATATTTCCGACCATTTCCGGGAGCCAACAGATCCACACCAAACATGCAATACTGGCATTAATGTTGGGACAGTCTTGACTAGTGTAGCCTGCAATTTGATCAGTAATTTTTGTTTTATACTGTTGTACTGCCCTGCCAGACAGAGACTCATCGACTGGTCTTATTAAAATTAATTTAGGGGAAAAAAAATCATCTTTCCCACATCTTCTCTTTAAATTTAGACTCACACTTGGTTTCATCTGTACTGAATCATAAGCTGTCTTGCACTTCCAGTCACCCCTGCAGGGATACTGTGTGCCACAATCACCTGAGCAGTCCAGATAAGTGTCTAATATTTTAACACTAATGTTAAATGTTAAAGATATTTAATTCAGAAAATAAGGAATAAATTGCCTGCAATGCATTAAAACATCAGCCAATAGGGCAAGTGAGTTCCTAATTCTAAATTCAAACTAAATTTATAAATGAGTGTGCATTTGCATACTGACACCATTGTATTCATCCAGGATTGTTTCACGTTTCCAAAGAAATACAATTATGTTTGCTCACTGACTCCAAATCTTTTTACTGTCATCAATTTTGAAGAACAGGTCTGACCTCTCTTTCTTATTTTTACAACCCTCCAAGCCGTCTTAAGTGGATGTTTGACTAATCAAAGCTTCAGATGTGTCTCTCTCTCCACCTAAACCTGTAAAAACTTTGATGTCCCCACTCTGTGGATTTTCAATGGTGAAAAATGACAGAAAAAGCCCAAATTTGTACTCACAATCACATGAGTCAAGTGAGTTTGCTTTTGAAATATGCAGCCACTTTCTTTATGAAGATGTAGTTGCCCTTGACACGATGCTCCGAAGCTGAAGCCTAATGAATCTATATAGTTCTGCTTAAGTATTTTTTCTTTATTGTAAGGTGTAAAGAACCACATAGTCATCTTAACTCCCTGATGATTCAGAAATATTTCTCTCATGCTGAAAGTTTTCACTATGAATAGAAAAGTAAATGCTCTGTATGCAAGTCGTATGAAGAAAAATGGATGAGGTGTGAAAGGCCTTATACCTGGTATATTTTGCCTTTTTATATGCAATTCGAACCTCATTACTTTTCTCAGTTTGAAAGATTTTATCCGGCTGGGTGGGGGCTCAAAATAAGTGTGATGTGAGATTTTTGATCAAATCTTAGACAAATATTCCTGCTGTAATTTGGGTTGTTGTAGTGTAAGTTGTACTTTTTTACATCAGGATCCCTGGTTGAGTGTGTTTTTGATGCCCTCCTGTTCAGAACAGGACAAAGACATAAAAACCCAGTTATGCTCTGGGACTCAAGAACACCTCAGTTTACAATCTGTTTGTGCGTGATTTGGCAGATTTGATCTTTTAAGTAGATAAATGAAGCCACTCATGCAGTAAAACAGTGTGATCATTTTTCATTCTAGCTGTTTACTGTACATAATGGCCGTGTGCTATGGCGCTTGTGTGCGACATAATATATGAGTTGGGGAGTGTGGAGGCGGCTCTCTGCAGATGTCAGGGACTGTTTGATGGATGACCCAAACTGTCCCTGCAGTCTGCTGCCACTTCTGTTCGCCTCTTTGCTAAAATGTTGTTGAGCCATCTCTTTGGGCCAAAGCAGAAATTTTAAGACTATGAGTCTTTGCTGATCGGTTGTATTCATATAGGGTCCCCTCTACTGACCTGTGGTTGTACTTCAAATCTTACCCCAAGGACAGTGATTTCTTTTAGACTCAATCTTTGTTTTGTAAAGCTCAATAGTCCATTAAAAATGTTTTTACTTACCTTTCACTTGCAAACACATTTTAAGATATTTTGTGAGGGCCAATATGTTAATAAACATATCAACAGAATGTTATGATTTATGAAACATGATGTACAGAGTTTGCTGTCCACAGAGCAGAAACCCCTTTATTAAAAAAAACAGACTTGTGGCTCCTTTCCCCATAATTCTTTAGTTTCTTACTCAGCTGTACATTATTGAGACATGAAAAGCCCTAAATTAACTTAAAAAGATAGAAGAAAAAACAAAAACATATTAAATTTGAAATTGAGAAGTTCTTTAAAGTTTTATAGAGCAACACACTCCAAAAACAGTTGGGATTCTGGCCACAGGAGACTGGACAGCTTTGAGCTGTTATTAAATTCCACTTTTTAGTACTTGAGGACAGAGGTTCACAATCAAGGGCTGTGGACCGCTTTGTACCGAGCTTTAGAAAAACAAAATTAATTTAATTACTGTTTGTTGAATTACCCTGAATTGAAAGGTCCTCTAACTCTGTCAGTGCTGTGATGAATAAAAAAATACATGAGATAAACTTGTAGCTAAACTTTTTGCCTGTGCACTCCTCCACCTGTGCTCTGGATAAAGCTGTTTAAATCTTTGACTCGGCGTGAGTGTGTGACTGGAGGACAACTGAGGTACACAAAAGTGCTCAACTTTCTGATATGGGAGGATTCAGTCATAGGTAAGAGCTTGTGAAATGCCCATCAGTAATCAATAGAAACATCAGATGATCTTGGACTGTTGACCAATGAATAAAACACACATTATATGCACTGCATGCATGCCGTATTTAGAGAATTTTCCTCCATGGTCAAAAGGTGTAGCAACCCCCCTATTTTGTGCTGATTCATAGAGATTCAAAAACTTCCTCTGCTGATTGATGTGGATTAAAGTTTGACCCAAAAATAGCACATGTATTTAATTTTGACCACAGGTGAATGTGTTAAAAGGTGAATAAAGCACGCGATATGTCTGCCATGAAAACATTTAATGAAACAACTTGTAACTGTGGAATGAGATGAGGGTCTACATCCAAAAATGACACTTTCTGCCCTGGTAGCACCCCCTTTCTCACTTTATGAGCAGAGTCACCAGTGCTTAGTGTTTCAAGATTACAAAAGTTAACATCTATTTACCTTGGTTGTATTTTTGATAAGTTATGGTCTAAATTTCAAAATGTAAGTCTAAAACATAAACAATTTATATTTTGTTGGAAATATGCTGTGTCTGCTCTGAAACCAGTTACTGAATTTAATTTTTCCGTGTGGTTCCAATCTTCATAACTACAGGTCTCAACAGCTTTTTTCACAACAGTTATCCTCAGTAGAAGCAGCCTGTGTCTGATACACTCCTGATCAAAATCTTAAGACCAGTTGAAAAATTACAAGAACTAGCATTTTGCACTATTGGTTCTTAAGAAGGTTCTAAGTAGAGCTTTAAAATGTAAAAACAAAGAAATGGGAGTGAGACAAAACATTTTGACCAGGCAGTTTATTGGAAACTGCATTTCAACTCAAATATGCTTTTGTCAGCTGATCAGAAGTTTAAGACCACAGCCTTTAAAAGCTAAAATCTGTGCAATATTGTGGATTCCATGTTGTTTTCTGCCAGATATTCACCCTGTCATGACCTCCTGATGGCAAAGGCTAAAAGCTTTCTGTCTTTGAACGTGGTAGGATTGTTGGGCTGCAGAAGCAAGGCCTCTCGCAATGCACCATGCTGCTGAGGTTGGACGCAGCGAGACAGTCATTTTATACTTCTTGAAGGATCCTAAGGGCTTTGGAACAAAAAAGTCAAGTGGTAGACTCACAAAAAGAGGATTCGATTGGCTGTCCGTCAAGACACGGGACAATCCCCGACCCAGATTAAGGCTGTTACTGGTGATGACTGCAGTCCAAGAACCATCAGACAGCATCTGCTGTCTTCAAAGTCCACATGTCCTTCAACGCCCAAAACTGGGCTTTGCACAGAAGAACCAAACATGGGACACTGAAAGGTGGAAGAAAGTTTTATTCTCTGACGAGAAAAAAGTTAACCTTGATGGTCCTGATGGCTTCCAACATTACTGGCATGATGAGGAGATCCCACCTGAGATGTTTTCTACACGGCACAGTGGAGGGGACACCATCATGATCTGGGCTGCTTTTCCTCAGAGGAACAATGGAGCTTCAGGTTGTGCAGGGGTGTCAAACTGAGGCCTGCTATGTGGAGATGTTAGAGTAGGCATCCTTCATGACTGAGGGCCCTCATCTGTGTTGTAATGACTGGGTTTTTCAACAGGACAATGCTGCATTTCACAATAAACAGTTCATTTCCAGTAGAATAACATCACTCTTTGGACTATCCTGCATGCCCCCTGATCTAAATCCAACTTAGAACATTTGGGGATCGATGACAAGGGAAGTTTACAAAGACAGTGGATAACCTTAACCTCACGTGGAGCAACGTTCCCACTAGCCTCCTGAAAACACTCACATCAAGCATGCCTATATGAATTTTTGAAGTGATCAACAAGAACAGTGGAGCTACTCATTACAGCGTCCCTTTTCGACACTTTTGCTTCTGTTTTGAGGAGGGTTTGGTGTTTTTTTAGCTATGGTCTTAAACATTTGATCAGGTGAACACCCTATTTCAGTTTCATTGTTGTTTTCAGAAAATTGCCCGCTCAAATTTTTTTGTCTCTCGCTCCCACTTTTTCTTTTTACATTTTGAAGCTCTACTTAGAACCTTCTTGAGATACAACAGTGTTGGTCTTAAGATTTTGATCAGGAGTGTATTTGGAAGAGACAACAGGCTCGGCCAATCACTGACACTGTGGTGACACTGTTGGATGATGGGCAGTGTAGTTTATTTGCCTCGTATTGTGAATAAGCTACATTTTTCTTCAATTCGGTTGATAAAATACAAACCTCTTTCTTTTTCAGTGTTGTAATACTTGTTGATCATAACACCATACTCCTTTGTGTTTCTCCTTTTTGTGTACATTTCTGTGTTTTACATGAATAACCATCAAATTCAGTTGAAGCATGTAACTCTAAATATATTCAGGCAACTCCAACAATCATGGACCTCTCTGTAAGATTGTTGGTCTGTTAATGCACCATATATTTCTAGGTAACAGTTGATGCAAAATGCAATTTTTTTTAATCTTTTTCAGAAGCATAAAACATTGTTTCATACATAGGTAGCTTTTAAGTCTACACTGGATAATTTTTACATTGAGACCAATAATCAAATGTGAAAACGTTGCAAACACCATAAGATTCTGTGGCTGATTGAGAGTGCATGAGCATTGCTGAGAAGACTTGTCTTATCCATCTCCATCCCAGTCCTGTCAATAGCCATTTTTTTAATTTCCAGGGCAAATGGATCTCTGCCAAAACTCCAAGGTTGAGTTTCTGTGTAATATTTTTTTTATTATTGAAAATATCATCAAGAGAACATGGCAAGGAATTTAATGTATCATTTTTTTAGTATTAGCAGCGGCTCTAGACCTGGAAATTTTTCCACCAAAAAGATGACATTGTGGTTATGTTTCTTCCCAAATTGTTACTGACAAGACTGAAATCAGACACCCCAGGCATTTCCTGACAATTTCTTAAATGGTCAGTGATAACACAAGTAGGAAAATGTTTTTTCCTAAGAGTGCCATAAGTGGGGTGAAAAACACAGCTTAGGAACAGTTTTGCTTGAAAATATGTGCTAACAGAAGTGTCTTCTCTAATTTCTGCCTGACAGAGGTTTCATTTTTACACCATGGCTCATCCTGTTGAAATAGTAAATGATTGTGCCCTTCCCTTTGCTCCCAGGGGTGTTTTCTGAAATGAGGAGTGGTGGGGCAAAACTGGCATGTTCCTAACTTGAGGATACAGAAAATGTCAGAGCTTTAAACCTGCTCATACCTGATCTGAAATCTAAAATTTTTGGTGCAGTGTGTTTCTGCAATTTTAGGATACATTAAAGAGATTGGCACACATCTGCGAGATTAAAATACGCAAAATTTACTGAGTTTGTTCCGCTAACATGGGATGCACAGCTGCAAATCTCTACCATTAAATATCAAAACATTTGTTTAACGATTCAGTTTAAAGTCTATAATGGGACCATCCACTCACGTGGGCATACTTATTCCAGAAATATTAAAAACACACATACCATTTAAACATTATCACCCAAAATGGAAATACATATATCAAATTTGTGTATACACTAATGTGTGTCACCAATAATTATACTTACAGATAACAATACAGGCCGCCCAGTGTGTTTTAAGCACACAATTGAGAATAGAGGAAAATGGAAAATCCCTGCAGGAAAATAAGGAAAAACAGCTTAAAGCCCACAGTTTTTGATGTACCATAAATAGGTTAATCAAAAACATAAACTTGCCTAGTCCTCTCAGGTTTAACTGGAGATTTTAATCATAAATGAGGTTTTGCTCTTACACAAATACAGAAGTATCTGACTCATCCTTTTGTTTCGTATGCACTGGGACAAAAGCACTTTATATGGGAAATAATTTATTTTATACAGCGTCCTGTGTGTGTTCTTCGAGTATAGACTCAGTAAAAGGAGAGAAATCAAAGAATCCAGTTGAGATTCTGACTATACAACTGGATCTTCTGAGTAAATAGCAATGTGCCAGCTGCCTGCCTTAGTCTGATACAAAGGGAATGAGCGCTCACTCTCAGATTGGTTTGATCCATGTTATGCCCAAAACACTAATTTAATGCGCTTCATGTCATCAAAATAGGGCCATCAATTTTCATTTTAAACAACATCCCACCTTTTCTAGAAAATCTGTAACAACACTTCTTTTCTTGTCCTTTCATTGTCCTTTAACGTGTGGCATCTGTCCAAAGAAGAAAGTGGTCATTTCAGAGCTTTGTGCTGCTGTCCGGTTTTGGACCATTTACTATTGATTCACACAATTGAAGCCAGATAATGAAGGTCACTTGGACATCGCGTCTTTCTTTTTCATATAGAGCAGCCCTTAAATAGCTCTTTCTGACTGCTTTCTTTCAGTGATGAAAACACAAAAATTGCACATGTTGCCATGTTCTTCGAGCAAATTAGTCCTGGTTTTACTGCTTGAGCAAAACTGAGAAGCCTGTCCTGTGGTTGGAAAGATTTGCACAATGTGGTTTACAATTGCTTTGTGGTATGACGAGGTTTGAAATTGATAATGTACAATTCCTCAGCAGAAATACAGCTGACATGATCACCTTTTCATAGGAAAGGTAGGGATGCACAGAATTAGAGGCACAATATTAGTATTGGCAGATAATGTTGATTATCGTTTTTGGCAGATAATAGAATTTCTGCCAACATTTTAGGCTGATTTTTGACATTGCATGTTAGCCTTCATTTTGCATACATTGGCTCTAATATTTGCAAATATGTACACCGTAAGTCTCCACCTTATGCTTACTGATACAAATCAAATTTTCAAATTGATATTTTTACTAAAGAAATGTTTTTTTTTTCACTTAATGTACATACAGTTTGTATATTAACATTTATAGTTGACTGTGATTGGCTGGCAACCAGCCCAGGGAGTATTTCACCTCCTACACAATATAAGCTGAGATGGGCTCTGGCCCCTGCAACACCAAAAGGGATATAGTAGTAGCGATAATGAATGCATGGATGGCTTTTGGTCGAATCAGACTTTTTTCTTGTTCTCCATCTGCATCTCAAATGAACAATAAGAGAAAATGATCACTTCTCATGTGGGAGAGACTTTGTGTTCTCTCAGTGAAAAAAGTAAATCAGTACTGGTGTTGGCTAAATGTAAATTCTGACATAGTAAATATCAAAAAAGCTCTAATATGGTACATCTCTATTAAAGGGCTCAGAAACTATAAAACAACAATGCAAATTTAATCCATTACATTTGCAGTTAACACTCAATAAATTGTGAGAATTCACTGAACTTCTGCAGACAACAAAACACAATATGTATGTGTGCATGTCTGCTGTCCTCGTAGCCAAAATGAGCCTCCATGATGGTTCTTGAGCCACGTGTTGTTTCACTCTCTGAATCACCCTGGAGGTTGTGTATTGTTCCTGAAGAGGAAAAAAAGAATGACATAACAGTTCCAAGAGCAAAAATCTAAAATACAGCTCAGAGTCTTTCCCTCAGACACTGCAGGTACTCTTCTTTTGTGTCCTCACAGTTTGCTCAAAGCAAACGGTACAAAAGGACATTTTACGGCGGAGGTTGCTCTGAAGCCACTCTGGCCTCTGCTCTGCTGCACACCAAACTGTCCTCTGTCTTTTATTCATCCTCAGTGTCTTCAACCAAAGAAAAACACACTGGCCAAAACTGCCTGATAAGAATTGCTGGGCTGTGTGATGTGCACATTGAAAATACCTGAGGCACTTTCAAGCAGCTTTGAGGTTACATCAAATCCTTATTCCTGTGCTGGTGAATGGTTGAGCGTTGTCCAAGTTATTGTTGTTTTGCTAGTTACAACTGTTTTCCCACCCTCAGTGTTGTTACAATGACTAAACCATTCAGCCAATGTCTGCTGAAGTAGGGGGTCAGCAATATGGACAGAAAATTCTTACCTCAATATTTTTAGCTAAATAGAAATGCACTGCATATATCTTGATAGATTTTTCTTTCTGCCAGCCCAAGTGTCTCAAAGAAGACACCTTTTTTGTCAAACTAAAAATCTGACCATCATCAACAATATTGTTCCCATTCAATTTAACTGTGAAGGTAATCACACAAGCCACTGAAGGCTCTGGGCAGATTATATGACCCAGATACTCCACAGGAGTGAAATTTAACTGAATATCCGTTAGATCAGCTGGACCTTTCTGTGATGGTGTAACACATGACTGGCTGTCCATTAGAGTGTCCAAATAGTTTTCCACTTTAAATCCTTTCCCTCTTAAAGTTTGAGGGAAGCCTTTAAAAGTAATTATAAGGTTTTTGACTAAATGTCATCTACAGAATTAATTAATAAAAAATATTGCTGGAGGTCTGTAAAATGTATACTATGATCATTATAAGGTATTACTATATCTCTTAAAACATGAACTATATGATGATTGTAAAGTATTAAAGTTCTCAAAAACCATAAAACTTATAATGGTTTAACATGTTTTTGTACTGCTTGTAAAAACTACTGATTTATCAGGCATTTCTTAACAGACAAACCACTTGATTATTTGTAAAGTTTTAATACATTTATTTTTAAAATTAAATTCTATGATTTCCAAGTCTTAATGTAGGTTTTTAAAAACCTGATGATTACTCGAGTATTAGTAAATGTATTAAAAAAGTGAATTACTTCACCATATAGAAAGTTTTGTGCTAATTTATCAAGCTTTAATTACACTATGTTGCCAAAAGTATTCACTCACCCATCCGAATAATTGAATTCATGTGTTCAAGTCACTTCCATGGCCACAGGTGTGCAAAATCAAGCATCTCGGCAGGCAGACTGCTTCTACAAACATTTGTGAAAGAATGGGTCGCTCTCAGGAGCTCAGTGAGTTTCAGCGTGGTACCATGACAGGATACCACTTGTGCAGTAAGTCCAGTCATGAAATTTCCTCAAAACTAAATATTCCACAGTCAACTGTTAGTGATTTTATAATAAAGTGTCAGTGTTTGAGAACGATAGCAACTCAGCCACGAAGTGGTAGACCACATAAAATCACAGAGTGCGGTCAGCGCATGCTGAGGCGCAAAGTACACAGAGGTCGCCAACATTCTGCAGAGTCAATTGCTCCAGACCTCCAAACTTCATGTGGCCTTCAGATTAGCTCAAGAACAGTGCGCAGAGAGCTTCATGGAATGGGTTTCCATGGCCGAGCAGCTCTATCCGAGCCATACATCACCAAGTGCAATGCAAAGCGTCGATGCAGTGGTGTAAAGCACGCCGCCGCTGCATTGTGCCAAGTGTTAAGTTTGGTGGAGCTGGGATTATGGTCTGGGGTTGTTTTTCAGGAGTTGGGCTCTGCCCTTTAGTTTCAGTGACAATTTCATGCCCCCAATTTCGTGGGAACAGTTTGGGGATAGCCCCTTCCTGCTCTAACATGACTGTACTCCAGTGCACAAAGCAAGGTCCATAAAGACATGGATGAGTGAGTTTGGTGTGGAAGACCTTGACTGTCCTGCACAGAGTCCTGACCTCAACCTGACAGCACACCTATGGGATGGATTAGAGCAGAGACCCCAGGCTTTCTCGACCAACATCAGTGTGACCTCACAAATGCTCTTCTTGAAGAATGGTCAAAAATTCCCATAAACACTCCTAAACCTTGTGGACAGCCTTCCCAGAAGAGTTGAAGCTGTTATAGCTGCACAGGTTGGGTCAACATCATACTTAACCCTATAGATCAAGAATGGGATTTCACTCAAGTTCATATGGGTGTGAAAGCATACAAGCTAATACATTTGGCGATATAGTGTAAGTTCTGCAAAAAACATGGGATGATTACTCAGGTGTCTATTAAAGTTTTAAAAGACATCTCGTATTCAAGTGCTCAAATAATTAGGGAAAAATAAGCTTAAATCTCAGATGCATGGCCAATAACAATGTCCCATGTCATTACAAGAACATCCAACTGATAATGTCGTTCTCGTCACAGTCAGGCAAAGGACCGGTAGCACGTCTGGTACCTCCACTCCAATCCTGACCAAAAGTTTGTTAAAAGCCAACAGTTCAAATGACCAAATGTTCTAAAATGGCTAAATATTAGACCATTTCTAACTCTTGGCATTTTTTAACACCCACATCTCCTGGAAGTTTTAGCTTTAAATTCTACATACAGTTCTAGGAATGTCTCCAGAAAACACAAAACTTGAGTTTTGTCCAAAACCACACATTTATTCCATGTTGTATATTGAATTTCCCTCAAGATCAATATATTTCTTCATTTATCGACACAATAATAAATGGTCACAGATATTTCCTGCTGCTGACAATAGAACTATAATGCTTTTTCTTTCAACATGTCCTCCCTGTTTATTTTTGAATTAGACTATGGTCTCATACATTAGCACATCAGAAAAACATTTCTGTCTCCTTTGCTCTTCATTATAATAGTATCAGACCTATACTTTAGATTTCAGTTTAAAAAATCACAACAAAAAAAAGGAAATACTAACTGTGTTTAATCATAGCACTGACCATGCTTCTCTTGTTCCTCTATCTTGTCACTTTTCATTTGTTCAAGCTTTGGACTGCAGCACATAATGGTAAATATACATTTCTTAGACAGTGCTTTTTATCCACTTTTTACTCTGCATTATGGGGCATAATGGATGCTCAATGCTCAGTGGAAATACCGCACTAAAAGAAGGTGTGTATGCACATATAGAGAATAGAATATGATTCATGACAAACAAGCCCCATATTGTTGATGGGTAATTTCAGAAAACTGTCAACGATAGATACAATATAGTTTATAAAGAGCCACTAAAAGGCTTTGAAGTAAATCATTGAATAGAAGCAAAAGTTTTGACATGGTAAAGAGGCAGCCATTATCATAATGATTGAGAAGACAAAAATAGACATTTTATTCAGTAGTTGACAATCCTTGTAGTTCCACAGCATGTGAATATTAAGCGAGCCGTCCATACCGCTGAAACAGAAACAGGCCGATGTCTGACCACAGGATGATGGCAGCAGCGATTCCTCTTGTCAGATTTGTACCAGAAGCGAAATGTCGCTGTCTGTTTTTGTTCTGTGGTTTGTCACAGCTTATGTGAAATCCATTTTCTCTTTTTGAATACGTTCTGTCAGGGAAGACAAGACCCAAACTCAAATTTCAGCTGCCCAGTTTTTGACGGAGAGAATCTGACAGCAAGTGGCTGCGTGGCCTCTTCACAGATGAGACACCGTCTGTCCTTGGACTGTATACTGTTGCTCACGATGGCTTTATTTTCTTTACACCAGCTGACATTTACTTCTACCACCTTAATCAACTGCCAGATTAGACCAAAGAGCATGAAACTATCACAATGTGATCTCAGGCACCACACCACTTTTTCTTTAGAGTTATTGGTCTCTTGTTCAAGTCAACATACTATGTCATATCCTTATATAAATAAATCTTCTAACGGTGAACAAAGCTGTTTGCTCATTAGATTCCTGATCACTGATACTTAAGTACTGGTAGAACTCCAGCTGACTCATTAGTTAAAAGTTGATCTGCAAGGCCTTGTTCTATTTGTGAATCTATAAAAATAGAGTGTGGCTAATACATATAGAAAAACATAAATTTTTTCTTGTTATTTCATATGATATCTTATCACTTTATATGTGTTTAAGGACACTTTAGTGTTTTGATGTTAGGTCAGGTCAGGTCAGGTTTGGGAGCACATTCATCATTCCTGACAACTCATCTGCACCACCAGCGTTAACTCTACTTCATTCAGGGAGGTTAACGTGCGTTGAAGTTTAAGGGTGCAAACCCTAACCCAAGGCTGTTGAGGCAAGGGACACAAACCCTTTTCAGCTATGTTACCAACTGCCATAACCAGCGGCAGTGCCCCAGGAAGTCAGCTCGCATCTCTCCAGCTACCAGACCATCTTCCAAGTATGTTTCAAACGGGAGTTGAACCGGCCGGCCTCTGGTCCACAGCCTGAGGCCTTGAGGACTTAGCTACAGTGCATCCGTCGATGTCAGGTATAATTTTAAGTTGAGCAGAAAGACACTTTTTTCTTACTTATATGTACATTTGATGTCAGAATTCATACACAACACTGGAAAGTCTCTAGATGCAAACAAAGCATTTGATTGTGTTAGTTGGAGTTACCTCATTTTTGATTTACAAGAATTTGGTTTTGGTTTGGGACCTCAGAACATTATCAAGCTCATCCATAGCTAGCCTAAATCTATGGAAACAACTAATGGTCTGAGGTCAGAGGCTTTTGCAGCAGGGCGAGGGACAAAACAGGGAGACCCACTCTCACCCCTCTTGTTTATAATAACGCTGGAACCCCTCGCAGAAGCCATAAGATCAAACAGATCAATCATAGGAATAACAATGGATGGTCAAGAAAACAAATCACTAATTTTTGCAGATGATATTTTGGCCCTGATATCAGATCCTCAGAATTCGGTGCCTGCAATTTTAAAAACTATCAGCTCATTCTCATCTATATCAGGATACATGATCAATTGGAATAAGTCTGAAGTGATGCCACTTTTACAAAAGCTGTTATAAAAGTCATTTCCTAAACTGAAAATTCAGGTTGGTAGCTAAAAACTTAAAACACCTTGGGATACTTTTGAATCCAGGACTAGAGAATATGATACTGGATAACTTCAACCCAGTTTTGGCAAAAATCGAACTTCTACTTAAGGGATGGGATAAATTTCAAATATCATTATGGGGAGAATACAAGCTGTGAAAATGGTGGTAGCCCCAAAGTTGAACTACTGTATTTTTTAAAGATGACACCGTTAAATATCCCTATGACCATTTTTAAAACCGTAGACAAAATGTTCAACCAATTTATCTGGGCTGGGAAAAGGGCGAGGATGAAAATAACAAGACTACAAGCTAAAGTAGACTGTGGGGGTCGGAGACTCCCTAATATGAGGCTCTACCAAGAAGCACTTGTTGGGGCCCAGATAACATCCCTACTCTCAATGGAAAGGACAGACCTCTAGTGGGTGAACTTGGAAGAAGAATTAAATGCTCCATTTAAAGCAGCAGACAATCTGAACCATAGTCCAAAGTTACAAGGGACATTTGGCATTGTATGCATAAGAATGAAGGAGTATCTCCTTTTCATACACGTTCATCATCAATATAGAATAACCCTTTATTAAAAATAGGGGAAAAGGTGTTCTTCTGGAGAGAGTGGCGTATCAAAGGAATTGAGCATATCCAATGTCTTTACCACAAGAGTTAAAGGAAACATATAACTTGCATAACAGAGATTTTTGGAAATTTTTACAGCTCAGGGATTGCATGTCTAAGGCAGCCCCCAGAGGAATCGAGCTGTCAATCCAATCTCCTCTCTCCTCTAAATTTATGTTAGTAAGTACATTATTAGTGGGTTTAAGGGTAATGCAACAGGCTTAAAGGTTGTGTGGGAAAGAGACGTGGGAATAACTTATGAGGAGGAAGAATGGAGCAGGCTGACTAGGGAGATGCTAAGCCCAATGAGAGACGCCAGGTCCAAACTCATCCAGTTTAAAATATTCAATAGACTATACAGGACACTAGTGAGGATGAATAGACTGGGGCTAAGTGAGTCAAACCTGTGTTGGTGCTGCAAAACAGACAAAGGAGACCTTCTCCACATGTTCCTTCACTGCCCCAACTTAACTGTCTATCATAGATAGTCCAGGAATGAATATAAATCATACTCCCGCTTTATGTCTCCTGAATAGTATGGAAGGAAATGAGAGAATAAATGAGGAAAAAAGCACAGCGGTTAAAGGTAGCACTTACCACTGCTAAAAGAGTCATATCGAGGCACTGGACAGAAAAGGATAATCCATCCTACTCTAAAATGCTCAATGCTTTAACAGAAACAGCCTCATATGAGCAGCTAATGTATAAAATAAATTATAAGACGGACATTTACACAGAAATTCAGGAACCATTTTTAACACAAATTAGGAATGGACAATCCGGGACTGGAAACTAAAACCTGTCAATTAACTATATACTGCTCCTTAGTGCATTTGTTTGACTGATGGCTGGGGAGGTGGGGGAGGGGGGTTGTTCATTTTGTAGTGTTGTAACAGTGTTACCACTGTTTAATTTCAAATGAAATGCACATCAACTTCATAATGACGGTATATGTAAAGGTGGAGCTCACGTTGGCACAGGTCATTTTAATTTTGTTATAATTCAGTGATGTGTATAACTCTCCCAATTAAAAGTGTGTGTTGGTTTTAGTTATTTTATACATTAATGTATGATGTGCATTTGTTAACACGAAAACCAATAAAAAGGAAAATAAGGGAAAAAAACAAAACAAAAACACAATTAATACACAAAAAAGGTAATTAGCTGAAACAAAATTATGTGAGTGATTTTTTTCTCCTCCTTGGAAAAAAAAAAATCACAGGTCTCATCAACACTTAATGAAAAAACTGTGATGCTTTAAAGGTCTTTCAGTCTCTTCAATGGCATCATACATAAGAGTAAAACACTTGGTGTGACAGATTTGGAGTTTGTTTGAAGAGATAATGTCCCCCATCTTTTGAATCTTTGGGCTCTAATTTCGTAGACCAGGCGCAGGCGGGGCGCACCTGTCCTGCGCTGCGCCAACGGGGTGTATTCAGGGCATTTTGCAAGTTTCATGCACGGCGCAGTCCGGCAGAGGGAGGCACACCCACGCCTCTGTCCCTCCCACCGGCACAAGTGGCAGAGAGGGAGGAGAGAATGCGTGAGTGGGTTTAACAGAGCCGAGAGTAATCTTCACCAATCAAATGCGCTGCGGGCGAGGCGCAGTGACAATTTCGCCTCAATGGCGAAGAAGGTCAGAGCCGTGGTCACTTTTGCAGCAACTGAGAGAGCGCAGGGGCCACTGGGATGTGCATCGGAGGCCACGATGCGCCTCACCGTGTGGACCACCTCGTGGGACAGATGTAATCTGTTCCTGTCTCATAAATAGGAGTACAAAATTAAGTGATAATTACATTTTAACACAGCAGCAGGCTAATCCATTCATCATGCTTGTGATCCACCTGCTATCCTGGTCTGTCATTGCCAAATAGCAGAACCTTTGGCGAAATATTCCCCCCCCATATCTCCTCCTCATCCTCCTTGCAATAATGTACTCCATCTTCTTAGATCACGTTAAGAATAAAGATTAAAACAGAGAAATATGGGCAATCACAGGTAAATCCTTAAGACACCGAGTGACTTACATGTATTCAGCAAGCGTTTCTCTCTTTTCTTTTCTTTTGAATTTCATGAGATGAGAGAAGCCAGATACTCCGTATCGGATGATGTGGCTGTTTGTGGTTGGCTTGAGAGATGTGAACTCGTTAGTTTGCGTCACTCTTCTAGCTGCCATTAGGTTGAGTTTCCATTATGACAAACGTCTCTGATGTGACATCAGATGTGACGGGACAATTAATATAGATACAAATGTACAAAACCCAAAACCAGTGAAGTTGGCACATTGTGTAAATCGTAAATAAAAACAGAATACAATGATTTGCAAATCCTTTTCAACTTATATTCAATTGAATACACTGCAAAGACAAGATATTTAATGTTCGAACTAAGAAACTTTATTTTCTTTTGCAAATAATCATCAACTTAGAATTTAATGGCAGCAACACATTGCAAAAAAGTTGGCACAGGGGCATTTTTACCACTGTGTTACATCGCCTTTCCTTTTAACAACACTCAGTAAACGTTTGGGAACTGAGGAGACCAATTTTTGAAGCTTTTCGGGTGGAATTCTTTCCCATTCTTGCTTGATGTATAGCTTAAGTTGTTCAACAGTCCGGGGTCTCCGTTGTTGTATTTTACGCTTCATAATGTGCCACACATTTTCAATGGGGGACAGGTCTGGACTACAGGCAGGCCAGTCTAGTACCGCACTCTTTTACTACGAAGCCACGCTGTTGTAACACGTGCAGAATGTGGCTTGGCATTGTCTTGCTGAAATAAGCAGGGGCGTCCATGAAAAAGACGTTGCTTGGATGGCAACATATGTTGCTCCAAAACCTGTATGTACCTTTCAGCATTAATGGTGCCTTCACAGATGTGTAAGTTACCCATGCCTTGGGCACTAATACACCCCCATACCATCACAGATGCTGGCTTTTGAACTTTGCGCCTATAACAGTCAGGCTGGTTCTTTTCCTCTTTGGTCCGGAGGACACGACGACCACACTTTCCAAAAGCAATTTGAAATGTGGACTCGTCAGACCACAGAACACTTTTCCACTTTGCATCAGTCCATCTTAGATGAGCTCGGGCCCAGCGAAGCCGGCGGCGTTTCTGGGTGTTGTTGATAAATGGCTTTCGCTTTGCATAGTAGAGTTTTAACTTGCACTTACAGATGTAGCAACGAACTGTAGTTACTGACAGTGGTTTTCTGAAGTGTTCCTGAGCCCATGTGGTGATATCCTTAACACAGTGATGCCGGTTTTTGATGCAGTACCGCCTGAGGGATCGAAGGTCACGGGCATTCAATGTTGGTTTTCAGCCTTGCCGCTTACGTTCAGTAATTTCTCCAGATTCTCTGAACCTTTTGATGATATTACGGACTGTAGATGATGAAATCCCTAAATTCCTTGCAATAGCTCGTTGAGAAATGTTCTTAAACTGTTCGACAATTTGCTCACGCATTTGTTCACAAAGTGGTGACCCTCGCCCCATCCTTGTTTGTGAATGACTGACCATTTCAGGGAAGCTGCTTTTATACCCAATCATGGCACCCACCTGTTCTCAATTAGCCTGTTCACCTGTGGGATGTTCCAAATAAGTGTTTGATGAGCATTCCTCAACTTTCTCAGTCTTTTTTGCCACTTGTGCCAGCTTTTTTGAAACATGTTGCAGGCATCAAATTCAAAATGAGCTCATATTTGCAAAAAATAACACAGTTTACCAGTTCGAACGTTAAGTATCTTGTCTTTGCTGTGTATTCAATTGAATATAGGTTGAAAGGGATTTGCAAATCATTGTATTCTGTTTTTATTTACGATTTACACGACGTGCCAACTTCACTGGTTTTGGGTTTTGTTTGTGCTGGTTCAGATGGTTACATTAAATAGTGGTTGCTGTGATTGTTTATTGTATTGAAATGTGCCTGACACTCTGGATACCTGCCTGTGAGGTTTTGTTGACGTGTGTGCCCTGTGCGCCTGTCAGCCAAATTACCACTGCCCCAGGTGCGCCTCGCCTGTGCTGAGAATAGACCAGGTTGGAGCTGGCGAGCTTTCAGCGCACCTTCCGTGCAGTCTTTTGGCACAAAATTGTCACTGCGCCAAGCTGAATCTTTCGACACCTCCCCCTGGTGCGCCATCACACCCATATCGGCGGAGCCGGTCTACCAAATTGCCAAACTGGCTGGGCACGGCAGTGCTCTGGACAAAATTACCACTGTGCAGGGTGCGCCAGGCTGTGCCACCCTGCGCCACCCTGCGCTGCGCCAGGAAATTAGGGCCCTTTGTGTTCAACCTATGAAACAAATGAAAAAGTGCAAGAAAGTGCAGATAATGAAGTGCCCATTTTGACAAATTATTTAAAACTTGGGCTGTGAGGTCTGGAGGCTTAAAGGTCCAATATGATACAGTTTTTTTCCCATCCCCAAGATGGGAGACACTTCCTGAGCCAGGAGTTAGCTCACCTACAGGGGACTTCAGCAGAAGTAAAATGTCAGGCATGTGTTCGGGAAATTCTACCTACTTGGTAAAACTCTTAAAAAAGTGACAAACACTGGTGTGATTAATTAAAATTCATTTATTACATAGCATGGTGCACATCTGAAGCATACAGAGAAGACCTCCATGTGTTCTAGTTATATACACCAAGCCTCTCCTCAAAGGTCCAACAATGCTCATCTTAAGGTCATAAAATCAAAGAATGCATAAAGAGGAATAGTCAGAAAGGATGTGAGGATTGCAGAGGTCATTGTAAAAGTAAATTACCCTTTCATAACTTCTATTGTACCAGCTGTAAAGACAAATTCTACCAGTGGTAAAACCATTGACTCTAAATCTAACCATGGTTTGCCAAACGATGTTATAAAGTTGCCCATACCTGCTTGCTTAACCAATTTACTGAACAAATTCAAAAATTCTCTCACACTTGTCTGTGCAGCCACAGTAAACATTAGAACTCAGTGCTGGGAAGATAAGGCCACATTCAGTTCTTTAAGGGTTGTGGTCAGTCACAGCTTGTTAAGATTTACACTCAAACAGTCTGTTCTGAGCAGGGCTGACACAGAGGAGTTTATGCTGAAATCATGTATTTGTGTTGATTTCAGTCTGGAAACTTCAGGGGGCATCTGAATTATCCCATGATCATGAACAAGTAAAATATTGGACTTTTACAATTCCCTCTGCCCTATCTCTTTCACTAGTGTGACAAAAAGTCAGTTTTTAGACAGCGTTTTCCCTTAGCAACAACTGAGGATTTTAATCAAAAGTCCTTTTCGGTTACTGAACAGCCAATGTTAATCAGGTTTCATACAATATTTCAACTATTTCTGATTCGCAGAGCCTGCCAAAGCCTGCCTCAGCTCCTTCTCTTTGTCTGTTTCTAGGCTAATTGGAAGTTGATTTGACACAGCGCTGATGACTACTTCGAAAAAAACAGCTTCAGTGACCAAATTTGTGAAACTCAGTCAAATATTTAATGCATAATTTGCTTTAGAACACACTCAGTTACCTTATTTCCTTTCCCAGTTTAGTGTACTCTTTCAAGCAGAAGCTAACATCTTATAGTAGCTCATGTAATGACAAGCTGGTTTAGACCTGAGAAGCTGTGTAGTATATGGAAAATAGCTTCACACTACAAAGTTTTGCATGACTGCTTCAGATTTTGATACCTCAGCTGCCCCACAAACCCACAGCAGACACACAGTGCTGTGTTTCAGCCTTACGTGCATCTACAGTCCCTTCAGCGAGGACTGGATCCCAGTGTGTGAGCTGGATTGCTGCAGAGTGCTGCATCACCCTTTCTTGGGTTAAGAGGTTTCTAGTGAGCCGAGGAAAAGGTGTAGATTTATTTACATCAAAGACCCACAGTGACTTTATGAAACCTGGCCCCCTTCTTCATCCTTTCTGTCATCATGGCATCTTGAAAATATTCCCCTCTTTAGTAAGAAATACAGCCAGCATATTGTAAGTCTAAATGCCAGATGGTTACCTCTATGAATACCTCATTACCCTAAAGCCCTTTCACACATGCGCTCTTAAAAATTTATAGAAAGTTACAGGACAACCTGCCCTTGCTCTTTCACATGCCCTGCACAGAATGAGATTTTCCCCTGTCTAATGGAGGCCGGGAGGAGAGGCCTCAAGAGGCAAGACATGACGTGAAAAGGATACTGTGAAAGTCAGAGGGTAATGTCTACAACATATCCTTGATGGTGGAAAAAGGATTTCTTTAACTTTCTTATGCTGCTGGTAATTAAACTCTCACAATATTAGCAAATGTAGTGGAAAGGACAGAGTTTAGAAGAAAAAGAGTATGAAACTGTAGCATTATGTGAAAAAAAGTTCCCTCTAGTTTGTATTAGCACAAGGATTTCATTATCATCCAATTTTAATTTTGGCAACTATTTAAGACTTAGTCTTGCTGTCTGGTTGACAAAATATAAAAATACATTTCCTCAGAGTTTTTGCCACTAAACATTTATTTCCAGTTATTAATTGTATATTTTTAAGGAAGAAAGTGCGTTGATGATTTTTAGCCATATTAGGAATCAAACACTAGTGTCATCAGCCCTTAACACTTGATTTTAAAGTTTTGTCTTGGACATGTTCTGCTGCATTTGCATATTGTTTTAGTCACTGAAATCAAATGAACCCAATTTACAGCAAAATATGAGCTCTTTAAATGAACAGTCAAAAGTTAGGGGAAAAAAAAAGCTGACCACCATTTTATTCAATGCAATTCCAGGGTATAACAATATGGTTAGTTTAAAGAGTGGATTGAGGCTAGCATCAGCATTACTAGCATGGTTGGCCTTTAAACCTTCAGGTTTATGTTCATGGCTGTGTTCAATGTGGATGATCATTGCTTTTGTCAAATGAAAAATACAAGCATGACCTGACTTAGCCAGCACACAATATTGTCTAAATTCTCTAGAACAAAATGCTGCCAGACCAGGCTGTGTGTTATGCCGTCACTGCTGTCTGCTGATTCTCTGTCCTTTGTTGTCAAAGCATTATTAGTAGCATTACAATGGCTCATAGTGGCAGACTGATACTTCATAATTTATACAGAGAATTCAAACAGAAAAACTGCTCTAAATTAAAAAAAAAAAAAGATTATTAATTAATGTAACTAAGTTGTTAATATGTAGCTGACTTATTATTTATCCAACAGTAATCAATAAACCAACTTATCACACTAATATCTACTCTTAATTACATTGTTTTAAGATATGATTATCTATTGTTTAACTGCCTTTAAAAAAGCAGAGATAGCCCATCTATAGTATAAAATATCATGACGCTTTGGGTTTGTTTTCTCTCTGTCCCTCTGAATTTTATGGGTCACTAACTGCCACAGGTCTGCAGGTCTGCAGCAGGAACACGTAAGAACGAGGAGACTCTCCCTTCATGACGCTCCGTTTGAGCCCCAAGGGATTTCACAGAGCTGCGGCCTATATTTGACCTGGCAGCATGTACCCAGCCTGTCAGACACTACCGCGGCTTTGAAGAAACTTTCCCTAAATCCTTTCTTGGCATCATGACTCTTCACTCCACTCTGAATGAGCTCCAACATCCCAAACTCAGCATCCCCAAATCATCAGAAAAGGGAGCAGTCAGAGTGTGTTGGGATCTGTCTGCAGAGGGTAAGATCAGTTCAATCTGGGGAGACTTATTTCAACAGTGGCTTAAAGAGAGATCAAACAAATTTATTGACGAGACTCGAGATATATTGAAGATATGGGGTCTGCTGTTATTAGACCCCATCGAGGCATCATTACTTTTAAAGCATGTAGAGATGCTGAAGATGAAAAGGAATATGCCTCCATGGAGTCCAGACACTGTAGTGGGGATGAAGGTTTGAAGAGCATTGCTTGAGATTTGGATGAATGTGAGGCAGATCTACTCATGAGCTTGCTCTGAGGACCCCTGGAAGCTAAATGTGATGAGGATTGGAGGTGATTGGGGTAGATAAGGGTTGTGTTAGTTGGTCTAAAATGACAACTGAGAGCAACAAAAAGAAGAACAGCATTAGGCTTTGACAGCTGATGAGGTTTGAGCCTCTCCGATCCAATCCAATCCAAATAAAGAAAATTTAAAGTAGAACAAAAGCCCCAAAACACTATTCTTCTGCTAAAGTCTTAAACCTAAATTGGACTTAAGCACATTACTAATGAGTAATGGTCCAATTTCAAAGTATAAAAATGTTATTTACTATCTCAGAAATATTGACAACAACTGCCCTCTACAGGTTAAAACCTGCACTGCAGTTGAATTTTACTTTTGGATTATCTCTGAGGGCAAACAACATAGTGCAATTTTTTATCACTACAGAGCTTAAACAAAAGTTATATTCTGCAGAAACAGCCAGGAGCTGAAATTCATGAGCAATAACCAATCAGAGATGCCACTTTGGCACTCTAGGATTATGGGTGTAGCTTATCTTTTAAATGGGAACAGTCATTCTCTTCAAGTTTTCTAGGTCTCCCTGTTTTGTTTTGTTTTGTTTTGTTTTGCATTTAAGTCAGCTACAGTGGATAATAAATAATTTAATTACGATCAGCTGACTGTAGATGAGTGCAAGTAACTGTGGGCTTGATCAGTCAAAGATATTCTTGTGTGTGTTTGACAACCAAGGATGATAGGTGTTGTAGATGTCTGTCAGAAATTGAAAATGAACCATCATTTTACCAAAATGAGGTAGGTGACATCTGTTCATCCATCCATTATCCATACTGCTTATCCCTTTTGGGGTCACAGGATACACCCTGAATTGGTCACAAACCGATGTCTACATTCATACCTATGGACAATATGGAATCACCATTTAACCTAAAGTGCATGTTTGTGCTTGGTGAAAATCAACATGGTTTGAAGCGGCTCCTGCTGAAATAGACTTGCTCACAGACTTTATTTCCAGCAAACCAGGGCAGAGGTGCGCTGCTGGCATGCACCAGAGACAGATCAAGGCACAGGTTGTGGAAACAGACTGATTAATGAGACTCGTGCAAGTGCGCAAACACTAGGCTGGTACATCATGTGGAAATTGGGGGCCACTTTTTCTCCTGCCTGCCTGATCTTTAATGTTGTTGAGGCATTTTTTTTAATTCCATGGATGCACCTCCAAACTTAAGGGTTTCTTTATACTTAAAAACAACAAAAGTTTACAAAATTGCTGTGCATCAAAAATAAATGAATATACAGATAGATAAATAAATCCTACCTGAGCACAAGAACAATTAAGAAATATATTAAAATATATAAAGTAAAAGTGTTTAAACAGATAAAAAGGAAATGATAAAGCCAACTTCAAGGCAGAACCAATGCCATGGAAAAAGGGGAATTTGAGATATGGTCATGGCTGTGTGGGGGACAGAGAAACGTGGCAAGGCACTCCAGAGCATTGATGCTGGTACATGAAACGCTCAACTTTGACCTTTGGACAGTCATATGCAACTGATCAGTGGATCTGAGCCTCTACGATAAAAGATGGGGTTAAAAGGTCAGAAAGATCCAAAGGAGCCAGCCCATCTAGTGACTTATAGGTCAATAATATAATTTAAAAATCAATCCCTGAACATAAAGAGAGCTGGTGAGGGGATACTTCAATGCAGGATTTGTGCACGTTTGCATTTCTTGTTAAAAGATGAGCTGCAGAATGCAGAACAAGGTGGAAAGGATTCACAGATGCTTAGATAGCACTAAAATGAGGCACATTTCAACAAATGTGCCTCATTTCAACAATCAAGAATTATCTTGTAAAATTGGTTTAACTTGCAGAAATCTATGAAAGATTAAAAAGGACTTACAGGGATAATGTGCAGCATTTTAAGTAATTTATGTGCGAAGAACAATGTCTAGATTCATAAATATGTCCTCATTTGTGTCAAATTGCCTCTGCCAACAATCTGACTTGTCCTCCTGAGCGGAGAATTTCTAATCTGTATTTACATGGAACGGATAGGTCCTGTAGAGGTTTCCATGTCCTTCTGGTCTATAAAAACTATGAACAGCCGAGAGGGACATAAAGCTCTACGTAGTACTACTGGCTAAGACTAAACATGTTTTCGCTCAGAGCCAGCGTGACTGAAACAGAAAAGGAGCAGAGCGAGAAGCGCTTGTCACTGCCCCGGCAAATTTGAAAGCCTAACACTAATAATTCGATGCAGTTGGCAGTTTGTTTGAAATAACGCACCTCTTCACCAGAAAGAAAACTCGAAGTGTTGAAGGACATGTTGACATAGCTTCTAGGCACATACCAGCTACCGTAGAGCTCAGCGCTTGCAGCGCACATTTGAAAAAGCGAAGCGCTAGAGAGCACTATTCGTTTGAATGCAAAATACAGTTTCACCACTAGATGGGAGAACAAACCACACCGTGTGGCTTTAACACAAGATAAAGGCAAGAGTCTACAAATGCTAGATCTCACTCTTCAATTTGCCTGCTGGTTCATTTTAAAGTATTTGTCCATTTTGACCAACAGATTTTTCAGAGTGTTTGAGGAGGGGTTCAGGAGTGTACAGGTCCATACATTAGCTGACTGAAACACCCAGAGTCAGCTGATGAGTTCAAAGATAAACACACTGAGCTGGGGGATAATGGCTCATCCTGTTCTGAAAATACACACACTTTTATGTCTAGAAAGCACAGAAATGTTAGAGAATAACAAATTACGTTATAAAATCTGATGTTTGTTAAATTGACTTGTCACAGCAGATAGAATTAATAGAGCATTTTCTCAGATGATTTCATTGTTGGAAAAATGATCAAAGTATTGAAGTAATTAGAGACCAGATGCCAGCGATGCTTTAAAAACTGTCACGCTGCTTTGTGTCTTGGTCAGTATTGTGTTGGAATGAATTAACTTGAAACAACTTTGAAATTAAGTAAAGCTGTATGAGTAATGTTAAGAAATATTTATTTTACTAATGAAATCATGTGAATAATGTAACAGCGGTCTTTCATACCAGGGCTGATAAAGAAGTGACATATTTGTTTGTAGCACAGTCGGTGACAGCTTTATTTCCAGCCAAATAAAAAGTTTATTTGATGGTGTTGAAAGAAAAATTGAAAACAGAATTTGTTCTCTCGCAGGACATGTATTAGTTTATTTCTAACTTTTCTCAAAATAAAAGATGATATTTGCAAAACTGAAGCTCCTTTGAGATTGTGGGTAAAGAAACAGCACAGGAAAACCTTTCAGTTGGTTAGACTCCAGACACTTTCACTCATACTCATGCATTTAATGATTGTGGGCTGCTTTTACAAAATGTAAAAAGAACTAGAGCTGCTCAGAGAGCACAAACCTTCCCCAGGGCATTTCTGACGGTATCAACCAAGTCATTAGCTAAAATATGAAAAACTGCCCTATCTCAAATTGTACACAACTTGTCCTGGATCACCAAATTCAAAACATTTCTTCCTTGTGCCATGACCAACATTCCCAGAAAAAAGTTAGCAAAATCCATTGATAACTTTTTAAGTTACCTTGCACACAAACAGACAAATGCAGACAAAAACATTACCTCCGTGGCAGAGGTAATGACAGCTGAAGGAACAAAGTCTGATACTATTTTGGTAATTTATTTTCATGAAATATGCTGTTTAACATGTTCACACCCTTATTAAAAGGTCACAAAGGGAATGTACTGGCTGATAGGCACTTTAATCACATCATACAGACCATTCTGTTCATATGCAGGTCACAGAATTCAGTCCTCATTACCCACCCTCACTTACTAGTGCTGTATTTTTTAGAGTATTCCCTGATGTGTTTTTCTGTCTCAAACAAGATGAGAATCTGTTACAATTCTTTCAAGGAAATCAATATCAGTAGTCTTTTTGCTCATCAATTCCATTACCACTTCCTTCCACTTTGGTCTCGGGCTTTGGAAATCAAAGATGTCGCGCCCTCATCAGAGGAAATCAGCAGGAATTATGACAAAGAAGTCAAAACTCATAGCAGAGAGGGGGCAGAAATGATTAAAATTGTGGCTTAAGTTCCTGACAAAAAAGTGCACAACTCATAGTATGTGGAGACACCAGCACCTGCAGAAGCATTTATCGATGCGTCACAGCGTTGAATATCAGGTGTAACATGTGCTTGACATTGTTGCCACTGATAACCTTTGTAGGCTAGCTTTTGCCCACTCAGACAATCAGCAGGAATCATTTAGGGAATCGTTAAAGAACTGGATCAATAAGCAGAATCACTTATGGCTTTGGTATCAATTAAATCTTTTGGATTCCCATGCCTTGAAGTGAAAGACAAAAAACATTGGCATTTGTTTTTACACATTCAGCTCATATTTGCTGCTTTTACAAAATGTAAAAAGAACTAGAACTGCTCAGAGAGCACAAACCTCCCCCAGGGCATTTCTGACGGTATCAACCAAGTTATTAGCTAAAATATGAAAAACTGCCCTATCTCAAATTGTACACAACTTGTCCTGGATCGCCAAATTCAAAACAAGTTGTACACAACTTGTCACACTAAAAAAATTAAATTGAAAATTTTAAGAATACTGGAAAAGTTAAATTCTTTATCAACGGAGGGACATGTGAACATATAATTTATTTACTTACACCTGAAATAATCATGTTATTGTGCCAGTCAGACGAATAAATGCCTTGAAAGTGCATGCAAACACGATAGTGTACTCAATCAATTTCTTGAAACAAGTAACACACAGAGGTAATGCAGTTAGAAATCAATGTACTGTCCATGACCAGAGCTCAATCTGACCAGACTGGAAAAGGCAGACTTTTACTGAGATGTCAGTCACCTTAAATGCTTAGCACTGGCAGAACACAAGCAATTAATGGGATACCATTCATCTCATTTGTTACTCATCATTAATTTTCATCTCCATTTACAGTCACTAATGCGCCAACAGCTCTTTCTCTCAGTTTTACCAAAGTAAAGTTTGTACTGTATATGAAATGTCCAGAGCTATGAAGATGTTTGTGTTTTACATATAGCCTATTAGAACAGAGCAAAAAAAATAAGGAGTTAATGATTGGTAGATCATTTCTACCATTTTGTCTGGAAAATTTTATGGGTGCACCCACTTACTCAGCTCTGTTGCTCATCCAATAAATGTATGTTCCTTACAAATGTGGCACCATTCAAAAGGGAAGTAAACAGGCTTTCCATCGGCATAGGATTAATTGCCAAGAAGCATTATCACGACAAATAAATAATCTACCAAACACAGGTCTCCTTATTTTTTGCTTTTGACTAGGTCAACTCTCTGGTTTTGGTCAGTTTAATGCTGCTGGGGGCCATGTTGTCAACAACTCTGCATTCATTCAAACGTCTATGCTATGCAATGGGCTTGTTACTGTGAGCCAATGAGCTAAATCTGATGATGAAACAATGGTAGGACGTCACACTGGTAGGTCTATTCAGGGGGACCAAAGAATTAGATGTGTAGGGGGAAGGAAGAGGTCTTAATGCTGCAGACATTTTTTATTGTTCACAGAGCTGCCATGTTACGCAGACAAGGAAACATGTTTAACACACAAGAGGGCATATGAAACAAACTGAAAGATGGGCTCTTTAATTGGTTCAATCATATCCATTAGATTTAAGAAGTTATTAAATTTTATGTTTGTTGATAAGGTTTTGTCATTAGAAGATTCCAAAGAAGGCCTTTATTTTGTTATTAACCTCTGATTTGAGAAAGGGGATGATTATTCAACCTGGGTTAAGATTATTATTATCTTGAGTGACTCTTGAAGACACCCCAAGCACAATAGCACAAGTGGTTTGTGAGACAAAACAAGGCTCAGAATTTTACTCAAACTAGCTGAAAAACTTGGCTCAGGTGAAAGTTAGTGAAGTAACCCATGTTTGGTATAAGAGGGGGAATCTCTGATTCGGGGTCAGCTGACCAATCAGAGAGCCAGAAAAAAGAGCCATTTAAGTAGATTTAGAAACATTATTACTCTTACCTGAAGAGGTAAGAAGAGATATGGTTTGCATCATATCCCTTCTTAAAGGTACCAAATTTTGAACTTTTTTTTTTTTTTTAAAAAAGGGAAATACTTGACCATGGCCGATCTACAAAAATCTCTCCCCTCCTTCTTTTCAATGATTCACCATTCAGAAAATTTGTGGTCAAACAGTATGTTTAAAAAACACACAGATGTGAGACAGTCTCTGAACCAGGTGTTTGTTCAGCCCACAGCTGCCTCCATTGGATGTATGATGTCGGGAAATGCCTTTGCAGCCATGATAAACATTAGAGCATGGCACTGGAAAAGCTGAAGTCACATCCACCTTGGGAGGGGCATGGTCAAGCATAGCTCATTAGAATCAGCATTATAGCAGCATGTTCTGAGCAGGGATGAAACTGAGGGTTTTGTCGGCATGCCTATAACATATATATGAGTGGATTTTAATGCAAGAAACTAAAAAAAATGTTCTGCGGATATGGACCAGTGTAAATGTATTGAAAGGGAGGAAACAGGGACCTTTAAAGCAAGTTGTTTTTCATAGCACTTGTTTTGATGTTTCAATATAAATATTCACAACACGGGTTATAAAAAATCTCAGTTCTGTGGTGAGAGTCAGCTTTGTGACGATTTTAGTGTACTAAAGGAATAAAGACTGCAGTGGTAGATGCTGGCTTTGTTGTCCTCACAGACTGGGATTAGCTGTAGGTTCTCAGTGGCATTAGCTCTCTAGATGCAGAAAAATGAATGACAGGCCATGCAGAGAGCACATTGTTCTATTGTTTGATCTGAGTGGCACAAGAAAAAAGCACTTATAGTAGTCTGACCAGCGTTTTCAACAGCAAGAACCTGGCAACGGAGACCTCCCTGCCGCTGGAGTCTTCTGCCCTAATAAATCCTCCTGCTGAAATGATTATTTTGGCTTCTGGCAGCTCACATATTCCACTCACAGTCCAAGGGTTATGCTTATAAGTTGAAGTTCTACATTTTTTTAACTACCTGATAAATTTTCACATAATCAGAGTCTCTAGACTTTGAATCTGTGTATTTTGTTACATGTGTCCCACTGTAACATCATTATCTAAAATTTGATGTGGGAGTTTATGTATTTTAAAGATCCGCAGTGATATCACAATAGACTCTCAATTTCTTTTTGATTTGGTTATTTTCCAGACTAAGTGTGACACTGATGAAAAGTCCTCCATTAACTGGGAGTATTTCAATGATTGAGGTTATGGTATATCTGCAGCTCAGTTGATACTAATCAATCAGGCTCCTCGTTAATGTATTTATGACAAAGGGGTACTTGGAGATTTGCTGTAATTAAGTAATGGAGAGCTTATTGCAGATACAGCTAATGTAAACCCTGACTCTAATAAGGATAAATACATCTGCAGTTTAGTACTCTCTGCTACGCTAATGAAATATATTAAATCAACAATGGATAGCAGTCATTTGTTCGCTTAATTATGTCCATTGAGTTAAGCAGGCTGCAGCTAGGCCTTCAGTCTTACACTCACTGGCAAAGCAGGACAGCAGGAGTCTTTGTGGAAAGCAGTGCAACAACATTAGGCCCTCATAGTCAGTCAAAATATTGTCAGGACTGTTAATTTAAGTGCAATAATGTTTCTAACTTGACATAGCCGGACTAGCTGATGTTATTAAAAGGAGCACAGTGCAGTGTGTCTCATTATTTACTGTAACACGTGTAGTCCCTCTGTGCAGTGCAAGACATTGTAGAAGTCTCCGATCAGCCATACATCGTGTTGAAACTCTGCATTAGCAGCTCCTGGAGGATTGTAAATTAGACATGAAGAGGCGTCTAGTGACAAAGACCTCCAGACCTGAACAGGGGCTCTCAGAGGCCCCACACGAAACACCATTTCAATTCTACAAATAAATCCTTCTGTGGCTCGAACGGCCAGGAAGCAGTAATTCATGAAGGCACCAGGCGGAAAGAGTCACATGGCTGCTGTTCTCCTGCCTCTCCTCTGACACAAGAAACTCCCCCCGCAGTGATCCCCCATCCCACACGCCCTAAAGAGCCCCGCATCAGTCTGACAAAAAGGAGCTGTCACTGTCTGTCTGCAAACAGACAGAAAACAGATCCTGTCTGTCTCTACATCTGTCTATCCATCAGTCACTGTCTGTCTGCTCTGAGACAGGTCCTGTCTGTCTCTACATCTGTCTCTTCAGAGACGGAAAACAGATCCTGTCTGTCTCTACAGTTGTCTATCCCTCTGTCACTGTCTATCTGCTCAGAGACAGATCCTGTCTGTCTGTACATCTGTCTGTCTATCTGTCACTGTCTGTTTGCTCAGAGACAGGTCCTGTCCGTCTCTTCATCGGTCTGTCTCTTCAGAGACGGAAATCAGATCATGTCTGTCTCTACACCTGTCTGCCTATGCAGAGACAGAAAACAGTCCCTTCTGTCTCATTGTCTGTCTTTCTATCGCTGACTGTCCCCTCTGAGACCGAAAACAGATCCTCTGTCTGTCTTCATGTCTGTCTCACTCCTCAGAGACTGAAAACAGATTCTGTCTGTCTCTACAACTCTCTGTCCATCTATCTATCCATCAGCCACTCTCTGTCTCCTTACTGACACACATCAGGTCCTGATTGTCTCTACATTCGTCTGTCTCTTTGCTTAGAGACAGAAAAAACACACCTTGTTTGTCTCTATATCTGTCCCTATGCTGAAAGATACAAGACGAATCCTGTCCTCTGTGTCTGTCCTTCTGTCTGTTCAAACAATCACAGCAGATCATGTTTTTCTGTGCAGCTATCTGTGAGCTGGTCTATATGTCCACAAAGAGGCAAACAACGGATCATGTCTGTCTTTCTGCCTGCTCGGAGACAGACAACAGATCCTTTCTGACTGAAAGTCTCTTTGCAATAATCTCCTTGATTAGAAACAAGCAGCAAATCCTGTCTGTGTGCCTGTCTGTCTGTCTGTAACAGTCTTTTGATCGTCTTGATCACATAGCAACAGATCCTATAAACAGAGGAAAAACAGGCTTGAAACAATCTCTGCACTGTTCTGTCCAATAGCCAACTCAGCGTCTGACTTGCAGCCTCTTGTTTCTTGAAGCTCTTACCGATATGTAAAAGCCTGTCCAATATGTGCTCTAGTCCAGCGTCTTGTTGAGTTTCAGTCTCACTTTCACTTTCTTTTCTTTGCTTCATCTTTCACCATTTTCTTTTGTCTCTTAGCCTCAGCCATTGTGGAAAACAATACAGAGACAGGCAAACTACCACTCCCCTTTGGTGATTGGCCTCCTGGAGATGAGTATTATTTTGTGCCTTAAAGCCTTCTTGCAAGATAGACAAAGCTAGACAAGGCTTCCTGCCAAACTTACATAGTGCTTTATGCAGGTGATTGGGGCACTTTAAGGAAGTAGAGGGGGATGCCGTTCTCTCTGTCGGAGGTCTTTCTTCTATCAGATAGACTTTCAAACCACTGCCATGTACAATGCAAATTTGATGAGGTTTTTTATACAGCCTCACAGTTTCCTGCAAACTTCATTTTCAAATCAGTGGTGGTCCCAGGGTACTTAGAAGAATTTATGTATCCCTTTTACTGAGGTTAGCTTAATTTACATAAAGAATGTTAAGTGAACGGACTTTAGCATGGGCTGGATCACAAAGGTTATTAAGAGCTACTCTGGAGCCTAAGGAGTACCAGACAATATCAAAAGAACCACTCCAACACGGCATCTGCTTTTAAAAAAATTCTCCTCATATTTAGTGAAAATATGTTCCCAGTAACACTAACACCATCATACAACATAACATAAAATCATCAAAAACACATTATAACTTTCGCACCAATTTGTCATCAGTTTTCCTCTTGCGGCCAAGTCCAGGGAGGTTGGCTACAGTCCCGTGGACCTTAAACTTCTGAATAATATGTGCAACTGTAGTCACAGGAACATCAAGCTGCTTGGAGATGGTCTTATAGGCTCTACCTTTAACATGCTTGTCTATAATTTTCTTTCTAATCTCCTGAGACAAATCTCTCCTTAGCTTTCTGTGGTCCATGTTCAGTGTGGTACACACTATTGGCCCTTTTCCACCAGCCCGCCTTGGCCCTACTCTACTCTACTCTACTCGGCTCTACCTGGTTTGCGTTGCGTTTCCACCGGCACAGTACCTCCTAAAACAAACCAGTTTTAGTACCTACTCTGCTCTGGTTCTAAGCGAGCTGAGTCGACACTAAAAGGTGACGTCGACCGACTGTCGGCTACTGATTGGTCAGAGAATGTCGTCACCGATGGGTCATGAGCGCAATGCCCAAAACAGGACTGCAGTACATACACTTTGTTACTTTATGGCAATAACTTGCTGCCATCACAATGTTAAACACGGGGCTTATCATTACGAGCTAGCTAACAAGCTAGCGGTAGCTTCCGTTAGCTTACCCTCATACGTCTTTTCTTTGCAGCCTGATTGCTCTCGTCCTCGGCTTCAAACTGTTGTATAGCTTCCAAAACTCTCCTGTACTTCTCAAGGGTATTTCTTCTCACCGCCTACAGCCTTCTTCTTCTCTCCTCTTTGTAACAAAAAGCCACAGACCGAGCAGCAAGTATACTATTGCCTCCAAGTCCTCCATTGTTTTGGTTGTTGTGTCGCCCAGCTGTCTCACGGCGACCCCGCCCCTGCTGGGCAGGGGACCGGGCTGGTGGAAAAGCAGGCCAAAGTGAGTAGAGTAGAGCCGGGTAGAGTCGGGGAAAGCCGAGCCGAGTAGAGTAGGGCTAATGGAAAAGGGCCATATGATACCAAACAGCACAGTGACTACTTTTCAACCTTTAAATAGGCAGACTGACTGATTACAAGCTTGAAGACACCTGTGATGCTAATTACAGGACACACCTTAGTTTAACATGTCCCTATGGTCAATTCTAGGGGCACTGTCATTTTTGTCCAGGCCAGTTTCATTATTTTGTTTTTTTAAATGACTCTATTGAACCACAATTCAAAAGCAATGTCTGATTTTCATTAGTTAATTTCAGTAACTTTTTTTTATTATTACTTTTGTCACTTTCAAGTTATTTCTGTAACCATTGTGGTTTTTCTTTCTTTAACGGAGGGGCACAAACAATTTTGTCCACGTGTGTATCTGACTGTTTGTCTATCTATCTCTCTATCTATCTATCTATCTATCTATCTATCTATCTATCTATCTATCTATCTATCTATCTATCTATCTATCTATCTATCTATCTATCTATCCTCTCCTTCAAGTATCCTTCAAGTGTCCTTCATTTCCGTGTCTACAGTCTTTTTCCCTAAAATTGATTAATTGATTGATCCTCCATCCTGTCTTCCCTCTTTCCTCCCATCCTTTTGTTCTCTCATCCTTTCTTTTTGATTCATCCATCCTTCCATCTATCTATCTTTCTATCAGCCTTTTCTCCCTCCCTTCCCTCGGTGCCGTGCATCACGGTGTGACCACAGCTCTGCACTCGTTCTGCTCTGTGTGGCCTCGTGTGTGTTTCTGCTGCTGTTTGGTCAGTGGTCACACCATCAGATCTGTGTTAAACGCAGCCTCTCTCTGGGCTCCACTCTGACTGCTGTGTCAACACCAGCCGGATTTCAACTGCCTGCTCAAATGTGACTGTTTGTTGTGCCGACCATTCAAATCCCAACTCAGATCTCATGAAAAGGTGAGAGCGGGCTCATCACATTTGAGCAGGCGCTGTAAATCTCACCCATGTTGACTGACACACCAATCAGCAGAGAACACAAAGACAGCATCTATTTGTCACAGAGAAAAGCTCTGCATTCTTTGAAATATGTAGCTCATGCTGCTTTGTGGCAAGACTTTTTATTCTCCCGACTTAAATGAACCTTTATCTTTGCTGTCAAAGCAGACAAATGAAGATTTCTCTTTGTGTTAGCATTTACCTTGAAACACCAAAAAAGATCAAATGTCAGTGAGAGGAGCAAGGGATTTGATCCAGTTTAAGTGATCTCTCTGGAGAATTTCTTGCTGTTGGTCGTGTATGGAGGTGGCAGCAGGAGAAGTGGGAGAGTCACAACCAAATCACAGCAATTAGAAGAAGCACAGGGGAGTAGTGCCCCCTAGTGTTTGTTTCTACAGAGGGTGACGAGCTTCTTTTCCTCTGATGAACAGTGATCACAATTAAGCTATTAAGCAAGCATTTCCCTTTTCATGATGTGCACTGTTCTTATTATGTCAAATCTATGGAAATATACCAGAG
Organism: Cetoscarus ocellatus; assembly: GCA_037902135.1. Classification (NCBI taxonomy): domain Eukaryota; kingdom Metazoa; phylum Chordata; class Actinopteri; order Labriformes; family Labridae; genus Cetoscarus; species Cetoscarus ocellatus. Next base: position 747,757 of record JBAMNC010000650.1, read on the forward strand.
AAACAAATTTACCATTATTGATGATCCAATGACTTTAATCAGATTTTATAATTGTTTTTCTGTCTTGTGTCTCAAAAACAAAGGAGAGCTGCTTAATGTTACGAAGTCTGGTGGACTCACATTTTCATCCTTGACTGGAGGTTAAGTAAGTCATTGTTTTAAATTTAGATTGCTTATTCTCAGTTAAAAAAAAACATTAAGATCAAATCTTTGAACCTTTGGTTTGGCTTTCAAATCAGAGAGGAACCATTTATTAATTCATCATTTATTATTTCAATGTTTTGGTACATGTTTAAAAAAGAGAGAGAGCAATTACCAAATAATCTGCTCAATAAACACTAAAGCTCCCTGATCCAAAATATAGAGGGTAGCACATGATGTCACAGTCAGTGTGAATGAGTGAAATTATTGTTATGACAATTTAATAATGTTCACCGAGGGCAGTACAGATCCTCAGCTGATTCTGTTGAAACATTTGGAGCTGTAACAGCAGGTTTATGTTGTTACAGCATCTGGTATCATATCACTGAGCACACAAGCATTCAGATAATGCTTTGTGTGCTCAGGTAATGATGAATATAATGATGAATATGAAACCTACTTCTTTCTCTGCCCCAGTTTTTACTCTAAAAAAGACATTACATTTCAGAAAGTCACTGACTGAGGCAAAATCAGTATCTTAAATGATGAGGCACTGAAGGCACTAAATGATATTTCCATGCTTGCTCCCTACATACAACCCAGAGAAGTCTGATTATGACAGCTGATTTGAAGGTGAAAAAATAAAAAAAAAACCTTACAGTTTACCACCAAATGATGAAATAAATAAATAAATGTGACTTCCATTTTGTTGACATTATTTTCACATATTTTTAATGCTACTAAACTTTCTGATGAGTTTGGTAAGTGCAAAGAAAATGAAACAGGCAGCAACAGTTAAACAAGATGTTCAAAGTGTATGCTCAGAGACTTCTGGTTACTTCAGTCTCCTTTTGAATGTACACAAAATCACACAGATGCAGAGTTAAAGTCCCTTCAGGGCTACTTTTTATGGAATATGAAAGCCATTGTTGCATTGTAAAGGTAACTTTATCGCTTATTTACTTATTTAAGTCTTATTTTAATCAGACTAGAATCTACATTTTCTATAATAAACTTCATCAGATTAATAAGGCTTCCTGATAATGACTAAAAACAGCACTATTTAGGTAAATTAACCATTTAATGCCTGAAAACACAAATTATAGCCAGAAAATTCTCATTTTTTGGAGCTGAAATGTTTATATCACTTTCTACTGAAATCCTAAAAAATCAAAATTTCCATAAAATTTAACATATATATTTTTTGTATCTCATTTGATACGTTAGGTGTTTTTGGCAACTGATAATCCATTTGAGGACGTTTTTATCATTAGTCTGATTGTATTCAAATGTTCTTTTTTTAGTAATTTGTTGATCATAATTAGATAGAGGTATCATAAAAGTATTTATCAAATATGATACAACAGGCATTAAAGGGTTAAAGTGTTTCACTGTTTCTTACCACAAATATTAATAACAACATGTTGTTCTGCTACAGAGTGAATTGAGCTGGCAGTCCAGTGCACAGATTGTGTTGTCAATGCACACCCTCTTTATATGGATGTCCCATTTTACATCCAGGGTTCCTGCAGGTCCTAGAAAGTCTTAAAAAGTATCAGTAAAAACGTCAGTGTTATATTTTGTCTGAAGTTAGCAGGGCCATTGACAATTGACTGCTCTTGTCAGTCAATTGTCAGTCAAAGTTTTATTTATTTATTTTATTCAGCTTAAAGGGGCTGCGTAACAAAAAAAGCACTCACAAAAATGGGGGTGGGGTGGGGGGCAGCAAGTTGTCACTTGTGCAGTAAGCCTCAAAGTTTTTTGTCCTTTCCTTGTGTCACTTCCCCTCTGTTGGAAAAAGCTGTGTAGCTTGGTGTCCTGTCAAAAAATAAGGGTTCACAGGGTTCCAGCAGAGGTTTCTCATAGAAAAACAATGTTAGTATGCAGAAAGAAAGTGAAGTTTATTAAGTGTCACATGTTTGATTAGTTTCCAACAAGTTTACACTGGTCCTAGAACATAATTGATCTGTGGTGTCCTCTCTGATTGGTCCATTAACTAACCAATCAGGAGCCCCCATCCACAGCCGCCATTACCGTGCTACTCCAGTATAGAGTAGTGCAGGGATGATGTATTTTTGGAGTCCAACTCGGAAATGAGCATCGCACTGATTCCCCCAACTGTAGGCCTGCTTCGGGCCTGTGTCATTTTTCACTGTGTTTACAATCACTGCTGATAATAAGCTCTGCAAAATTCCCATGTTTTTCCTTTGTGATAGTCTTAACAATCATACAATCATAATTGATGAGAATAAAAAGCTATTAATGAGCTACTATCAAACTACAACACAGTGGTTCAACTTAGAAGCAACCACAGTACTTCCAGTGTACAATGTCTTGCTGTACCCTCTCTTTTTAGAATATACTCTTAATTGTATGACCTTATCAAGGTGGTTCCCATGACTGTGGCAATAGAGTTCTAATATATAAGTAATTTATAAAAATCAGAAATGCTTGCCAACCAACATTTTAAATGCACAACAGTGGTTTAAGATTCAAAAGCAGGCAAAATCAGATGCATTTTATCATCTCCCATTAAACAAGAAATGTCATGAGTGTGTGTGCTTACCATGGACCTTTCTTCAGGCTTTTATCTTAAATTGGTATTTGTAATCTGATTTAGTTTTGGCCTTGAGAACAAGGAAGTGTTAATGCTAACTCACCTAAACATTTTTGGACACATTCCTGCACCATTCTGTTGCCTTGCCAGTGCATTTAAGTGAAATTATTTTATACTTCAGCATTGGCAATAACAAAGAATCTTGCATTCACCAGAAGGTATCATATATCAGTAATATTTCAAACTTTATTTATCAGGTTTTTAAAGATGTTGAGTTGGATTTATGCACCCTCATAGGTTTTTATCAATTGATCTCCATTAATGCCAAGTTTAAAAAAAAAAAACAATTTAACTACATATTAATAAAAGCTAGTTAAATCAAGAGTTAATCTCAGTTGTTTAAAATTGGAGAGTCAAGCTGCAACAGATTAAGTCTTACCTAGTATCAGGTATTAATGAGGGTCTGGCTTGATAAGTTATCTCTACTTGTAAAGGGCAGGGCTTGACGAAGGGTCAAAGTGAGGTAATTTTTTGCCTTAACGTATATAGATTCATATATTTGATTTTAATGAAAATATAATGCAGCCAACTTTGTTGTCTTGGGCATAGCAGAAGTCTATCACTGGAAGGAGACATTTAAAACAATTAAAATGCAAAATAAACACAAAAAAACAGAATATCTCCACTTCAAAACATATTTTGCATAATATGTGACATTTATTTAATTTGGGACCTTAAAAAGATAGACATCACAAGTGATAAGACAGCTATACAGACACTTAAAGACAATAACATAACAGCAGACAATGTAACTGGACACCCTATTCAAAGTCAGTATTTATAGCACCCTGTCCTGTTAATTTTTTTTTTTTTTTCGAATGACAGTCTCACACTAAAAAAATCAGCATTATAGCATTAAGAACTTAGAAGTAATTTAGCGCCAGTAGGGTTAGGGTTATGTTCTTCAAAATATTTTACACATGTTTGAAAATGTCTAACTTTTGATCCAACATGCTTGTTGACTCCAGCAAGAGTTGACCTCTACTTACCTCTGCCACCCTAAGTTGAGTGTGCTACCCATGTGTTTAATTTACATTAGGGGCGAACATACAAGAAACATCATAATGCAGGAGCACAACATTTCTCTCTGCTTTAGATACGTTGACCTGCATTGAACACAGTAAAATGACCCCATGAATGTTCTCTTACTGACATTTTGATGATTATTCAACATAGGTCAACGTCAGCTACTATTAAGTTGTGAATGTCTCTTGAGCATTTTAAAGTTATCTGCTCGTATCTATGTGCATGAAAAGGTCATGTTTGCATCCCTGTCTCTTTTTTATGGAGAGCAATGTGCCTTGATGTTCTTTTATTAGATTATATGTAGCCCCCTAACATGTCACAATTGAATAAAATCACAGTCTCTCTTCAACAAATCAGAGTTGCAGTGGGTATAAAAAAATAAAAAGACTGTTGATACAACACACCTGGGTTGATTGTTGTCATTTTTCTCTATGGTGACTACACAAATGTTTAGAATTTGGGCATCAAACAGCTCTTAGAAAGTTTGAAATTTATTGTAAAATTGTGTAGGAACTATGAATAAAGTGAAACAAAATTAGGTTTGACATGTGAGTAAAATATCTTTACCTTTTTGACACTCACCGTAAAGCTACAATGTAATGTGATGCTGTTGTGATGAGTGCCGTCAAAGTTTAGAAGATTTTAAGAGTGTTTCAACAACTGAACCTAAATGACTGAAAAATGTAAATTAGATGCATCATCACTTTCTATATCACTTTGAAACGCCTACATATTAGTGTAATTAAATGTAACAAAGGATTTAAAGGCTGATTACGGTTAAACTGATAGAAGGTGGATCATCCTGCACCAGTTATTCATTCATAGATTCAGTTTTCACTGGGTCTTTTTTAGTGCCAACCCTCCATGGAGAGGCTCTAAGACTGTACTGACCTACATTACCTCATGTACTTCCAGCATGCATTATGTCTTTACCTTCTTTTATTTGCTGTGACTCAACACCTTTACTGCCTACGTTTTCATTGTTTCAGTGAAGTTCTCCATCTGTTCTTCCTTCCAGTCAGTGAATGCTTCCTGTCTGCAGGTAGCTATTAATGTGTAACAAAGGTGAACACTGACAGTCAAATGACTCTGGAGCTTTCACAAGTTGCCATTATGTGCAGCATTTGCCTTTTTTTATATGATACAGGATAAAAATTATCAGGCCTATCATGCACAGTCACCTTAATGATATATCATAAGAGGAAATTGGAAATGTAAAACATGCCTTTGATGAATGAAAAGAGTATTAAGTTGCTCTTAATGCCTGTGAGGATCAGTATCAATGAAAGGAGGAGGAGGTAAAGACACGATCTGCTCTGATAAAGTAGCAAGCATCCCGGCTTTAATGACATTTTAAGAACTTCATTTGAATATCCCATCGAGCCTAATGAGGGATACATCCTCTCCCCCCAAGCTAAAGTCCTGTCTCTGTGGGAACGGGCTGATAGCAGGTAGACTTTGCCCTGAAGGGGGAGAGGCACTACAGGAAGAGCAACAGGGCATTTTTCTGGCCGTCACAGACGAGGTAAGACACAACATAATGGATTAGATGTTTAATTGATTGACAAATGCTAGAAGACTTGGGCCAAACAACAATCAATCATCATGTTAAAGACATATAGCACAGGAGGTGAATTTTTAAACTGCTTTGTTAATTCATTATATATTTAAGTCGTGTTTCAGGCCTTTTGGATATGTAAGTAAACAGAAACTAGATCTCCTTTGAGTCACTGAAATCTAGTTATACACACTTTATTTGTTCAACACTCAGTTTAGAATTAGTGAGGTAAAGGAAACCAAATGTAGCTTTAATTGGGAGAGGATTGAGAACGGCTGTGAGTTCAAAAGTCATTAATAATTACAACATTATAGGGAGAGTGTTTTGTTATCACTTAAACCGCACAGATATTTTTCAGTGCTGATGTTCCTTAAAACTTTGCTGGACTTTTTCTTTGTCACAGTGTTGCTAATTATAACTTCAATCGCATGATGATTTATCAAAAAGTAGGATGCTTAAAAGAAGGTTTGGCCCTTTTATGCCTGTCCTATATTTAAAAAAAAAAAACAGAAAAAAGTCTGAAATTACTGTTTCTGTATGTCTTTCTGTCATTCTGATGACAGCTAATTTTCCTAAGAGATCAATTAATCACAACCTATTTGGCCATTAAATATACATACAGCTCCATTAAACGGGGGCTTAGGGCCATAATTATGGATGTTAGTCATGGATGGCTCTCAGTGTTTGTGTGATTTTGTAATTACCTATTTATTTGTTCCGCTCTGACATTGCCCCCATTTGGCAGTTTGACGTTGTTGATGAAAGCACTGACACTGTCCTGAAGGATGCTTTTGTGTCTGAACAGTGACCTCAACTTACCTGTGACTCTCACTTTTCTTCTCTGATAGTTTGATGCCTCAGTTGTGAAGAACTCCTGCAATTTTTTTTTTAAGTAATGTATCAGGCTCAAGGCAGCAATGAAGACCGGTATGAACCCCAGCCGCCTCCCTACAATGCTCAGGACTATAATGGGATAAACCCTTACACAGGAGTTCGCTATCAGGTTAGTAGAAACACTCAAACGTTTTTCCACCCTCACATGAAGAGAAATGGTAATGCAGGCATCTTTTTGCTAAAATTTGATTTGGTCTTTTTTTAACAAATACATACAAATATTGTTAATTCATAGAGATGTTCTGCTTGACCTTTTTTTGGAAATTAAAATTCTTTAGAAATAGCAGCAATCTGATGACATATTTATGACTGTGGAAAATGTAAGTGTTAATTCTTAAAGATTTAAGACATATTCATAAACAGTTGATTGGTCTTTGTATTAATCAACAGTCTTATTGTTCATAACACCTCCACAGCCACCGATGGTGTGCTCATCATAAACCCCTCATTACGTAACATCCAACAGGTCCGTCTGCACATTTGAAATCTTTTTCCAGATGATAATAAAAATTAAGACACATGACTGTCATCTCAAGACACAAAATAAAATGTCGTTCTGGAAATACTCTCTCTTATCAGACAATAAAGATCCAACATTTATCCATTATGAGTGCAGCATGAGGCACCATTTAGACTGGTAAGAAATGAGTTGCATGGGTTAGGAAAAACCTCCTTTTACCAGACAGAAACTTTAAACAGAACTGGACATATGTTGAACCACAATCTGCCAAAATTGTCATGTGGAGAGAGAGGGGATAAGATATTATGTATTAGACAAATGAGAGAGAAACAGACAACAACAAATAAGAAAGAACCATAGCTGCAGGACAAGAAATCATTGTGAAAGTAGTTGTGGTATCAGCAGAAAAAACTTTCTATGGTAATAGCAGGGCTTTCTAAAAGCAGAAGCTGCCAGCCTAACAGCTAACCCATCACTTATTTATAGCAATTACCTTTTGCTATGACTTCATTTATATTTTGGAAAATAAAGTTATTGTTATTTTTCATTACACCTACGCTAAAAATTTAATGTCCTTTTCAAATCACAACATTCAATTCAATGCGTCAATTTCAGAATTCTATCCCAGGATACATTTCCCAGTTAAGGCGCACATATCCGAATTTTTATCCAGCTTTTAGCTATGTACCAGTGTTAAAAGCTGGATAAATGTACCCCCTTTTGCATTCATGTTTTGTAAACAGGGTGCAAAAGTGAAATAGTTTATTTGTTGTTTTAAACACAAGTTGAATTAAAGTTGAATAAAAGAACAAATTGACAGTTAAAAACCAAACATATATTCCTGTCTTTAAAAATTCTGATCTGTTTTGAGCTAGTACTGGCAGTGACAATGCAAAGCATCATTTTGCACTTGAGACAAATGATAGGGCCTCTGTCCAACAGTATAAAACAGTGAGTTTAACAGCCTGACCTGTTTGGTTGTCATGGGGGAGACAGCTGGATCCCCTTGCTGGCTACTTTTTCCTCCTGGCTTACCTCTCCTCATGTCTTTGGAAAGCCCTGTAATAGACTGATTATTCTGATGTTGAGTCTTTTTGTCGCTGCAGTGGTCATGCTATTGGGTCCTTCCTGGTTCTGTACGTAGTTTGCATGTTTCCCTTGCTTTTCTGGGTACTCCATTTTCTCCCCACAGCACAAAAACATGCTTGTTAAGCTGACTTGTGACTCTAAATTATCTATAGGTGTGAGCCTACCGATAGGCAGCACATGACGTCAAACATACGCAGCAGTAGTCAGTGTTCCTTATGTGACAGTGGGCTAAAAATTTATATTACAATTTATACCCTTGCTCCAGTGATACAGGTTAAAATGCATATCAACAGTATCGATAAAAGAGTTGAGAGGAGCATTGTTGCACACAGAGGTGATTACGAAGCATCGTCATTACGTACACGACGTCTGCATCAGAGAAAGAAAGCTGAACAGTTTTAGCTCCGTATCCAACAGCAGCAGGACATGGCTCTTGGATGTGTCAGAGACAGGGTAGTGATAGTTATTAAGCAAATAATCTACAGACTTTAAGCAAATAAAACACTAGGGGAGCCTCAGGAAATCACCTGGGTATAGAGTGAAAAACGTATCTGTTTGCGTTCACACATACAGCTCACCCAGTCTGTATAATTTCAGGGGTTTTTTTGCGTGAATGGGGTTAGACATAGCAGTTACTCCATTAATTACTTTAAAACACATGTAAACAGAATGCAGCAAGCTGTCAGGTAATGGACTCTATCTGATTAGCACTCAGCTTTTGACCTATGATCAGTCATTAGTGTTATTATTAGTGTGTTTATGCAGTTTGATCTGGTCTCTTTTGTGCATGCATACACAAGCTGAAGCGGCAGAAGAGGCAGCACACATGGCAAACAGCAAGCTAGAGCAATGGAAAACAACATTTTAGGACAGAAGCAGAATCCAATTTCATGTTTAACAAAATGATGGATTTACACATTTGTCATCTCTTAAATGAAGGAAAAAAGAGTTATAGTAAAACACTTAAGGAAATGTCCAAAGTGGGGCTTACAGGAAAATTAGAATAGATTAACTGATGCTGTTAATCACTAAGATGAACTTACCTCAAAGCTAAGATTCACAACAACACTGGTGAGTCCAGTCCAGTGATATGAGTTTTATGTCATGGACTTTTGGTAAGAAATTTAACTTATAACAGAATAACTTAAGTTTTTGATCAAATAACACATAACTGATGTGCAAGACAATGTATTAAAACAGATTCTTTTAGTGTTCCTGCAGGTCCTTGAAAAGTACATTAAAACCTTATGAGATTTTTAAAAGTCAAGGTCATAAAAATTCTTTCAGGTCCTTATTTTTCCTCATAAAGGTTTTTTAATTCTTTGATAGCACTGTGAAACATAACTGATGCATTTCCAATATAGACACTGTCCAGCTTTTTTCATTTGTGTTAAGTAAGTAGTGTGTAAATCTGGTTGTTTCACAGGGTTTTAAGTAAGGATAGAGTGGCAAAGAAAAGAGATGCAAACTCAGTAAAACTGAATGGACATCAAAGCCATCAGTGCCACACTGATTCATAGAAGTGCAGCTAAGCTTTTCAAAATTGTTGTGATTTTCTTATATCTATGTCTTAAATAAGTCAATACAGTTGTGAAAAATCTGCAGCTTTTTTGTTCTAAACATACATGCCCAGCTAATGATTCATGTGATTGGACAAAGAGGTCATATTAGGCTTTTCTGGGTTTTACATGCTCTCCAATATGTTTTACACCACTCTTGTCAATTGTGAACTACTTCTATACACACGACAACAAAGTCTACATCATGAGAACATTAACCTCACCCATTATGAGCTGCTCCAGCAGCTGCCTAAACAACTGATTCCCAAAGCCCCCCAAACAGACCTACCACTGTGACATCATACATGCAAGTTAATGCAGTTTAATCCCACTGACTTTCAGTAGCAAGTCCACTTCAGTGCATGGGCCTAAAAAAGAGCTTTTGAAAACATGGCATTGAACCACGCTGAATTGACCTATTACCAGAGTAGATCGGTCAACCAATAAGGACAGACAGGGCTCATGTGGGCAGAGGGGGGCCTTAAAGTGACAGGAGCTCTAACAGAGTGTCTCAGGCAGGCTGAGAGTACAGGTGGATTAGGGGTGCTCAGTATGTGAGAGTCAGTCATTGAACTTATATAAACCCAGATTCAGGCAAAATCTGACCTCTTTAATGCAAAGAAAGAAGAAAACACTTATCTTGCAGCTCTTTTTTTCTGTAGTTCTTTAATTTGTTATTGTTTTGTATGATCCAGGGGGGTAAGGAACAAATTGCAGTGATCTCCCCTCCCTACATCTATGATAACGTGTCAGGACCTGGAGCTGCAGTCGAAGGCCAGCAGAGCAGTAGTCCACCAGACTATTATGATGAAGATGTCAATGTCTTCACTGAGCGCACTGTGCGAAGAGGTAAGTGATTGTAGATGGAGTAATGGGCATAAGATAAAACAGCAAGAAAAAGAAGCTCTGGTGTATATTTTATGTGAATTGTCAGAGCTGAAAAAAGACTGAGAAAATATACTCCCTCATTTGCTTGGCGGTGTGTTCTTGAAATTGATTTGAAATTGAAAATTGTTCTCCTGATCTCTACGGTGGTACCCTGCCTCAGCTCCTCACCTCCCACGCAACAAAAATAATTTTAAATGAGAAGATGAAACGTGGGTTTGGAGAAAACAAAAGCATTTTGAAATGTTATGCAGGATAAACAACCTTAGCTGCCTGTCTCCACTTTGGCAGATTTTTTTCTTACTTGTTGTTGTTGTCTGTCTCCTTCCTGTCTGTCTGCCTGTCTTGTATCACTATGTGTGTGTTTTTTTCCTGCTTAGGTTTCATAAGAAAAGTCTACTTGACCTTGATGGTTCAGCTCCTGGTGACTGTTGGGATCATCTGTGCTTTTCTTTACTGGTGAGGCACAGTCCCTAGAGAACTCCTGCCCTGTCAGTCTTCCACATGTAGAGCAGGCTGTCAGGGCGTCACAAATATATACACCATACAAGTTCATTATGGTTGACAAAAGCCAGCTTAATTAGTGTGCCACTAAAATACATTATCTGTACTGCACTCAAGTTTTTTTTTTTTACTTTTATTCCACTAAACAAGAGAAACAAACTCTACTTCTTTCTCTTGTACATTTTTATAAATGTTCTTATGACTTGTTGTTGTTAATCAGCTGGTGATTTTTCCTTTTCCCTTTGGCATCTGATCTGAAAGACAAGACAAGTGTTTTTGTGGTTTATGTGGTGCCGTGTCTGTATTACATCACGCATCTCCATATAGCACAGCAGATAGGATACCCATATGACTCAGGTCAAGCACTTGAGCCTATGGTCACGATGAATACAGAGAGACGATGATTCTCCACCTGGGAACTAAGCCCATGTTTGAGATTTTAGAGATGAAAAATAATTTGTATCATTTTAATTTTCACTGGGCTTACTGCACTTAAACTTTGTCTTAGGACGTGCAGGAAAAGTTGCAGGTTCCAGCTCCAGCTATCACATGTTGATGCGTTCTTTGGCAAGACACTTAACTTCAAGTTGCTCCCTTGCAGCTTCAGAAGTGTGTAAATCAGTTTGAAAGGGTTAAGATGTGTTCGCAAATGCTGATGGACAACTTACAAAGAAACTGTGAACCATCAGTGAGAGGATGGGAGCGGGTAGATGTGGTGTGAATGTGCTTTGTGCAGACAGAAAGACTAGAAAAGCACCATATAAGTCCAAGTCTATTTACCATTATTAACATTATCACTCAGAGATGATCAGTATTGGTATCAACAGCAGAAAAATGTGATCAAGGCAAACATGAAAATTACAAACAGCAAGTCATATAGTTGTTTTTACATACTGTCATACTTATTTACACGCCACTGATGCATCAACAGGAGCAGTTTGGGATTAAGGGATTAAGGGCCTGATCTACGAAAGGTTTGCATGTATAAAAACATGTGCAAACTTGATAGCCCGCGAAAAGCTGATCAACTAACATTTAGCGTGTTTGCCTTCATTAATATGCAGAATACATGCAGATGATCAGAACGTGCAAAATACTAGGAGGAGAAGATGCAAATGTGATCATTTAGCACCCGCAATGTGATTTATCAAACCCGCAACTGACTGCGCACTGTGTTTTTGCGTCTAAATTTAGCATGTTTGAAAAGCAGGTGCAAAAAAGGCACAGCGTTACGCACGGAGGGCTGCGGTCATTGTGGCGGGAAACAGGAGTCGCATTAATGGAATATTTTCCATCACTGACTGAATTTTTTGATGAATTACAGAAAGATTTGGAGGCTGTCTGTCATTATGAAGAACTGGAAAAAGAGGGACAATTTAGTGTGCCGTCATACTTATGCAGACTCACGATTAAAGTAAACCCTCTCTGTTTTGCACTCTTATTACATCGTGGGGGAGGCAATTTAACCTATTTCAAAAAAAAAAAAAAAAAAAACTTCATGGCCATAATAACTCCATTTGTCACTCAGAGCTGACTGCATCACACGCTCCACGCACTGACAGCGAGTAAAGGAGCTATCAGTGCACAGAGTGACGCAGTCAGTGCGTAAAAGGCAAGAGTACCCGCGCAGTCTGTGTGTGCGTTACTGTAAGACTGCTCTTCACATGAGTGGTTATTGATGATGAAGCTGTGTAACTATGTGAATCCTGTCATTTAGATTATGTTTAACTGTAATCAGAAAAGGAAAATTTTAAAATAATGGATACAAATATGGCATGAGAGAAAACGACCTTGTCCATCAAAATAACAGACAGCAAAAGAGATTCCTGCAAGTGTGTTCATTTGCCTCAAAGTCCATGGCTTCAAACTTCATTTTTCATTTGCAGCCACTCTGCTCTCCCAAGCTCTTCATGGAGACAGCCAGTAGCCCACGCAAAATCCTCCTTTAAAGGGGGCGGTCCACACCACTTTTGCGCCTGTTATCAATTGTGCATGCAGTGATTGTAGATCATCTGCAACACGCCCACTAATAGCACATGCAGTTTTTTAGGTTGCACACGCAATTTAGCACCCGTTATTTTGGATCTTAGTAGATCAGGCCCTAAGTGTCTTGTTGTGCACCTCGCTGTACACACTACATGTCAACGTACCAACAGTTTGGAGGGAAACAGAAAACCACCTAGAAACAAAAAGTATAGGGTAATATAGCATTTTTCAGTATTCAGTTACTTTAAAGATAAAAAGTAACCAATAATGGGTTATTTGACTTGTAAAATAACTTGTAACTTGTTGGAACAAAACAGTAATCTTAGTACTCTACCATTAAAAGGTAACATGTTACATATCAACACTGGTCATCACCAGCTCTCTCTTTTGCTGAAGTTTCCATTTCTATCCAAAGTCCTACCCAGATAAGACAGACTAAACTAATTAATCATCTTTAAAAAATACATTATAATTAAACTGACATTAAAAACAAAAAGTGAGGATGAAACAGACAGAAAAGCAAATAAAAACTGCAAACCTTTTATAACCTAGAATCATAGCTGTCCTCGGGAAAACTTGGAGATTGCATGACTCAACTCATCATAAATATGTGAGGTAAGACAAAATGGTAAATGATAAAAGAACATTTCTCCCACGTTTTATTTTCACTTGCAGTGATTTGAAGGCTTTATATGTTTTGTATAATGAATGTAGCAGACTGCCGCTACAGTCATTTCTCTCCATAAATTGTCTCCAGCTCCCCTGTGCACAGTGCCCTGTCCTCTGTTAATATTTAATACAATCATTCCCCTGCCTCTTTTAAATAAACAGCATCTCTATCAAACCCTCCATCTATATTTCTTTTTGCATTAACAGGGAAGCTCTCAGAGAATGGACATTGGACCAAATGTGGTTTACCTACGCTATGATGTGAGTCAACAAAAACATACATTTATAAGATGTTGATTTCTTGTATTATCCACATCCAAATTGTATTTTCTGTTTGTGAGTCACATTAATAAAAATGTTGCTTATGGAAATCTATATGAGCGAACCACAAAGTGTAGCCCAATCCCCAAAGCTGCTGGCTACACTGTGCATAAATAATGCACTCAGTGATTCCACACACCCAACACAGTCGTTTCTTTCCCTGTTTATAGCCTCTTTATTTGCTATTTACGATACACTCTATATTCTCTGTGAAACAGGGCGACAACACTAGTGCTTGTCCTATTCATGGCGTGCTGCATTGACCTCCGCCGTAAAGTCCCCTTCAATTTCATCGCCCTGGGCCTGTTTGTAAGTTGACGCAGTTCCAGCCAGGCATCAAATTAAAGCCCCAGCTCACCTGCTCTATTTCACACGTTTTCTAGCCTGGTATTTACTTTCCATTTGTTTCTTCATCCCTCTCTCTCAGACTATTGCAGAGGGCCTGATGCTTGGATCCCTTGCCACGTGAGTGTTTGTTTCAAAGGATGAATCCCCACCTGATGCTGATTCATTTACACAATAATAACCTAGTTTGATCCATATCTGATAGCTGGGTTGCACTCCAGCGATGAAGCCATCAAACCTGATAAGATGTTATCATCGTTGCTGCTTTGGTAAAACTAAAAGCTCATGGAGCCGTTTATTTACCAGCTGAAGATAAAGCATCATAAATACATAAAAGTCTATTTTCTAATCCGGTGGAAATAGGACTACCGTTTAATTTTAAAAAGGAGACAATAGCATCTTTGATTATGAAATCTCAGTTATAATAATATTTCAGTTCATATGAAAAAAAAAATTGTTTGTAAAAATTAGGTGGTCTGAATTAGATAGATTGTGTTGTCTCATGGGATTGTAAAATCAATACAGTTGGTCTGCTGGGAAAATATTTCACTACAGGTGAAGATCATCTACTTGAGATGTGCCTGTATTTTTATCAATTCATTTTGGATTAATTACATTGTCACACTTCAATATAGGACCCGAAAATTACCATTAACTCGTGCATGATTAAATTAAAAAAAAATACCTGAAATGTGTTCATGTGCTCATGATAAAGTCAGGTTTTAACTGTTTCCTGTGCCTGAATTTATGCATTGGATAAGGTCATTTGAGTCATTATAAATAATGAGTTACTAAAGATGTTCATAATATTTACAAGGTAAGACTGAAATAAATGTGACAAGAAGAAACACTGGCTAAATCTGCCCATTGTCAGGTGCTGTAGTCATGATCTCTTTAACATGAGTTATACATCCATCCTGTTATATCACAACCTTAACAGGCAAAACCCTGATCTGTCTTTAACACTGTCAAATATCATGAGCATCCACAATAACTGATGAATCTTGATGATTAAACATTTGGATTTATGTACTCATGAATAAATGAAGTTCGAGTAAATGAATGTTTATTACTACCTGGTAATTTCATCATGAGCACAGACATAAATTCATTAATCAGTCAAACAATCAGTCTTAAATGGCACCAAATCTTAAGAAATTATACCTCAAGACACTTAACAGAAGAGCAGGTTTAAGCCATACTCTTCTTTTTACAGTCTTCCTACCAAACAAAAAAGTGCAAATATGTTATAAATAAGGACTCAGAAGTTTGATCAATACGAATAAAATGTTCCTGTTCCCATCCCTAGATTTCATGATTTGTATCGTTCAACCAAGACTAAATCTGAAGCAGTGGCCAGAACTAATTCTTGTCAAGACATTACCCTCTCGATATCATAGGCTTTTTGTTTTTAGTAGCCGTTAGAAAAACATCATTGAGCTTATACCATCTAATAAATCGTGACATTAACATATTTATAAGACATCTTTATCACTGAAGCTAATCAATACAAAGTGATCATAGGAAATGCATAATGCACTGCACATCCAGATGGGGGTTCCTGCTTTCCCTCCAGTTTAAACAGACTATTAGATGAAGAACAAAAGCACATCTTATTCAGTTTCCCTTTAACAGTAGAACAAATCCCTGCTGTTCTTGTCCATGTTCCCACTCTGACTGCTGAATACATACGTTTAATATTTCCCCAATGTTTGTCTGTTTTTTATATTTCCTATCTGCAGGTCCTTTGAAGCAGAAGCTGTCATGTGGGCAGTGGGTGCAACAGCCCTGGTGTCCTTCTCCTTGACTATTTTTTCCTTGCAGACGAAAGTAAGATCTGTCGCATGCCCTGAACTCTCATTAAAGGCACCCAAAAGGGAAATTTTTATAAACTGCTACTACTCGTAAATGCCCCCACGCCAGGTTCAAGGTGTGTTTCCTGTGTGCTCAGAGGGAAAAGTGTTCAACTGAGCTGCACTATTTACTATATGCAGCTACCAGCAAGGCTTTTAAACTCTGATGAGTGTGCTGTCCAAGCAAAATGATGATTACTGCTGAGATCAGAGTATTTGTCAATCACGTTAATTCCTTCTGTCCAGGGAGGGGACAAAGTTAAACCTCTGGCCTGTCTTCATGCTGGCCGAGGCTCCCTGCCATAAATCTTCAGCCCAGGAATCGCCTGCAGCCTTTTGTTATTCACTAAATCCACCATTTTTTTTCTTCTTTGTCCCTCTCTGTTTCTCAATGGAATTTCTAATAAGCAAACAGAGATTAATCTTTAAAAAGGTCCTTTCAGGGACACATGATGCCCCTCCAGATGTATTTTAATATTGATAAGGGAATTTCTGAGGCTTTTGTGCAGTGAGAGGCATGTACAATAGAAAACAAGTAAAAACAGTTGTTTTCCTGACCTCTCGCCAAGAATCCAACTGAAAATTGGCAGCTGTGATATTACCAAATAAATCCTGACCACCAATTTAGTATCCATTATTTTGTATAGAAAATATTTTATTTATTTTGTCCAGAGACTGTTCGTACATTTTTAATATTTCTTACTCTTACTCTTGCCCTGTCTAGTGCAGTCCTTGTTCATGAAATCAAGATTATCAATGATCAGGATTACCGTGCTGCATGCCGTGTTGTGCTCATTGTCTATCAGTTTTGTAATATATGGTGAAGTGAACATACTCCTCTGTAAGAGCACTGCATCGGCTCTGCTCCTCTCATCCAAACAGCTCTCTCTTCAATTTAAGTGTGAAGAAAAGATATCAAAGGCACTTGTGCCCAACCCACTTTGAAGCCTAGGCACTGAATCCTTATAGACTTTAATGGCATCAGGTATGAGTACATGAGTGAGTGAGTGTATGAGGGCTTGAAATCGTGATAAAAGATAAGAAATGGGACTCACTTGAATATGACAGATACACAAGAGAAGATTATGAAATGAGAAAAACTTCACAAAGTGTTTATCCGTTTCTTTCATTAAAATATGAATATATTCAAGCACAATATCAAAAGTTAAAATCATGATTATTGATCACTTGTGAATATTTGGCTGAGAAATACAGGTTACTCATCAGATCTGCTTAAAACAAACACAAAACAGTGTTTCATTTATGTCCATGCTTGCATTAACTATCAATACCCCTAAACATTGTTTCAATTTATGATCATTTGTGTATATTTAGTGAAGGGCTGGATAATTGCTTCCTACATTTAATCAATTTCTCAGTGAACTCAAGGTAAGTTCACTGGAAATCTGCAGATACGAGGACTTTTTTAACTGTGTAATTTGATGCTGAAAAGTCCGCATCACAGCCCTCATGGACTTTAGGATTTCATAACACAACACTATGCACTCACATGAACGTGCCTGTAGTCTCAGAGTCTGTAAGTGAGGTTGGTATTGATCCATACTTTGTTTTATTTAAGAGCAAGAAATCTAAAGATGGCAGAGAGGCAGCTGTAGACAGTGATCCCTCTAACAGCACCATGGTGAACTTTGACATGTGGAGCCATTTTCATTTTGAAGAGTTGAACTCTGGAAAATCCTCAGATATCTCTGAGAATTTGTTGCACAACTGTGGCTGTCCCTGAAGGCAACATGATGAATATTTCTGATAAACTGAAATTCAGGCACAAAGTGGGACGTGACCAAGCACTAAAAGAACAAAATATGTTAAAAGGACCTCAACTTAACCACCATAACACAGTTAGCCTTTCATGAGACGCATCAGCCTATCAGATGTACAAAGAATTAGCAGAGGATGTCACATATACAAGTAAACCACCGGTTCTCAAACTGAGGTCCTTGGCCTCTGTTGGGGGATGGATGATTCTGGGGGCTCAGTCTTTCTCTGATACCAGAGGGGCTTATCTGTAATGGTACGGTGGTGTGCAGATCAAAGTGCTCCACACATTACTTACAGTCAGACAGAACCAGTGTAGCTTACATAAAAATGCTGAAGAACAAGAACAATTGATAATTGCATGGATGTAAGAGAATTAACCTAGACTATTTTAGTACCTAATTTGCCCACAGCAAAAACAGAAGTAGGGAGTAAAACCTCATTCATGAATTTGTACAAAATAAAAAAAACCTTTCAAATTAAGAGGTACAAAACCTTACAAAGGATTCAGATGTTCTGACTATGTTCAGAGCATGTTTGTCCTGAGGGGAAGTTTATAACCTTTAAGACACATAACACAGTGAACTCAGATATATCACCATTTTCCCTTTTAATAAGAAAGAAAATCCACCAGGTGGTGGATGCTCATTTTCTAGTCCATTTCACAGTAAATTGTACTGCAGCTTAGTGAATGTGTAGTCAGATGGTGTCATAATTTGCTATTTCCTTATTCCAAACGATCTGTGAGCCTGTGATATTTTTCACTAAGGTTGAGGAAAACTGGATAGGAAAGGACTTTATATCTGACAAAGAGGTAAAGTTGAGGGGGGTCTCAAGCCTGCTGGATCTGCCTGATTGCATATCTATAATCAAGCAGATAAATCTTACAAAGCTTTAAGCTGGAACGATTGAGCATGGTCTGCAAAGCCACTGTCCAATCAGTTTCCTTTGAGGAGCTGGATGGGAATTATGAGCTTGATGATGGCGAGAAGTGGCTGCAAGCCTATAAACAATGGCACCTCCGAGAATAGTATACATGTTGTCTGCTATAGTGTCAGTTTAATAAAAACTGGACAAACACCACTTCATTAAATGAAGAACTATGATGAAAACATCTCTACATGAGGAAGATATTTACACTCCTCTGCTGGCAGGTTTCGTTTAGAGTTTGCCATACAAATTGCCTGGTGTTATGTACTTTTACTCTGCGGCCTACTGCATCATCTCATTGGCCTGTGATAAATGTGACTGACAGAATAATTGTCCAATCACCTTACATGTTTTTGAATGGTCCTGCCCCAAACCCTTATATGGACAAATGTGCAGATGGACTAGTGAAAGATATCCTGTCGAGTATGCAGAATGGTCCATCTGGTGTGTCATATCATATTAGCCATGCCAATAATCATGCATAACTCCAACCACTGATCCAATCAATGCTGGTTATAGAGAATTCACCCCCGGTACAGTGTGGGGACATAAAGATATAAATTATTCTGACTAAAATTGTTCTTGGAACCAGGCTGTGAAGCTGTCTACTTATACTGGAAAAATCAGCATGTGAACATGGGGTGGGTGCTCCTGCAGTCAGCCTCCAGTGCACACTTGTGGGGTTGCAGTATATCTCACTTTCCCATTGGCTCCCTTTTATAGAATTGGAGATTTCAGCTTTAGGGAAATTGTGTTTAATAATTATAGTGTAAATTAACATCATAATAGTTGTGGGGTTTTTTTTGCCTCAGTGAAGCAGCCATAACCCTGTTCCTTCTTGAATAAAATAGCTTCTGCTTGTTCGTGTGACATTTAAAAGTTAAAACACTGATTACAAGTTGCAGTTTTCTATCAGTTATAATCAGTGTGCACTAGTGAGGAGACCTTTTGAGAATCATTTGATTTATGTGCTGCTTCAATAAATGGTTTATAAAATACAGAAAAAAGTAATCATACAGTCAGTGGGTCAGGGCATTAAACAAGTAAAATAGATGTTGAGCAAAAGCAGATTGCAGTTTGAGTTCCTCTTAATTGCTTTAAAATGCTGTTTGGCATTTCACTCCTCTTACCACTTAATGCATCTGAAGGAGCTGCAGACGTTTTTTTCCTCCTTCTTAGATCGAATTCAGCTATTTAGAAAAAAAATATCCGTGGAATATCTCTGTTTTAAATGCTCATTTTTAAGCTGTGATAAAAGGCTGTATAGATCAGATGTAACCAGCCTGCATCTACAGAACGTAAAACTGTGATTTGGCTGCTTCTTTAAACCCCAGACAGATTTTACGAGCTCAGTGAGGGGTCACAACAGCAAACACTTTTACTTTATGTTTTTTTATGACTCCACGTTCACTCTGCAGATTCCAGCACCTCTTTGTCTGTGTGCAGGGCTTTTTTTAATCTCTTGCACAGTGATATGAATGTCACACAGGCTGCCCTGCATGTTTAGCTTTCTGCTCCTCAGGTGATCAGTGTTAGAGATTCTTCTGTGGTACCTGCCATTGTTTTTACTGTCTCTGTGGAAAGGTCACACAGGCCAAAAAGTCACTTCTCCTCCTGTTCTCTTTGCCATCTTGTTGATTAATTATCCAGCATCATCACATCCAGAATCATTAGGATTTCCTTGTGCATTGAACTGCAATATGTCTTCATCATTTAGTAATCTGCAGCGCCTCACAGCACAGCTGCAGTGCAGGCGACCTTGAGCGCCCCGGCTTTTATGGCGGTGATGGGTGTAAATGAGAAATGTTCTGCAGTTTTTCTGTTTTAGAGGCTCGTCACATTCTGTTTCTCTCTCTTCTCTCCCCTTTTTTTCTGACACCAGTGGGATTTCACCGGCATCTCTGGGTGCCTCTGGGTGTTTGTCTGGACCCTCTTTTCGTTTGGACTACTCTGTGCCATCCTTCGAACGCAGGTAGATCAAAAAGACACTGTTTACACCTGTGTTCGCTGTAAGGACAGGTTGGAAATGAATTTCTAGTCAGTACATACAGACTCACAGTGTTTTATCCTCAGGATGTCCCAGCAGTGACCTGTGTGTTCAGCAGACTGTAAAGAGGACAGCGGAAATGCACAGATCTCACACTGATGTATTTAAACCTACAGCGCTGTCTGAGATGCCTGCTTGTGTTTAAGCCTTAAGCAGAGAACAAACAGAATTGAGCTTCACATTGATTAAAAAAAGCTATTTTTACACATCAGCAAATGAAATGGAACAAACCATAAAGACTGTTTTCTCAGACCAGGTTGTTTGCACCTATTCTCAGCGTTTGAGGTTGTGTTTTCTGCAGAGAATTGTTACAGTGGATAGAAAAGCAGATGCTCACTTTCATTTGACTGCAGTGTTCATTTTGCAGCTGTTGTACGTGAAGTCGCAGCCCTTAAATGAAAGTTTGTAAAACTTTGTGTCAGACTTAAGTTATTTTTGCCCTTTAAAGTTTGGTCAGGTTTTTATCAGAGGGAAACTCCGTTCATTCACTTAAAATATTTAAAGGGATAGTTCAGTGTTTTTGAACCGGGGTTGTCTTGGGTTTATTTCATTGATGAACATTCAACTGCAGAGATTTTGATTAACTCGCCGCCTGTAAGGAGAGAACCAACACAGACGTTCAGCTGTACGTATATTGCTGCAGATGGGGCCAAGAGCTCTGCAAAACTTACGAAATTCAAGGTGAAAACAAACTAAAACCAAAAAAAAGAAAAACAGTTTTAAGGTGATTGCTCACTCTACTGAACACACTTACGATGCTATACTTTTGTGTTAACAAGCTCCTTTGTTTTCATAACATTTCTGTAATGTGCCAGTTTAGCCACCATGGCTAATTTTCAACTGTGGTTCCTGGGTTAGCACATGCAATCCATTTAGCATGTTTGCCTTCATGAATATGCATAATACATGCAGATTACCAGAAATATAATACTGGGAAGAGGAGATGCAAATGTAATCATTTAGCACCCACAATCTGATTTATAAAACCCAAAACTGATTGCGCTCTGTGTTTTTGCGTCTAAATTTAGTACGTTTGAAAGGCAGGTGCAAGCTGGCACAGCGTTATGCATACCTCGCTGTGGCTATTGTTGCAAGAAATATGGGTCGCATTAATCTAATATTATCGACAATGACCAGATTTTTTCACGAATGACGGAAAGATTTGGAGGCTGTCTGTCATTATGATGGACTGGAAAAAGAGGGATGGTCCAGTGTGCTGTCATACTCATGCAAACACAAGCATAAAGTAAACCCTCTCTGTTTTGCGCTCTTAATACATCGTGGCGGAGGTCCTTTAACCTGTGTAAAA
Source organism: Cetoscarus ocellatus (assembly GCA_037902135.1). NCBI lineage: Eukaryota > Metazoa > Chordata > Actinopteri > Labriformes > Labridae > Cetoscarus > Cetoscarus ocellatus. The sequence goes on from JBAMNC010000650.1 coordinate 769,726, forward strand.
AAGATCCCCTTCATACCCAAAATCACTCCGTTTGTCACTCAGAGCTGACTGCGTCATAGTTTCCACACACTGACAGCTGGTTTAGGAGCAGTCAGTGCGGAAAAAGGACATTAGGATAAACGTTCAGTCTGTGTGTGTAACTGTAAGACTGCTCTTCACATGAGAGGATATTGGTGATGAAGCTGTTTACCTATGTGAATGCTGTCATGTTTAATTGAAATCAGAAAACTAAATTTAAAAATGACGGATAAAAATATGGCATGAGGGAAAAATGACAAACTTGTCCGTCAAAATGACAGACAACAAAAAAGTTTACGGCAACCTCTGGTCAGAAATAAAAACAGTAGAGACAAATCATCTATCCAGCAATGACAGTTTTGCTGAATGCTTTTCACAGATGGTTTCCCATTTCTTCAGGCAACACAGAGATGTCTCTGCTGGAGATCACCAGTGTGTTTATTTGCTTCAAACTTCATTTTCAGTTTACAGCCACTCTGCTCTCCCAAACTCTCCATGGTGACAGCTGGTAGCACACGCAAAATCTTCATTTAAAGAGGGCGGTCCATGCCTGTTATCAATAGCGCATACAGTCATAGTAGATCACTCGCAACACGCCCACTAATAGCACGTGCAATTTTTTAGTTTGCACACGCAATTTAGCACTCATCATTTGGGATCTTAGTAGATTAAAAGCAAGACAGCAGTAAGTAAAACAAATGCTAAAACAGAGGAGCGGTATCATAAAGAAGCACAAAAGCACTTAAAAACAGACCAAGGCCTATGATATACAAAACATGATATTTAAAACAGGACAACAACATAAAGAATATAACAAAGCATGATTCAGTCACAGATTGTGGTCACATAATTGTCTTTTAGAGGATTTTTAGTTGATTTTGAATGAGTGGTGTGTTTCACAGTTGTCAAAGTCCCAAAAGTAGTGCCAAAAAATAAAAGGGTTTTTTTAGCAAAAAAAGAAAGGCATTGTCAATGTGTGAAGTGAGGCAAACAATCACCCCAACACTGTTTTTAGTATTTGTTTTCACTAAAATTACACAAATAACACAGATCTCTTATTCCCATCAGCAGCATTGTACCGCTTAGCTTACATAACAGTTCTTTCCTTACAGGGACGGAGAATCTGATATTGAAGTCATCCTTTTACTGCCCAATTCAAAAATATTCAGTTTTAGGTAGGTCATTGTCCATTTTAGTCGTCACTTCAACTCAAATATTTTCTCTTTAGAGTTATTTCAAATGAACTAATGAAAATGCTGCTATACCTTAAATAAGGGACCTCTCCTTATAGGGTGCTTTCACGCCAAGTTGTATTCATGATTCTAAATGACTCGGATTCTGTCTGATCTAATAAAAATGATGATCTGTCCAAATATAGATTGGACATTTGAACGCATTGCCACTCCAACTGAAACCATGACTCATTTGGTTGGTAGATTAATTATCTAATGTTCCGCAGTGCAAAGTGCAATCAGCAGTTATGGTAATTTGTTTGTGTATGCAGTGGAGAAAGCACACTGTAACTTAACAGCTGCATTTCTTTGACAATGCTGCCATGAGGTTATGAAACAAACCGAAGGGCAATGCAGTGTTAGGTTATTTTATTACTTGAATCAAGGCAGGGTGTGGAAGCACTGTAGGTGGATGGAGTATTCTCTTCTGTAGGTTAGTCTTCATTGATATAAACACCCTTATTGATACCTAGATGAAAAAGTCTTTGTTGTACCACCAGGGGTGCTGCTAGGAATTGTGGGTCCCATCAGAAGATGCCACATTAGACCCACCACCACAGCATAAACCATTCTTGCATAGTTACTATAGCCACTTCTCCATTTTTCATAAAAGAGCTGACAGACCACTTTAAACTCTCTGCTTACTTTATCATCTAAACTAGGGGGAACCAACAGGGTGCCTGTGAGGGACTTTAAAAAAAAAAAAAAAAAAGACATAGAGCTTAAGACATAGCCATTCTTTTAGTTTGAATTATATGTTTTAAAAAACAAATCATACCTATATCAATTCAATTTATGCATTGATATACCAACCAATCTACATTTTTAAATAAATATCCAAACACACTGATGGCCTCTTCAGGCTCTCATGGAGAATAACTTTACAACAAAAACAAGAAAGTGAATCAATTATATCAGTGAAAAGTAAAAGCAGTTGTCTTTCATAGCAATAAAAACACATATGGAAAAAGAATGATACTACAGATTTAAAAATATCTTAATGTCCTTACTTTTCTCTACCATATGTCCCCCAGAATACAATAGTCTTTTAAGACCTTGGGCTAAGACAACCAAGGAGTTTTTTTTTCAACATTACGATGAGAAGAACAAAAAAATGTATATATTTCATAGGTCTAAGGGCCCCTGGAAGTCATGGACCCTTAGACATCCCAATTCTTACCTCACATACATCATCCCAAGAAACGATTAGTGTTTTAGGAATAATTGATGAAAGGAGAACACAAGGAATCTCCAAAAGAACTCCTTTTGCTTTATTAAATTACTAGGAAAATAAACACATGAATGTCTGACAGCTCACCCCTAATATTGTAGTTTTATTTTAGTTTTAGTCTGGTAGACTAAAGCTAAACGTGCATTTAGTCAGCATTTTTATCATGAAATATATTTATTTTCAGCTAGTTATAACTCTTTTTAGTCATGGGAAATAAGTAGTCAACTGACATTTGAATGATAATTTTTAATAATGAAATGAACACTGCTCTACTGATCAGGCTGAATAACTTTTCCCTCATTTACTTATTCTTTTATTCTTCAGCATACCATATCATCTTAATCAGGGCCAATTTAAAACATGAGCAATGGTTAAACCGAGTTTTCAGAGCGATGTTTTCACACTGTTGGCTGAATAATAACCACGTATCAGTCCATTATGTTGCTGAAAGCCTCTCCTCACATTATGTTTTATGTGTTATGTTATGTTTTCTCCAACAGTATCTTCACATCGTCTATGCCTGCCTGGGAACCTTACTGTTTTCTTTTGTAAGTTCACACAGACTCAAACAATGCAGCACAAAGTCTTTCATCACTAACAGACTGAAAAGAGTTTTTTTAACATAGTCTCATCTGAGAAGGTTTAAAGTGAAGCTAAAGTATGTTATGTAAGGGCTGAGCAGCCTTCCTCCTCTGTCTGTCACAGTAGTTAGTGTACACAGAGAGACTCTAACGTCCCCTTGCCCTTTAATTTCAATTATGCACAGCTTAACAGCAGTAGGCTTCATTTTCACAGCCACCTCTCTGCTTGCCTTTGGCATTAACAGCAAATGTTGTGACCCATCCCGTCAGCCAGTGGAACAAACTGCGAATGCACACGGGGGCTGATGGGGCTGTCAACAGCAAGTCACAACTTATTTTCAGCTGCTCAGCTCTCGACTACACGATTATTTACACGGCCTGTTTATCTGCGCAGTCGCCCCTCTTCCCTCAAAGATAAGAAATACTGTCCATGTTTTCTTTCAAAGCGCTTCTTGTAACCAGCTTCCTGTCTCTTTCATCACACAAACGCTGCTGCCTTCAGACGTCAGCGCCGAAGCATCTCATCTCATTCTGTCTCTTCTCTCACCGCAGTACTTGGTATTTGATACCCAGCTTATCCTTGGGGGAGCAAAGAAGTATACAGTCTCTCCAGAAGAGTACATCTTTGCTGCTCTCAACCTGTATTTGGACGTCGTCACCCTGTTCCTCTTTCTGCTGCAGCTCTTCAGCCACTGCAAGTGACACTTGACCTCTGTGACACCCTCATGGTAAAACCACTGACGTCAATGAATATCCTACCGAAAAATCACATCATATCAGCAATCTGTGATCCTTTTTTTTAGCTGTTTTTCTAATTTTGTTTTTTTTTATACAGCACTGAAATGTGTTTCTATCCAAATGTTAAATTTATTCAAGAAAAACATCCTGCATCTGGAGAGTTTAAACCAAAAGGTCTTTAGACAACCATGTAGGTGGGAATGTCATTTGTCCTGATGTTTTGGTGCTGCTTTAAGATGATTTTTTTTTTTCAACTAGGATCCAAGAAGCTGGACTCACTCCAATAAACAAAGACAAAAAAAATAAATAAAATAAACATCTGTCTTGTTCAGCACTGCCATACAAACAGGGCTCTGGGTTTTCTTTTGTCTACAATACAAACTGTGATGAAAAAGATTATGGTGGCGGCCAAAATCTACAACTGACCCTTTATCAAGCCCCACCCTTTACAGTAAGTGATCTATCAAGCTCCGCCTTCCTTAGTAACCGTTACCAGGTTAGACAAACTCTGTAGTAACTGGCCTGTCCTTGGGGGGGGGGGGGGGGGGGGGCACCCAACTGCCCACACAGAAAAGCCCTGATTGACACAGGGCTCGAACCAACAAGCCTGTTGCTGTGAGAAACGTGCACAACCTGCTGCGCCACCATGCCACCCATCAAAAAGTGTATTTTGAATAAAAAATATGTGTATATATATATATATATATATGAAGAATGGTATTTGATTTTGAAATAAAGTGTGGTTAAAGTTGATAGAGGATGGACCATGTCTTTGTAAACCATCGGCCCTAGAAAGCCTTCCCTCTTTCGCTCGCTCTTGAACGGCCTTGCCCGGCACTAGTGTTTTCCCCTTCTTCTAGGATGGTGACCCATCAACCCCATCAGCCTGTCTTAACCTACCAGCATTGTAAAGGTCACAAAATACTTTTTTCTTAAGAAAATTACATAATTTATGCGCTTTTTAAAAATTTCAGCAGAACATGAACATGTCATACGGTTTTATCGTCTGGTTCGGCCGAGTGAGAAAGTGTCGGCACAATTCACCAAGACCACCTCCACCCCTGACAGACACTGGGTTCTATACATTTTTGCTTATCAATGACAAAAAAAGACAGATTAAAACTCAACACAAAGTTTATTGGCATCACACGTCAAACATTTTTTTCATACAAAGAGGGAATGTATCAAGTATAGACTATGAAAGTGCAAATAGCATTTCAAGGATTAGTTGCTTTACAATAGAAAATCTCATTGAGTTACAAAATGTTTGAAAATAAATCACCTGGAATTAGAGGTGAAAAAAAGTAAAAATTCCATTAAATCTTGAACCCTTTTCAGGTTTACAGTTTACTGTAGCACAACAAAGGGCAGCACGGGTCATCCCCTCTGTTTTACCAACTTAACATTAACCAATGAAGTTAGCTCCACTAACCGTATGGCACTCACAGTTTAACAACTTCAAGACACTTTTCACACCATCACTATCTTCAGTTAATGTGGCTCTGAGAGTCTGCTTAAAATGGTCATTTACTTTAAATACTTAAAACTCACAAAGTTAAACACTGATGCGTGTGTTTCATTTTCTAAGTGTTACACACATTTAGGGATGGGAATCAAAATCCAATCACAGTTGTAAATCAATGAACACTAGCTTAAAAAATCAATATCATTTATCTGTCTGCTTAACAATTCCCTCATCAATTCCTGCCACTTTCTTCCGTGGGGTTGCAAATCATGGGCGGGGTATTTCCAGCAACTCCACGATACGATTCTTATCCCAATACATAGGCTGTGATAGAATTGTGATACATGTAACTTATCGACATTGATGTCTTGTACAGAATTCCAGACAACTTTTATTCTGAAAACTAAAACAGCCAGTATAAGATTTAAAGGGTCCAGCAAAACTTCGGGGCTTCAGGGATCTCAGGAGTAAATGAAGATTCTGAATGTGCCGTGCATTGTGACCTTTGGCTTCTGCATTATGGATGATATTCTTTTAAAACTGCCGTCACAGCATTTGGAGCTGTATTGATTCTATTAAATCTGTATTGATAAACGTATCAGTGAGGAATGAGTGATAAAATTTTGTTGTATTGATTTTTTTTGAGCACAGGCCTAGGGAGAGGCAGCCAGAGAAACGACAGCAAAGAAGTCAAAGATGTGATCATGGCAGACAGGAGACAGGTGGTCAAAGCTTTGGCTTAATTTGACAAAATATGACGCCAACTGCACAACATCCAGTGTCTGTGGTCTGCATTTTGATGCAGCACAGCACTTAAGATTAGGAGTGGCATGTGTTTAACCATGCTGATCCTGAAAATCTGTGAATGATGACTTTCCCACACAGAAAATCCACAGGAACTGATAAGGGAATCAATAAATAATTGAATACATGAGCAGAACTGATAATGGCATCCATATCAATTAACACTTATGAATTCCCATCCCTATACATAATCCATTTTATTTAATGGATCTAATTCATTTTAAATAAAAACTTCCTCTGTATTGCAACTTATCTCATTTTTTAGTGTCATCTGGTCAGATATATGTCTCACACACACAGCAGGTGAACTCTTTCCAAAGTCAATACAGCTATTTTTAGTTTTTAAACCACAGACAAAAAAAAAAAATCAAAATGAAGGGCTAACAGCCTTCTGCACAAAAACATAAAAATTAAAACTTTTTACTCAAAATATTTGGAAAATGATTTTAAACTTGGACATTAACCATTACCTTTTCTTATAAAATCAGTGTTATCCATCACATAATACCACGAGATCCAACTAAAAGCCTCATGCTACAATTACTTCAGATGGAAAAATGAATCCGTATCTCATGTTTCACACTATACGAGAAATAAGTTTAAGGTAACAGGTGTGTGTTTAGTTTACACTGTAAATAATGTGTAATTAGCACTCAGAATAATGTTTGAAAAAAGACTGAATAATGGTGACTGACATAAAGGCACTGACTCTCTAACCACGTAGAGAAACTGTTTCAAAGACACAGACTCCCCGAGTGTTTGAGATGTAATTCACATTCATGAATTCTCCTGCAGGGCTCTCCGAAGGCTTCACTTAGTATATTACACTTAAATAAGACCCACAGATAAATTACAGTGACTCCTGCTTGATTAATTACTTCACCAAAGTCTGAAATTGATTGCCTGATTATCTATTTCACCAGCCTTACCTGACGTATATAAACAAGAGCACTCTCTGTCTACTTTGCATGTCAAGCTCACACCCAGCTGCAGCTCAAACATTAATTTAAAAAAGTGAAGCTAAAGCGAGAGATTCAGGATGGAGTGAGCTGGATGACACTGAGCAGCCCCTCTGGGCCTGTCAGCGCTTCTCCTTGCTGACGATCAAAAGACATTTCCCATCGGAGGTGTGTACGGATCGAGGCTTTGAGATGAAAAACCAGTCGAGTCAATCTGGAAATGTTTTCAGGCAGGCCACTGGCTCTTCATTTGAATATGTAATCTCTATTGTATAGTGAGAATGTTTCACATAATCAAGTACACGGTCCTGAATTACAGATTTACGCAGCACATTACAGCTCTCAGATTTGAAAAACACCACTCAGCCGCAATCTCAAATAAAAATATGGCTCGAGACGTTCACATTGGAGTTGGGCAGAGTCATTGAGATTGTAATAAGCAGGCACAATTTGCTTTAAAGGATCCACTTGGTGACTGCAAATTGTGCTTTTGCTAGTCAGTGTTTGGCACCTTTGAAGTAGGCAGATTTGGACAGGAGTGAGAAAGTGCTTCCCAGCCCGTGCCCCACAGGTTTGAAGCAGGAGCAGAATAATAATCTCCTCATACGTACAGATGAATAACCTCCATCAGACCTGATTCACACACATACAGTAGGCTTTTACTCCAGTGGTAAAAATATAATACCTGCACTATGCACAAGTCTCTAAATCTCCCCTAAAGGGATTTCAGAAAAAAAGCTACTTATTTAGATTTCTATCAGCAATCACTGGATCAATATAAAAAACTGTCTTCTCTCCTTCAGTTAGTTCTTTCTTTCTACAATAGAGTATGCACTGAGTTCACAATTTGTGCACCAAACTGGCAGTTCCACCTGCTGAGTAGCAGAGAGCAACATCTAGTGATTGATATCGGGGGTTGGAAACAGTGAAACACTGTAATTCACCTGAAAAGTGATGTGGTTGAAGTGCTTCTTAGCAGGCCTAATTATTTCTGATTATGTTTATTGCAGAAAATGAATACTCCTTGAAAAGTTTGAACATGTTTTTTCTGTTGATTGTTTCTCCAATTTAAAGCGATAGTCCAACCCTTTTTTTTGTTTTCGTGTCTTTCCTCACTCCCGAGGCCACGACAAGCAGACAGACACCATTCTTTCGACTCTGCATGCAGTAACAAGAAAGAGGAAGACAAAGGTCACCCACTGCAAACTAGCTTAGCTCAAATGGCTGGAAGTCAGTGGGATGTTTTAGCCTGCCTCTGCCTAGAGTCGTCAGATAAACTCTCTAAACGGTCCTGTGTGCCTGCTGTGACTCATTTTTCCGCGTTATGTTAGCTTCTATTATCACCATATTATCTTCTTCTACTCCTAAACAGAGGCTTTGTTTTGTTGACCTACTTTCGCTGTAGTTTAGTGAAGTTCGTGAACGAGTCGAATCTTTTGAACGGCTCTTTTACGTGAACGATGAGAGCCGTTTTTCTTGCGAGCCATTCTTAAGTGTTCATATTCATCATTAACTGAATGCTTGTATGCTCAGTAATATAATAGTTGTAGGGCCCTAGAAAATCCATGATCACGGAATCGTGGATGGAATCATTGAATACGACATTAAAAGCAGAATTCAATATAAAAGCGGAATATCACGGAAATGGGCGACATTGTACGGAAAGGTTTTTTTTTTTTTTTTCGAATAAAAAGGAATGTATCTCTCAGGAAAATGCTCCGAGGGGTCTCTAAGGCTGGGGACAATGCACGCTCGCTCACTCCCCCCCCACCCTCATTAACAAAGATGTCGAGGTGGCTGCCTGAGACACTGACTAGTTTGGCAGAGAAGCTAAGAAACTCCTGGTTAATTCCAAAATATAGGGCAGAGCAGTTTCCCAACTGTTATTATGTGTCAGGCGATCAAATGTTTTGCAAATTTTGACAACATACTGTTGATTGAACCCATAAAGATACGTGTGTCTCGGGGTTGAATTTGTATAAAATATTAAAGACCAAATTAAAAAAAAAAAAAATAATACAAAAATGGAATATGGGAAAAACTAAAATGGAATTTGGGAAAAAAAATAACATGGATTTTATAGGGCCCTATAGTTGGTGCAGCATCACAGCTTCATCTTCATTATAAACCTGACGTTGCGGATCCAGATGTTTCCATAACATCAGCTGAGGATCTAAACGGATACTTTTCAGTTGAATAAAAGTGTTGGGCCAGATACTTTCCTCTGATTGCTGTTTCCACTCAATTGCCTGGAACTCCTCTCACTTGTGCTAACTGTGACGTCATGTGCATACCCAACATACAGTGAACACAACAAACCACTCCAACTGCAACTCTAGTCTAAATTCTTCTGTTTTTCTGCAAACACATTCTTCATTCTGTTTACATTCCACCTGTAACACTACGACAAATCCCTCACTTTGATTACACATCTTTAGTGTTTTTTTTGGGCTTCTCTCAGCCAATCACTTCATACCAAGTGTATTTGCTCCTCCCACTCAGAGGAGCTGGTGCTGGGCAACTGGTCAGCGACAGAGTCACACTGTGGCGTGTCGATGTGGCACACTTTTGACCCTCTCCTCTCCAAGTGCTCAGTGCTCGCATCCAGGTTGGCCATGTAAGGTATTGGCGTTGCGTCCACACCCACCAGGTCTAACTGCGTCGGCCTCTCAACGACCGCACACTCCTTCTCCTCCATCTCGGCCCGTCTCTGAGGGCAGAAACCCACCTCTGACATCACTTCCTGAGGTTTCCTGCTGTCAGGTGGGATGATCCCAGCTTTGTCCTCGCCCTGCAGGCCCCCTTCTCCTCCACCTGCATGTGTGCCGAGGTTTGAGTCAGTGTCAGAGGAGGAAGAAGGGACAAGGGTGATACCTTGAGGATTCATGTCATGGAACCACGCCATGATGTTGCCCAGCAGGTTAGCATTTGCCACTAATGCAGAGGAGGATGATGGGTCATGGCTGCCGCATGTGTTGGAGTCTAACGTGTCAGTGGAGGAGGAGAAGAGGCCTGTGGAGGAGTTGCTGCCACCTGGAGCCACAGGTATGGGCACAGACGCCCTGTAGGCTCGGTGGTGAGTGTCACAGTGCTGCACAGAAGTGTGAACACCGGCAGAGGTGGAGTACTGGCTGCTGATGTTGATGTTACTGAGCCTGGCCAAGTTATCTCCCAACTCCAGCAGTTCAGAGCTGCTCAGAGACGCTCTGGGGAGGATGTCTACACCTGGAGCGCTCTGTTCAAGCCTGGAGGGCAGGGAGGTGCCTATAGCACCCAGTGAAGCCTCATGGGACAGGCCATCGAGGTTTGATCCAGTCCCTGTCATCCCTGACTCCTGAAGGGACAGCTGAATGGCCAGGAGGATGTTTGGGTCATCATCGTCCAGAGAACCCAGACCCTGTGAAAAAAATACACAAAATACAGAGTAAGCGCTGCAGACTGAATCGATATATTCTGCTACAGTGCCGGCAGGTTTTTTCACCTGCAGCTCAAGTCCAGCCCTAACACTTACAGCTAAGGAAAGTTCAATCAGCAACATGTTAAAGTGCAAAGGAAACGCGCTGAGATTCATCTGCAGACAAGAAAGATAAAAGTTATAGCAGGTTTTAAAAGAGTGCCTACTGTGGAAGCTTATTTTGTTTTTATTTTATGGCTGTGGTGTTAGGTCCATCCCCGAGTGTTTTCCCAATCCAGTCTTTTTCTTCTTCTACAGATCTAATAAATACACATTTTGACTGAAAAAAACATCATCATTATTATTATTATTATTATTATTATTATTATTATTATTACTATTATTATTATCATCATTATAATGTCTTACTAATAGTGCTCAGCCCTAGTTTGGAGATATATGCATAACAGATCTCGTCCAATACGCCCACAGACACTGATCTATGTCGTTGTAGTCTACCAAAAATAAAAGCCTTACTTTCCAAAGAGAGTGGAAGTTCACCAACAGGCTTCATGTATCAGAAAAGATAAAATAAAAAATGCATTGAAAAAAAAAAAACCCTCAATATAACATGTACATAATCAAGCTACATGTACAATACCCAAAAAATACAACACCATTCTTATTTTATGTATGTTGGATTGACACAATTTAAAAATTATTACTAAATTGACAGAGAACCTAAATCCCTGTGACTCACTGCTTTGTCTGTAACCAGTGAATCATAATGTTGATCATTCTGCCCTTCATGCTGTCTCTCTCTTTTTGTCTTTCTCTTTAAAGCTGCAGCTTTTGTTTAGATATGTGACTGCACTATGTCTAATTTTCTGTCACAACTTTGGTGTTTTAGTCCATTTGAACTGAAGTGATTTAAAGAAAAAGAATCTAAATTATCAAGAATGTTGACACCCTTTTTGTGAGAAGCTTTTATTTCATTGCGGTTTTGTTTTTCAGAGCAACCCTAATGAGTTTATTCTCATTCAGATTTTGACCTACAGTTACTTCTCACACTAAGATCAAATAACTAATCATGTTTCCTCACCCCTGAATGTCAAATATGGATTCAAATTTGCATCTTTTGTGTAACTGCAGTGTGCATAAGGAAAACGGCTGCAAGTTTGGAAAAAATTCTAAGGACTGCATTTACACAAAAAAAGAGAATTTTTTTGTCAGCCCAGAATTAAAAGGCTTCGGTGAATATGATGTGGAATAAAGTCCGTCAGACATCATTTCAGTGAGACTCACACTAAAACTTTTTGGGGAGATTGTTAGAGAAGTCTGAAAGCCTGAGACTGTAATAGCTACTGTGCACTCACCATCAGAGGACCTTGTCTCCGCCCAACTCCAACGTCCTGCGTGTCTTTGTAGAAAAAGAAATCGACAAAAATGCCCACAGTCAAAACGCTGCCATTAAACAAAATCTCCATTACAGCACTTGGACAGCAATAGGCCATAGCTAATTACCACTTTTAGCAAAATCATTATCATTTCAGTGAACACAGCAAAATGATCAGGTAATAACAAGCTGACAAAGTTTTAGCCTGCAGCTTTATCACAGGAAATTCAATAATTCACAATCTTTATCTGAAATCAATTAATCCTTCTCTGGCAAAACAGAGACTGGCTGTAAAACTGCAAACTCTGTCCATCTTTGATTGCAATGCAGCCAAAACTAAACAGAACAATGAGAGACAAGAACAATGGATTCAAGTATTGGCTTGTTCAACCTGTTCATATCTAACAGAAGCCAACATTTTGGCATTTTAATGTAGTTGTCCCAGATTGATGGATGTTGTGTAAAATGTAAAAAAAAAAATAAATAAATAATGTTTTGCATGTCCCTTACAACCTTTAGTAAATAATATTGAATAATAAATTCAATAAAGGAGAAGAAAGTTGACTTTAAAACTGACTAAGTCCATTTTTTAAACATACTCATTTTTTTTTATTTGAGGCCTGCAACATCATTCAAAAACAGTTGGGACAGGGCGAAAAAAGAAACTAAAGGAGATTGTAGATTGCTTATAGAAGAATAAATAAATAAATAAAATCTTCATCATTCCACAGGTAAGTTGGTCAATTGCTTACAGGCGATAGTACCACTATTTGGTATAAAAGGAGCACTCCTGAAAAGCTTGGGCTCTCTACGTTGAGAAAGACTGTGTGAGACTTAAGTCCAACACTTTAAGCATAATGTTCCTGGATGTGCAAGTGCGATCAAGGAATCTCTACATGTAAGGCCTGGAACACACACACAGATTTTTAAAATCTGAACTGATTTTGAAACTATGAGAGCCCAAACATGAGCACAAATAATGTCAGATGTAACAGTTTTGTGCATTTGGTGTGTGGTGTGCCACAAAAAGATAGACATATCACACCACACACCAAACAACTCACTCACCAACAACCTTGGCCTCAATTCTCACAACTTGTAATCTTCTGTCATCAAACACAACTTTTGTGTAAACAAACATGGCTGACAATATCAGGAGGAACTGAAGCTAATTGCTACCAGTGGTTAGCCTCCTTGACATCCTTGGAGGTTGCGATTTTTATCCAGCTCCTCGCCTTATCAGTCTGTTTCATGTCATTGACAGATTATGCTGTATAGACAGTCATTTTTAGCCACAATTTAACAAGGTGTTTCTCCATTTCTGACATTCGTCTAACCCTATGCTTCGCCATTACTCTTGTTAGCACGTTTGCTTCCTGCTTCAGCCATCCCACTCCCTGTTTGGCTTTGTTTCATTCCATGTGACAAAACACAGAGGATGGGCTCTGCCATCCTCCCGTCCTGCTGTACACCGCACACACGAGGATTTCTGATGGGAAATATTAAACACGTTTAATATTTAAGATCTCAAGTCCACATTCCTCTTTCTAGACAATTGTGGAGGATAAAAATACTCTTAACACAACTTTGATTATAGGAAACTCAGTTAACATCATCTTTAGGACCACGAAATAATTGGGCCTTTGCTGATTATGATCTGAAGCAGGGATCCAAGCCAAAACTTGGGCTGAATATCTTGTAGTGTGTATCCCTCCTTAGAGCAAGACAAAAATGGCCGTATAACCTCTGATCCCTCTGGCAGCACTTCATTAAAAATCAGCATCATTCTGTGATAAATATTACAATGTGGGCTCAGGATTATGTCAGAACCACTGTCATTTAACACAGTATGTTACTGAATCTGCAAATCTAAGTTAACACTTTTTCATGTAGATTTCAAGTAAAGCAAAAAACATATTTCAGCAACTTTCAACGCACTGTCTTCTTCTATGGGCCAGAGCTCACCCGAAATGTAGTGACCTAAAGAAGGAAAGAGTGCTGTGACCTGACAAGTCAACATTTTTAATTCTTTCTGGAAATAATGGCTGTGAATTCTCCTGGTTTTAAAGGCAAAGGACCATCCATCTTGTTAACAACTTGCAACTTCACAGCACCTTTGATAGTGTGCAGGTATATTAGTACCCATGGCACAGGTAACTTGCATATTTGTGCATGCACCCTTAATACTAAGAGGTATATGCTTCCACCCAGATTATATCTTTTTTAGGGACGTTCCTGCTTATTTCAGCAAGACAATGCCAAGACACATTGCACAACTTACAACAGCAAGGCTCCACAGTAAAGGAGTACCAGAGGACTGGCCTGCATGCAGTCCAGATCTGTAAACAGTGTTGTCAGAGAAAAAAGATGAAACACAGAAGTAAACACTCTACCAATTTTTTTTCAATGTGTTGCAGGCACCATTTGATTTAAACAAAAAGAGTGTATACATTTAGACTTTAAATTTGACGTCATTGTGCTGTTTTCAGTCAAATATAGGTTGAGTGGGATTTGCAAATCATTGTTTCCTGCATTTATTCACATTTTCACAAAGTTACAATTTTTTGAGCCCTTGTAAATAACCTTTCTCTCTGTTCTTTCATTTCTTTACATTTGTCTACTCTCAATTGTGAAAACAAAATACTAAACATCCGAAGAAACCAGTGTAGATAGATAATCTTGGAACAGGATTACTTCATAAAGAATTGAATAGTAGAAGTGAACAGAATTTATGCACGTCAAGCTCTGAGAAAAAAAAAACTCCACAAACTGAGGTCCACAAATGGGAGAGGTTATCCTGTGTGTCCACTGTAGCGTACCGGAGGTGTTGTCACTAGGGTCATCAGGGTCTGGTGTGTTGCTACGGAGACTGGCCATGTCACCCCGCCTCCGCTGCCTATGTCTCCTTCTGTACTGGAACTCTGCATACTCCTTAAAATAAGAAAAGTCACTTGTTCAACCATTACAACACATCATTAGTTGACACACGTGTATCCACTCTGAGCTCTAATCATAAACACGTTGCTTTCTGAGCAGGAAATGCTGCAACATATTAATCTGAGAGCTACAAGTACATACAGTGTTTTTCTTGATTCACAACAAAGTTCTTTGTTTTAAACATTAAATAGGTGAATAAGTAGCAGGACTGCAGTATGCATTAAAGATGATCTGGGTTTTCTTTCCAAGGAATGATCAGCACCAATAAAGTGATTCTGACTCTTTTATCTGCAGAGCAAACCTTTATTAGACTTTAGTCAAGTCTGAATCTGAGATGAGCACACACACTGGAGGAGGATAAAAAATGAAGCAACACAAAGATCAAAAGTTGAAAATATTTCTAAGGATATTCTTGGACTCATTTCAAAACAAATCAGAAAAAAATCAAAATGGACGTGTTGTAGATAAAAAAGAACAAAAAAACAAATACATTAAATTATATAATATGTATATTTGAAAATGGTGCTGTATGTGTTAACATATGCAAGGGCTTGATTTAAAGTAGCAAGGGAATAAGAGTAAAATGCAAAGTGCATCCACCAGAAAATGATGGAATTTAAAACATATCTTATGCATTGCAACCCCAGCTAACCTCTTAGATTAAGGAAAGAGACATCCACTTGCACTTGTCAAGATTAGTCAGATTAAATGCATCCATCCAATCCTTGAATCCATCAAGGATTATACACTTCAAATCCTGTTGATCCTTCACCTAATGGATGGACTGACTTGGTTTGCTAATTTCTGATTCAAAGTCAGCTGAGGTAAAGTGATAAGTAGGGTCATTCATCATGTGATAGCTTGTCTTTTCCTATGTTCTATATTTCCACTATATCTTCCATAAAAATCCATTCAACCCATTAGACGATAGCCTGACGTGATCAGACTGGCATACTCTTCTGTCTCTAATTATTTATTCATTTATTTTTTTTAGTGGGATAGCACAGATGATGGAAATATCTAATTGACCTTACTAGGGTAATTACCCTGTCCCATTTTCTCATCTGTCTACTTTTAATGGGCTTTTGAGGGCCTTACAGAAATTTAAGAAAATCTGTAAAAGCATCAGACTTCGCAGAAATTGTGTATGTTCTTAAAAGGGTTTAGGGGAAAATCAACACAACCTAGTTTTGCCACAGTTGGAGTGGCAATAGTATATCCATTAACAGCCCTCAAGTATTTTTATGTTTTATACATCAATTTCCAAAATTATGGTGCAGGTGAGGTCGGCATTGTGCTGGAAAGAGCTGTAAGAGTTAGTAAGGCAGCACAAGAGAGAGACAACAGGAGTGCACAGTAGCCATTTAAATCTATTCTGTGGACTTGCTAAAGGGACATAAGTGATGGACATGGCACACAGGGTTTTGTAAGGAGTCACAGATGAGAATAAGATAATGTGGAAATACGGCTCACCTCACTTAGCACCACTTATGGAAAGCAAAAGCCAATGACCACAAAGCTAGTGCTTAGCTAACCCTGCTGAAAACCCACCTAACACTTGACATGCTTAGCTTGTCAAAGCTGCCTTAAAATTCTACGTGAGCTAAAAAAAAATGAATAAATAAGGAACAGCACAAACCATCACTAACTATATGCCTCACCATGTTGTGGAAAACAAAGAAAACTAAGATGTTTGTTACATGTTGGTTGAAGCCTGGGAGTGTGCCTCCGCCTCAGTATTATTTCAAGGCAACAGCAGTACTGAAGCTCTACAGAGCAGTGAAGGTAAATGTTGAGGAGAGGCTGAGCACAGTGGAGAAGTTCATTAACTTGCACAGACATCAGTCTGAGTTTTACTCCTGTTTTAAATAAAACTGACTGAAGAGACATGATTACATGAGATATGTTTGTCATGGAATTTCACAGAATTTGTTTTTTTGGGGGGATTTAAATGCAGTCAAGGAAATGTAAATCACAATATGTTGCAATGTTTAGAATCACAATACTTAGCATACTGCAAAATATTGAGACTCGGTATAAAATCAAATCTGGACTCAAGTATTGTGATAATATCATACCATGGGGCCACTGGTGATTCCCACCTGTATTTCTGTGTGTCCAAAACACTCATTCAGGATTGCCTCAATAGTACTCCCTACAGTTTTTCAAGTTAAAGCAAAAATGTGTAACTTTTCAGTCTTAAATAATAGGTGATCTAATTGTACAATAATGATCAACTGGGAGACTGCCATCAAGTCTTTTCTTTTGTCATCTTTTTTTTAAGCCTCTGCCAGTAGAGACTGCTAACAGACTTCATTTTAGCATGGTGTGTGTACTAGACCTGTTAAACCATGCACATTTCTTGCAAGTGAACTGCTGCTTAAGTTACACAGTGCTGAAAGCAGGCAACCAGGCCTTTGTAGCATTGTGATGGACAGCATTCTCACAGCAGAGATTTATAATGCTGTTAGACTAACTTCAACTTCTATTTTGATGGTAAAAAAAATAACATATTGTTATTTTATATCCCCTCTTTTTGACTTTGTCTTTTGTTAATCCAAACTAAATGACATTGGGTTTACAGCTAGAAGAGACCTTGATGATGAAAAGTTATCAAAAACCTTGCCATCAATCGAAAGGTGTGGCTTTGGCAACCCCTCACATAAAGGAAGTAATTTGGCATTACTTTTTTTTCTAGTGAAGAATGTTAGTTTTTGGTTAGACGTTAGCCATTAAAAATGTCAAAGCCAGAAATATATACACAGCCACTCCATACTTCAGTTATGCTCCGTCATGAAAAAGTTTTATATACTGAACAGAATCTGCACATCTATACATCGTTACCCTCAGATAAATCAAAGCACACTTCCTGTTCAGTCATCTCATACACTTTCAGAAGTCATTGAGTCATACTCATACAATCAAAAGCCTGTCACCATCTGTCTTTCATGTTTCCAGCTCTCTAAAAATAACCCACCATAAAGTGATGTGCCTGCATTGTACGAGCCGCAGACCATCTGTAGCTGTGCCTGTGAGGCAGTGTCATCAGGCTTTGATTATTACTACACTGTTCCCATTAACTACTGCAGCTGAGGGGCACAGGCGCTTAATTAGGGGACCCAAATAAAACCCCTGTTTTTTTAAGAGGGTGTTGGTACAGCATCTGGTGGCAACATTACGTGTGAACTTTCTAACAGATAAATATGCCCAAAATAATTTGTTGACGCCTGTAAAATATTGCAGGCTTGTTTTGTTGTTTGAATCCTGCAGAGGACAAGGAGGTGGAGGTAAGAGGAGTTTGTCATTAATTTTAGTCCTTTTAAAGATCTGCTCATTCTCTGAAGAGAAAAGCTTGCTAAATAAAAACTTTTCCTGTGGCTTGTGTACTCGATCAGTTAAAATCTTTCTGTTGAGCTGGAAACAAATATGTAACACAGTAATGTAAATAAATAAGCACAGATAAAGGTCTAGCTGAGATGATGAACAAAGAGATAGACTGTAATCTTGTGTAAATTTCCATTTATTTTCAAAGCTGAAAAATGCTTAGTACTTCTGTTTTGCACAGTCTTTATGAAAGAAAGCTACTGCAAGCAAATCAGAACAACTGCACAATTATGCAGCTAATGCAGATATTATTACTTATTGCCTCGTAGTTCTTGGATTTCATCTACAAACCATCATCAGCTTAAAAGAAGCTTGTGACCCTGTCTCAGTCATTTCCCTGCTCTGTAACTGGAGGACACTTGTGGCACAGGACAGCACAGAAAGTAATTAACTTGTTGATGCGGAAGAAGTTGAATACTTTCTGCCCCCAAC
This sequence comes from Cetoscarus ocellatus, assembly GCA_037902135.1. Lineage (NCBI taxonomy): Eukaryota > Metazoa > Chordata > Actinopteri > Labriformes > Labridae > Cetoscarus > Cetoscarus ocellatus. The sequence continues at coordinate 788,297 of JBAMNC010000650.1, forward strand.
CAATGTCAGTGTTATGGTTTAATTAGATGCTGAGTTAGCTGGTGATTTTCAACCAACTGCTTTCATATGGTGCCTTCCATTTGATCTCGAAGATCAGAAAATCTCAACTACAAATTAGATACAGTATGTCAACAGAGATGCCTCTCAAGACTCAAGACTGGCTCCCAACTTGAGAAATTATAGATCTTCAGGTACCCTGACTTCATCAGCTTGTAAATGGAACTCCTGTTATGATTTGGCGCTATACAAATAAAGATTGATTGATTGATTGACTGAACTCTGATAACTGATGTGACACACTGTAACTCTAAGTTCTGGCATCCAAATTCAAAGGTTAATGGAACACAGGATAAGATGTTGCTGTTGAAGTATCTATTGAAAACAGAGCAAGTCTTGGTTAATACTTTGTTCAGTTTTTCATTATAATGTCAGAGTACCTTCATCCGATATGTATTTACGAAAATAATAAACTAATACAAACCCAGCCACACACTCAGCTGAAAGTCACCAGAATGCACAGTCACTGATAGAATACACCAATTGTGTTTCATGAAGTTTTCCAGGGAAACAAACTCATGGTTCCTGCTAATCCATCATTATGGTCAGTTATGTACAGTTACTAATCACATGGCTACAAAGAACTAGGCTGTGCAACAGAAAAGGCTGAGGCCCCTAAATTAGACAGTGATTTCTCCATTAAAGCAACCTTACAACTGTGATTTCATGATGAAAAATGTACGTATTGTTCTTTTAAATGCACATTTTAAACAGTGAAAAAACAATTATATTTGGAGCCTGGTCCAAGAAGTATTTTGGTCAGAATACTTCATTATCTCCGCCAAGGAGGTTATGTTTCCGCCATGGTCTGTTTGTCTTTTAGCAAGATAACGCAAAAACTACAGGATGGATTGACATGAAAATTTTCCCAGAGGTGTGGTTTGGTCCAAGGAAGAAGCCATTACATTTTGGTGCTGATCCGCGTATTTGTCTGGATGCAAGAATTCCCAGAAATTGTGAAAAATCCCATGACTTAACATTGGGCCGTATTTTAAAAAATCATATCTCTGACATCACTTGATGGATTCGCTTCAAAATTTACAGGATAATATATATAACATAACTCTGTCATCATGGTCAATTTTATCTGGATCTGATCCAGATTGACGTCAAAAAAACATTGCAGTTTATAATGGCAAATCCCATTCATTTCTCTTCTATGAGGGTTCTGCCCCCTTTATGTCATTCAGGGAATTGTAGTTTATTTACAAACTCACGTCTACGTTTTTCAAGCCCATGTCACTACATCACCCAACTTCCCTTGCAATGCCAGCAGAGGACTTCTCCATATGGACAGACATGAGCAGAGACTCGGCCGTCATATCGGAGCGTGTGGTGATCCAGAATTGTATCATGGTGGAGGTCTGCGCTCTCCGAGTGCTTTTGTAGTTTAGTTTTGATCTCACATTTTTTCAAAAACTTGTCTGGTCTGTTAAAATGTAAGAATTAGGGGCATGGCAGACACTGCTGAAAGCCTGAACAGTGTTACTGATTGTGACGGTACTTCCCACTGGATGCATGAGGCTGATATACATTTCATACTAGGCACGTGTGTGTTATGTTGTGGATGCATCTCCTTGCTGTCACAGCTCTATTTCTCCATGAATAATGACACAATAATAAGCTTCCAGAGAAAGTGCATGAAGAACCACAAACAAACATTCAGAACAAACAACATGGGGGGTTCTCCACAGAGGTGACAAACTAAGCTTTAACTTTGAAAGGCACAAACTGGAGATGTATTGGCCAGTCTCTGTCTTCTCTGTGAAATTAAGCCAATATGGCTGTCTTTATTTTTTGTTCTGTTTTGGCTGGATAAGTGTGTGGTTCTTGGAAAAAAAGGTGAGCCTGGCATTTTATAAAGGTCTGACTTGACAACATAAGCTGAATCGAAAACATGCACGCACAGCTGCTGTCACCAGGTAAAAATATCTAGGGCGAGACAGCCCTGAAGAGTCTTAAAATCTTCCTTAACCCCACATCTTTGAAAGTCGTTAGGATGATGGAAAGTTAGTTTAAGACTGTGTTTTCAACAAGGTGGCTAACTCAGTGAGCCCCCATCAAAGTAACCAAGCTGTTGGTGTGTTTAATGCTTTGTCCAAGTTTTTCTACAGTCATTATGAAATGAGTGTCCACGACTTGTATGTTGATGACAGTAAAATTATGATGATAATATTTGGATTTAACTTTTTTTGTATTACAGTTTGAAATATCTGGTATCTGGAAAATATTACTGCAGATAATAGAGTATCTGCAAGAACCACATAGGGTAATGTCTGTTGTTTTGTCGATATTTTACAGTATATTAGCACTTTTTTCTGGCTCACATAAAAAAGAAAAAACTGAGACAGCCTTAGAAATCATTGGTGTCTTTGGGATTTCTATCTTTTTGCGGACAAGCTTCAAAGTTCTGTGTACAAGCTTCCCTTTGTTGGCTGCTTTGGTTTGGATAAGACAAAATATTTGTCCAGCAGTGACTGTATGCTCAGTAAACCTTAGGCAAACAAAAGCTTTATAGAGCTTTAACTCCTCCTGAGTGCGTGGTGCTGAGCAGGCAAAGAAAAAGGAGTTTTACAAGTCATTCATCAAACTGCCAGACTGATCTTGTCATTTGTTTTCCTGTCAATAGGGAAATGCCCGCTTTGTGCTGTTAAAGGATGTGCACAATAACCCGAGAGGCTGAGGTTTGATGTAAAATTTGCATATTTGTGTCTTGTTTTTAACACTTCAGACGGAGGCAACACTAAGAGCCCGAGGAATGATGGAGCTGCTGAGCTGAGCGAATGTGTTCCGGATGAAAAGCCTGCACGTCTGAAAAGTGCTGCAGTCGAGAAACTAAACAATAACAGAAACTATGGTGTATTGAATTATACGGCGGTAATGAGTGTGTGCATCAAGCTGTGTGGAAAAAAGTAGGGAGGTCAATAATCAAACCATTATGTGGTCGACAGTTTTATGACTGTAAATGTTAACTATAAACGCCCGGTTCTAATGCACAATCATTGGAAGCAACCTGCTTAGGTGTCTGCCAGAGTGCGGTGCTTTTCATCACTCTGACTGCCTGCACAGGGGAACACCGAACCATCTGGCCTGCTCCACTGTGTTGAATAACTCGCTTTTTTGTTGGTCATCATGGTTTTTCAGTGCTGTTACTCAGCCAAAGGAGCACTCACACTTTTTAAGCCACTTGGAAGGAAGCACTGACTTAATGAAAAGGTAATAATGTGGAGCTGAGTCACTTAATTACATAATAATCATGATTTATATTTTTGCAGTTCGGAAAACCTGATTAGTAAAGTGCCAGTGATTCTGGATCCAATTGAGCACTCTCTATACACAAATAAGAGTCCAACACAAGTTGGTTTCAAACACAAATAACAACACTGAACTGTAACATTGGTTTAAGTGTGGGTTATAGCTTCATGTAACTGCACAATTTGTAGACGTAAAACAAATCATTTTGCTGCATGCTTTGGTATCATTGAGATGAGTCCACAAATTGTCACAAATTTTATGGCTTAGATCATAAATCATGCAAATATCTGTAATACAAATATTCAAATAGTATCTCATGCCTGATTTCATACAATGATCACTGTATTGTTCTTGGTTCCCAAACTGGGGTCCAGGTCTGGGCATGAGGCTCTGTCACTTTTGAGGCAGTAAAAACTAGGTTTAGACTGATATTGTAAACAATCATAACACACTTGATGTATTTTCTCTTTAAGTGTCTTCTATTATAAATGTGTGGTGGTCCATTCTAGCAGCACTTGATCAATGAAGACAATTAAAACTGCTGTCAATTTTGGACATTAATGCATCTTTTTTTTCTTGTGTGTTGTGACAGGTTTCCATACTCCTCTTAGACACAATTTAAGTGGGAGCTCCAAGGAAAAATCAGATAGTAAATGTTTCAGTCAGGCAAAGGCAATGTTGAAGTAATCATGATTACAGCACTTGAAATTAGGCAGATTTGTCTTTCATTGTTTATTTATTGTCATATCTCTTCAACAGCAGCCTTGTTTACAAAGAGACCATAAGCATTTTAGAGTCAAGAGTCATGATGACAGACTGACCTTAGTTAATGTATTAATTAGTGTATGAAGTCCAGAATAAGATAACAATGATACATGTACATTTCTAATGTTATCTTCAATACATGCATGCATCTCCCATGATGTGCATGGAGAAAGCGAGATCTACCCACCCAAAGTTTTTAAGATGAAGCATTTACTTTAGTTAATTAAATGTCATATTACTCAAATTTAAGATAACAGATTGCACACAGTTTCTCTTTTAATCCTAACACTTGGCATTTCCTGTCAAAGATACAATTTGTATGTTGATACAGGAATTTCTGCATGTTATTAATGAATTAAAACTTTTTTATCATAAAAGTCACATTGTGTTTAACAAAATATGCAGCCAAGGGCAATATAAAAGTCATTTAAAGTTAAAACTGCAAGTATAAAACATACCTTAACACATCTCACTCAAAATAAAGACCAAGGAGGTAAAGTCAGTCAGAGTTGGATCAGATGTACATTTTTGTTAAAAATCTACTAAAAATGTAACTTAAATCTACCAGGACATCACAATCTTCAGGCTGGTGACCCCTGCTTGAAAGCATTTCTGCTGCAATATGGTCAGAAAGAAGTATCTTTGTATATATCTTTTAGGGATGCATGATATTGGATTTTTGCAGGTATTTTTTTATTCATTATCGCCGATACCGATAACTGTACAGATATATTTGGTCAAGAGCACAAGCTCTGTACTTAACAAAAATGGACTTGTTTCTGTCAGTGTTACAGTATATTTTTACGAGGAACAGATGTAAAACAAGAAAAAAAGCACTGAAGTCTTGCAAAAATGAAACCCTTGATTGTCAAATGTCCCCATGCAGTGATGAGAAGGAGCATCAATATTGTACATTTGTGTAATTTACCGATATTCCAGCAGATATATGGCCGATACGTGTGGCTGGTACATCAGCTGTAAATATCTGCATAAATTTCAATACTGTCCAATACAGATACTTAACTTTTTAGGCTGATATTGGCCAATACTGATATCAAACCTATAATATTGTGTACGCCTAATATCTTTGTCATACAAATCCTTTGTATCAGCACTTGGTTTTAAAACTCACGCTGCCTCTCTTCACTTGATTGTCCACGCTACACTCTCTCTACGCTCCGTGCTGTTTAGGGTAGCAAATAAGACTATTTATCTGTTGTTTTGTTGATAACTTTGATACTTTTGAATACGATCAAAAGTAAAAAATAATGGATATTGGGTTGTTTAAAGCACCTGGTATATAGATGGTTCATAGAGCAATCTTAATCAACTGATGTTTCTAACACAGAATACTATTAATCAATTTACAAATAAAAATTAAGTAGCACTTTGTTTTGTCTTAAAATTCCTTTTGAATGTTATCTTCATCTAATTTTAGACATATATGATTATTTCTCATATATTATATTCTGTTTCAGTGTAATTTTACAAATATCAGAAACCAAATATGACAAGTGCATGGAAGTACAAAATCTGATCAGTGTCAGGTTGTTACATCAAGTGTCAAATCGTGTGTTTTGTTAATGATGTTGCTCTAACAGCACAGTTGACATTTTAACTAACAAGCTTTCAGTGAAACTGATGAGGGCTTGTTTTGTTACCTCAGGTGATGCGAAGCCTAAATACTCCCAGTCCCACGTTCCACCTGCAAAACTGTAAGAAAGGAAGACAAGACAGGTATTTTGAGCAGATGATTAATTGCTGAAATTTTGCAGCTTATTAAGTGCTTTTAATCACAACAAACAACCGATCTGTTATGATGCAGAGCTGTTTTTTCACTGCTTCGATTCTACCCTGTATTTCTGTTGTGTTACCTGCGTCTGGGGGCCTCAGGAGAGTCATTCGGTGCCACCCCCCGGGCTACCGAGGCCAAGAACTCCTGCCTCTTCTGCTGCACCAGACATGCAGCGCGGATTATTTTGTGGCGAGGCGTCCTCAGATAAGGCCGATTGACCTTTTGTGCCAGGTCCTCAGTCACCATCTCCAAGTCCGTCTGAGGACAGAAAGAGAGGTGTCTGAGAGATTTTTTTTAACAGGAAACTCAGTAAGTGAGTCATTTTTATGCAAGTAAAAATTCACAATTTCAAGTTTAACTTTGCCAAATAAAATAATTTGTTCCCAGGCTGTGATGTTGAAGGGCAGTGTGACTCAGAAGTTATCCTACAAGTGAACTATTTTGTGGGTGACTTTGTACTTGCCAACTTCAGTCTTCTGTTTTCTTATTCTTTTATCACATAAACCTTTATGAAGTTATGTGACCTGTTCATTTTGCTGTACTCAAAAGGCCACAACATCAAAGAAAGCAGGTAGTAAGATCCTTGTTTATGCCAGATTATGTAACAGGAGATGTTTAACTAAAGGCTGAGATGTGCAGGTTTAACTAGGTCAGACTGTGAAGATCACAAGGTAGATAGCTCCGGTCTCACATCTATGATGGCCCACATAAAACGAGCTGCTGTGAACATTTATCTTTTATCCCTCCATAAGTAGGGCTGAAACCTGCATAAGCTCGTAGATCTCTTTTTTTGTGCTTTTAGGCTCCAGAAAGAACCCATAAGGATAAGAGCACTTGAGGATGCGGCGAGTCTTCAGTAGCTCCAGGACAGCGTCTTCAATAAATGTAGTGTCAGGTGGGCCTCCTTCCCCTGGGGACACAGAATGAGAGAACATTCGAGAGTTGAAGAAGACATACATCTCTTATTCCTGCTTTAAATGCCTAAACATGGAGTGCATTTACATGGACTTGAGTTTCCTGCTTTAGTCAGAAGATTTTTAAGCATATCTCTGTGCTGTGTTTAAGCATTTTGATACCCAAATTTAAAAAACATGGATGAACCCTCACACCAATATCAAGAGTCATACTTTTGCAGGACTCAAAATGAAAATGGGATACTGTTTTTTGATTGCTGTACTGTAAGCCAAAGAAAGAGTCAGGAAAAAAACAAGACAGCAGCAACAGGGCGTCTTACTTCTTGGAAAACACAGACAGAGTTTTGTCTGTTGGTATTGAAAGAGTTCAGTATAACTGGAGGTTTAGTTGCTCTCTTGCTCTATGGAGTGGCAGCAAACAGCAAACAAAGATGTCAGAATATCTGTGGTGTCTAGAGCTACAGCTATCAATTCTTTTTGTAATCGAGTACTCTATCGAGTATTCTGACGATTAATCAAGTAATCGGACAATGGGTACATTGCGCTCACTGCAGTTTTTACATTGAATCACTTCGGCTTTATTGAAAAGTATAAGCAACACACAAAACAGAAAATAAGCCAGGTCTCTTAAATTAACAACTTGTTTTTCTGTTTTGAACATTTTGAGAATAAACAGGATCCCAAAATCAAAATACATATTTTTCTATTGGAAAAAGTAGTTCCTACATGAAAGTGCTCACAACAAGGTCTGCAGATTATTTTGAGCAACCAGGTCCTGATTTTTAGAATGAGACACTGGTTTTGAATTTTTCAAGTGTATTTTTGGTGCTTTGAGCATCACAGGACTTCTGCCATTTAGTCCAATTATACCAGAGAGAAGGCAGACATCTCTACAGCTAATATCTCAAAAATGTACAACTCATATGTACAGCAAAAACCTAAATGGAAAACGGGCCCTTTTAGTTATAATGTTGACTGTCTGTAGTGAGCACTAAAATAGTTACAACAAATCAAATGATATTGATATTTACTTCTGTGCAATGGTGAAAAAAAATGTGAACTTTTAAATTTGTTTTGTTTACATTGCTCTTGCAGTTTTATTTTTGTTCTGGGTCATGTCCTGCTTCTTTTAGTACTATTTTTAGTTTGATTATTTTTATTTTATTTGTTTTTATTCATGCTTATCTTTTTTGCTATATTATTGCCTTTACTGCTCTAATAATGCTAATTACCATATTAAGGACCTTATTTATTTTATTTTATTACTAGGCCAAAAATCATACTTAGAAACTAAGATAATTCAACTAGCTAATGTACATTTATTTAATTTATGAAAATATGCCCTAGTACATGATCCTTTACTCACTGTCAGTGTGTCCTGTCCTACTCACTGCAATCAAATTAAAGGAAAGTTACTGGATGTGAAAAGTATGTGAACAAAACACACATAATTCAAGGCAAGTTGCCTCCACATTGATATGCGTTCTGAAGCAGCCTTTACACGGAGCCATAACCAAAGTCCGTTATTCACTAGACTTAATCTCAATTATTGATCGCATTAACTGCTCCTGCTAAAGTATCATGAGTATTATTTTATTGTGTCCGGTCCGCGGACTTGACGCACAGACCTGATGTTTACTGCTGAAGTGCTGCAGCATTGACAACGTGCTATCACGCTAAGCTAACTCCGTTTGACAACAGACACACTGCACTGTGTTTTCTTTTCGTTTCAACACTTGGGATACTTTCTGCCGTTTCTTCCACAGACTCTCTTCTTTCTGCTCCTCTCTTTTCTCTTCCTGCATGACTTTACAATCCGCGCCGCACGTTTACAGCCGTACAGCAGAAGCAGAAGCAGCACGCGCGTTAGGCCACAGAAATGACCGTCCGTGTCAAACACCGTGCACTGTATAGTGGTCCGGATTTAAACAAATCCCCAAGGCACATAATTTGCCCCGAGGAATTTTTGTAATCTAATTACCCGGATTATCCGAGGAATTGTTTCAGCCCTAGTGGTGTCCCCAACAAAGATTTTATATGAATGACTCTGACTGATCTGATTTCTCCCATGCATGAGTAACAGTAGACAAAAGGAATTCATCTAACTAATTCTAAGATGTAGGCTTCCTATTTTATGCAAAAAGAGATTTCACTGATTTTAATCTAAAAATATATGGCCACAGCCTGTCCACCCCCAGCATGAAGAAAGGCTGAAGAGCTGTGCACTCACACCAGAGACAAAGAGAAAACAGTCAGCAGCTTAGTAAGTGGTATCAACAATATAATAAATGCCAGGGAAACATATTCAGGAAAAAGCACTGTGTCAAAATGCGATTAATCTCACCATTGTTAAAACCAGACCTTTACTTAAAAATGCCACCTGCACAACATACAGTTCCAAAAGTTCATGATGTGGAGCATACGTGCTGTAATCATCTCATGCCAATACACAGCATGAGACAATATGACAACTGTTGGGAGCTAAAATCAATATGAAACACAATTAATCAGTTATTAAACTTCCATTTAATCATCTGGAGATCTGGTAAAAATGCACGAGCTATCAATAAATATTTATCAGTTTAAAGCTATACCAAGAATGATACCCTCCTGGAGCCACCACCTAATCGCGTTGGAGGGGTTTGCGTGCCCCAATGACCCCAGGAGCTATGTTGTCGGGGGCTTTATGCCCCTGGTAGGGTCACAAACAGGTCCTGGGGAAGGGGCTAGACAAAGCTTGGCCCGAAGACCATTATGGAGAGACACAAGAATGGATCCCAGTTTCCCTTGCCCGGATGAGGGTTACCGGGGCCTACCCTGGAGCCAGACCTGGGGATGGGGCTCGATGGCGAGCGTCTGGTGGCTGGGCCTGCGCCCATGGGGCTCGGCGGGGCACAGCCTGAAAAGGCAACATGGGACCACCCTCCCATAGGCTCACCACCCGTGGAAGGGGCCAAGGTGGTTGGGTGCAGTGTGAGCTGGGTGGCAGCCGAAGGCGGGGACCCTGGCGGTCCGATCCCCAACTGCAGAAGCTAGCTCTAGGGATGTGGAATGTCACTTCTCTGGTGGGGAAGGAGCCTGAGCTGGTGCACGAGGTCGAGCGGTTCCGACTAGATATAGTCGGACTCACCTCGACACATAGCTTGGGCTCTGGAACCAGTCCTCTTGAGAGGGGCTGGACTCTCTTCCACTATGGAGTTGCCGATGGCAAGAGGCGGCGGGCAGGGGTAGAAGTACTTAGTACTCCCAGGCTCGGGGCCTGTACGTTGGGGTTTACCCCAGTAAGCGAGAGGGTAGCCTCCCTCCGCCTTCGGGTGGGGGGACAGAACCTGACTGTTGTTTGTGCTTATGCACCAAACGGCAGTTCAGAGTATTTACCTTTTTTAGACTCCCTAGAGGAGGTGCTGGAGAGTGCCCTTTCTGGGGACTCCCTCGTTCTTCTGGTGGACTTCAACGTTCACATCGGCAATGACAGTGCGACCTGGAGGGGCGTGATTGGAAGGAACGGCCCCCCCCAATCTGAACCCGAGTGGTGTTTTGTTACTGGTCTTCTGTGCTCGTCACACCATGGTGTTCATTTTTACCATAATGAACACCATGTTCAAACATAAGGGTGTCCACATGTGCACTTGGCACCAGGACACCCTAGGCCACAAGTCCGATGATCGACTTTGTAGTCGTATTATACGGCCGCATGTTTTGGACACTCGGGTGAAGAGAGGGATGGAGCTGTCAACTGATCACCACCTGGTGGTGAGTTGGCTCCGATGGTGGGGGAGGATGCCCGTCAGACCTGGCAGGCCCAAGCATGTTGTGCGGGTCTGCTGGGAACGGCTGGCAGAGTCTTCCATCAGAAAGAGTTTCAACTCCCACCTCTGGGCGAAGTTCGACCATGTGGTGGGGGAGGCAGGGGACATTGAGTCCGAGTGGGCCTTGCTCTGGGCCTCTATTGTTGAGGCAGCTGATCGGAGCTGTGGCCGTAAGGTCGTCGGTGCCTGTCATGGTGGCAACACCCGAACCCGCTGGTGGACACCAGGGATGTCGTCAGGCTGAAGAAGGAGTCCTACCGGGGGAAGCAGTGTGCTGTCAACACTGTCTATGGTGGGGGTGGCGCGCTGTTGACCTCGACTCGGGACGTCCTGGATCGGTGGAACGAATACTTCAAAGACCTCCTCAATCCTACCAGCACGTCTTCCAGTGCGGAAGCAGACCTTGGGGACTCTGTGGTGGACTCTGCTATCTCTGGAGCTGAGGTCGCCGAGGTGGTCAAAAAGCTCCTCGGTGGCAGGGCTCCGGGGGTGGACAAGATCCGCCCGGAATTCCTCAAGGCCCTGGATGTTTTGGGGCTGTCATGGCTGACACAACTCTGCAACATCGCGTGGACATAGGGGACAGTACCACTGGATTGGCAGACTGGGGTGGTGTACTCCAACTACAGGGGGATCACACTCCTCAGCCTCCCTGGGAAGGTCTATTCAGGGGTACTGGAGAGGAGGGTCCGCCGGATTGTCGAACCTCAGATTCAGGAGGAGCAATGTAGTTTTTCGTCCTGGCCGTGGAACTATAGACCAGCTCTATACCCACCATAGGGTCCTTGAGGGTGCATTGGAGTTTGCCCAACCAGTCTACATGTGTTTTGTGGACCTTCGACCGTGTTCCTCTTGGGGTTCTGTGGGGGGTGCTCCGGGAGTATGGGGTAGTGGACACCTTGATACGGGCGGTTCGTTCTCTGTATGACTGGTGCCAGAGCCTGGTCCGCATTTTTGGCAGTACATCAGAACCGTTGCAAGTGAGGGTCGGACTCCGCCAGGGCTGCCCTTTGTCACCGGTTCTGTTCATTACTTTTATGGACAGAATTTCTAGGCGCAGCCAGGGCATTGAGGGGTTCCGGTTTGGTGACCTCAGGATCGGGTCACTGCTTTTTGCAGATGATGTGGTCCTGTTGGCTTCGTCAGACCGAGACCTACAGCTCTCACTGGTTTGGTTCGCAGCTGAGTGTGAAGCGGCTGTGATGAGAATCAGCACCTCCAAATCCGAGTCCATGGTCCTTGTCCGGGTGAGGGTGGAGTGCCCTCTCTGGGTTGAACTCCTCCACTACCCCAAGTGGAGGAGTTCATGTATCTCGGGGTCTTGTTCACGAGCGGAGGAAGGATGGACCAGGAGATTGACAGGCGTATCGGTGCGGCGTCGGCAGTGATGCGGACTCTACACCGGTCCGTCGTGATAAAAAGGGAACTGAGCCGCAAGGCAAAGCTCTCGATTTACCACTCGATCTTCACTCCTATCCTCACATATGGTCACGAGCTTTGGGTAGTGACCGAAAAAACACGATCGCGAGTACAAGCGGCCGAAATGAGTTTCCTTCGCAGGGTGTCCGGACTCTACCTTAGAGACAGGGTCAGAAGCTCGGTCATCCGGGAGGGGCTCGGAGTAGAGCCACTGCTCCTCCGCGTTGAGAGGAGCCAGATGAAGTGGCTCGGGCATCTGGTTAGGATGCCTCCTGGACGCCTCCCTGGCGAGTTGTTCTGGGAAGAACACCTCGCCTGGGAAGACCCAGGACACGCTGGAGGGATTACGTCTTGCAGCTGGCCTGGGAATGTCTCGGGATCCCCCGGGAGGAGCTGGACGAAGTTGCTGGGGAGAGGGAAGTCTGGGCTTCCCTGCTTAGGCTGCTGCCCCCGCGACCCGACCACGGATAAGCGGAAGAAGATGGATGGATGGATGGACCAAGAATGATCATGGGCTGGTTTTTTATGAGAAAAGAAGCAAATCTATGATTAACTGACTTTTAACACTTTCTATATAGCTATAACTGAAAGATCCCTCTTTCTTAAGCAGGTATTCAACTATGAGATTGGCAGTCGAAAGAGGAGAGAACAAAATAGTATACCTGACTAAATGAGAACATCAGTGTTTCCTGCAAACCTTTACAGTTTTAGCCAACTTAACAAGATGCCCCATCCCTCACAGCAAGCACTGAAAAAAACACTTGTAAATGCATTGTTTGGTATTTATTGTTAAAATGACACCTTGGGTTCATAAAAAACTTTAATTTGGGCCCAACTTTGGTCAAAGGTAGACCTACTTGTATTCAAACATACATGGACAGCATTTGTGTCTGAATCTGACGAAAAATGAGAATATTCAAACTCTGTCTCAGTAAATGCCCCCCAACACCAACCCACTACCACCATCATCATTTTACTGGTGCTATTCCTGCAGAAAACACTGAACATGCTTAATATTTGCTGTTGCACTCTTTTTCCATTGCTTAAAATGAGGCTGATTCACTGCATCTGCCACACAGTGTTGGCATTTGGTAGAGCTAAGCCTACAACATACCACAGTAGTCTATTTCTCAGGTTTAATTACTGTCATTGTTTGGGTGGTAAAATTAAATATCACTGGTACCTGCCCAAATATGAAGTAGCACACATAAAACCCGTGTTCGGCATGTTTATGGGATATGTTTAACCAGGCTTAATGTGTGTATACAGTAAATGCCATATCCTACTTGTATTTAAAACTACAACTTGGACAAGGACCATCACTGGGATAGTAAAGACCATGCAAAAGCAGTCACTGAAGAATATTGGCACAGTATGATGAGAGAAACTGAATCAAAGCACAAGAAGAAACAGCTCTTTTGTTCCAAATGTGATATGGATACTGTTACTCTCTATCAAAGGCTGTAGAGTGGGAGAAAGTGTTTCTACTTTCAATTGTACTGGTTTCATAAACACTGAGCTATGGCTATTTCATTTTCTCTGTCAGCTGCCAGCCATTCTTGTGTAAGTAACACCGCAGCAATTGAAATCCACTCAAATTTAACTTGAGTGTTGTTTTTGAGGATAAAAATACTAAATGAATGTAAGCCCCTGTTCAGAAAATGATATCTGAGTTGTCCCATAACATCATCACACCTGGTGAATATGACAATGCTCACCATTAATCTATTGTTAAAACACCTTTTACTTCTATCCCCCGTTTACTAAAAGCTTGATATTTCAACCATCAGATTAGGATTTGTCTACATGTGTAACAGAGATTGACTTACTTCCACTCAGAGCTCGGCTGAGCTGCTCCATCTTCTCTTTGGCTGTTTTTAAGAGGCGTTGCTCCAGCTATTGTAATGAAGACAGACGCTGTTAGATTTGACTGTTCAGTGCAAACTTAAAAGACTGTCTAAAAATGAAGCAAATGACAGCGTATGCTAAATATATTAACAGTGGGAGCATAGTTTTTTAATCAAGGAACTGTGATGTCTGATACTTACTGCCCTAACAATCTTCAGTCAGGGAAAAGTAGGACAGTCTGTACTAAAATATACTGAATATAGATGTAGTTTCCTGTTAAAATCAAATCCTTATGAGATACAGCTATACTATGAGGTCAAGCTCCACTTTTACACCAGCTCACACGCTCCCACAGGCTATTTCCACAGCGTGACTCTTACTACACGACTATGCAAAGCAGACATAATTGGGAGGCTGAGCTCAGCCTGTTTACCTGATAACTGTGCTCATGGTTCTTGAAGCGTGTGTAGTAGTGCATAAAACGGTCGAGTTCCTGAAAGCTCTTGTGCTTCTTCTCTGCCTGCAAAGCATGATGAGACACCAGTCACAGTTAATAAACTCCTGAGCATGCTGTTCTCCCTCAAAGAGAAGAGTGCAGCTCCTCTGGTGGAGAGCGGTCACAGTAAGTGAGCAGTGCCACAGGTGAAATCAGCACTTGAGATTGGGATGAACGCTCGTGCAGACTGACATGAACTTCTTTTCACCTCTGATGAAGGTAGGCAGAACTGATTGCTGATGTCTCTGTGGGAGGATGTCTAGACAAATCTTATTTGTGTGTCTTTTTTGTGTGTGCCTCCCTTATGCAAACTCATTGACATCAAGATATTTTCATTAATGAAGGATTCTCAACACCAGACTGAGAATTATCTGGAATTTCTTACATGGCCAATACAAAGAGACATGGACGCAAGTGGATGCTGACTAGCAGTGTCACGGTGTGTGAGTGTCATGGTGGGTGTATGTGTGTGTCAGGGGCTGTGTCTGTTCCAGTGTCCGAAGAATGTTTTCACTGGCTTATATCTGTACACAAATATGTTGACTAACATGATATGTTCATACATATTCATATATATATATATGTTAAGACAAGAGCAGTGGTTTGCTTCTGTGGCTTTCTATTTCTGGCTCAGCTCAGCTTTCTGTCTGTGTGTGTGACACACTTGGAAGCATGGATTCATATGCATGTGTGGATAACTTAAATTGATATATGATAGCAAACTTAAAGATACTTGGGAAATGTAAAGATAATTATGTGAGTGAGTCCATGACCTAAAAATTCATGCTATCACTCATTGAGTGTGGGCACATTTCAACAGAGCATTGTTTATATAGAATGTAAGTTTGTATAATACTATACACAAGGGCTGGGCAATATATCAAGTCTTCAAGACAAAGCAATGTGTTTTCCTATGAAACATAGGGTGAAGAAATATCATTTTTTGCTGTATAGTTTTTTTTGCAATAAAATGTCACTTGTTTTTTTCTGGCTTCATCTTGCCTTTGTCAAGTTCAATAGAGTGGTGCAGATATGAGTCCATACATGTGGATAATTGACTGAATAAGGTTTGCGTTTAACACACATACAAGATTTTAAGGTTTAATCTGAATTGATAAAATGCATCTGTTCTTTCCAGATTTGAGTTTTAAAGCACTGTTGTGTGTTTAAACAGACAGTTGCTAACAAACTGCTAGTAAGGATCACAAAAATAGGCAAGGACCCTAATGCAAGCACTTCTGCTTGTTTTTTTCTTTAAGAATCAATAATTCATACATCATTGTCACAACCACGAGGGCCAACTTGATCAGGTCACCCGATTAAGAGGAAATTCTCAAATAAAAGTAATTATTGTGACTGCTTCTAAGTCGAACCACCATGTTGTAGTTCCATAGAACTTAAAAATAGCTTTTTACTTGCGTATGTTATGTTTAAGCTAAAAAAAAAAAAAAACATGACAGCTAGATTTGTTCGTCAAGATGATCACAAAAGACGTTTAAGGTTCATACGTTTTTTTCACCACAGAGCTTCTGCAATCAGCAATAGACCAAGAATACAGTGAAAAATCCCACATGGTTTCAGCTGAGAGAACCAGTGAGAACCAGCAATGCTCACTTCAGCATAGACCTACAAAAATATGTACCCCCTGCACCACTCTGTTGAAATATATAATTCACCAATTAAAAATAGAAATAAATAGAAACTATAGAAAAACTATCCTACAGTGATTGTTGACAATAAGATAATCGTTGACCACAAAATAAACTTTGTAAGAAGTTAAATGGAGAATTATCATTTTATTCATTATTTCTTTTTTTAAAAGACGCATCTTTGATGACAGTAAGAAAAACTCTCTGAATAAAAAAGAAAACTCTCAGATACCTGTTTAAAACTATATCCGCAAAATCAGAAGCCCTAAAGACCTTATGATGACTAATTTATTATTTTCAATTATCAATACTTGCAGGCAAACTCTTCCACTGTTAAAACAACACAAATACGTTGGCAACATTAGAAAAGGTGCAGAGCCTTGCCAGTTCCTGCCCATTTTTCCAAAAGTTGCCACTGAATTTTCACAACTGAAATGGTGCCTGTTTTGGGCTACGGTACTACAGTGAATCATCAAGTTTCTGCAGTTTTTGATACTTACAATCATAAAAATAATAAAGTTTTAGGTAAAAAAAAAAAAAATGACGAAGAAGAAATAGAGCCTTGCTTATGCAGCTCAACAATCCGACCGCGTTCAAAGACAGAAAGCCATTGCCATCAGGAGGTCATGACAGTGTGAATACCTGACAGACAATGACATCGAATCAACATTTTTGCAAAGATTCTGGCTTTCAGTTTAATGGTTGTTTGTAATAAATTACTTACTCAGTTTTTTTTTGTCTTACTTCCATTTCTTCTTTTTGCATTTTGAAGCTCTACTTAGAACCTTCTTAAGATCCAACAGTGCAAAATGTAATTTTTCAACTGGTCTTAAAATTTGATCAGGAGTGTACTTGTCAGTTCTATGTAATTAGGAAAATACAACCAACAAAAGAAAGCAAATCAAGCAAGAACACAGCTTTGGACTACGTAAACTGAAGCTCCCAATTTGCACTGTTGACATATTGAATTGATAGACAACTTATTTCCCAGTAAAATGATTGATGACCGTCTGTCACAACCGACTCACTGAATTGACACAGGGGCATGCTGAGGCCATCATGCGTCAGCATCAGCGTAACTAACAGCGAGTATATCCCTGACTCTACACTGCAGAAATTGTACAACTTCATTGCATGTTTATTTACCTCCTCAGTCATCTCCTTGGACTGTTCCTCCACCTGTTGGATGACCTCGTAGCGGGTGCAGCGGTAGTAGCCTCCTGTTGATGAGCTGTGTTTCTTCCACTCTTCAAGACAGATCCAGCAGAAGTCATATTTGCACTGTCGGGAAGAAAAGTGAGCATCATGGTCATAATGGTGTCACGTGATAACTTCAAAAATTTAATTTAATGCCTCTTCAGCTCTGCTACACTGAAGTAATTTATTTTTAATGACCCCCCCACCCCCAAACTAGAATCACTGCCTGGTGGTTATGTGCCTCAGCAAAGTATCCAACTGCTGTACAGTAAAAGTACAATGCTGGGTCAAAAGGAGAGTTGAGGTGGTTTATGTGAAAAAACTAATGGAAATTTAATCTCTTCAGTGATGCAGCAGCATGTTTTACGGCCATGAATAAAGGTTGCAGTGACCTTGAGCTTGTACCTTAAAAATCAAATCATGTTATCGCTGACCATGAAGCCCAATGACCTTGACATTTGACCTTCAAAATGTATCAGACTATCCTAAAATCATAGTGAATGTTTGTACTTAGTTTGAAGAAAACAACTCAAACCTTTCCTAAGAACTGTATTGACAAAAATGGCCTGAACAGTTAACAATAGCACACAAGGTCTCCATGTTTTTAGCCTTGGATGTTTTGAGAGTGAAGGCATAAATTATTTTTTACCCTTACTGAAAATAAGTTAGAAGTCACTTTAACTTCTACTATTATTTTTGTAAAAAGTATTCTGATGTATTGAATGAAGGACTAAATATCAGTAAGTCTGACATTTAAAGGTGCAGGATATCTCCCAAACCCAGGAATCAAGATCTTTGCTCTTATCTCGGTCCTAGCTCTATCTCAGTTTTCTTCTCATCCATTTGTTCTTTTTCTGCAGTTGCAGAGTTTAAAAAAGGGCACAGGCTCCTGTTTGAACATAGCGGTGAATCATTGTTGCCCGCTGCCACTAGAAGGCACTCAGACAATGTATGAGATCAGAAAGTCCCATGGGGTATTGTAGAACAACAAAACACTACAGCCACTCCAATCTGTAGCCCACCTAGTGTAAGTGATTTCTCTCTCTGTGCCACATGTACTTCTGTTGGTGACAAGTTGGCCAGAGCCTCACAAAAACCCTAAAGGCTGAGACCTGTGTTTTCCTGAAAACACTACGCTTACATGATACTTCAGACGAATCGATACAGAATGAAAGAGTGGGAGGGGGAAGAGTGGAGGCACAGAGAGACACAAAACGACAGCATGTGAAATGGAGAGATTTAGGATTAAAAAACTGTGAAGTCAGACCAGGGGGAAGAAAAAGGCTGCGAAAAGACAAAGAAATGCTCCTTGGCACTACAGAGTCTCCTGTTCCCAAGCAACAGGGGTAAAGCCATTTCTTACCAGGTAATAACAGGTCAAAAGGCTGCACCTTGCTTGGCCTCTCGGCTTTTGAAAGCTGTTCCATTTCTCTCAAACTAATCTCAATCTCTAGTCTGCCTCTTTAACCAGGCTGGGGACACTGGGAGGGCTGTCAGCGAGACAAAAGGAGTCTGATCATATGACTGCTCTTTGCTGTTTCATGGCCTGCCCTGCAGTCACAGCGGGAGGAACAGAGACTCTGTCAGGCAACATGACTCAAATAGTGCTGAATTACTCTCACTTTTTCATCTCAAAATGACAGAAACCACTGTAAAACTACATCAAGTGCTTGTATTGTTTGTTAGCATTTTGGCATGACCCTGTTCCTTATCATGATGATGATACTAAGGGGGAAAAACAACTTGACAACATATTAGATTTTTGCAATTATACAACAGAGTGTTTTCAAACAAGATAATGGGTAAGACAGCATTGTTTGTTGCATTTATAACATTACATTTTATTTTGCAACTGGTGAATGTATTTCTGAATGAATGAAATAAGACAATATATTTGAAATAGTTTGTCCTGTGGTTATAAAGAACTTATTTTATCAAAGAAGCTTTTTTAACTCAAAGGTAATTCTTTTTTTTTTCCACAAATGGGTAGGTTTTTAATGACATTTTCAGAATTTCACAATAGTTCCTATGTGAATATTAGCCTAGGTTCATTTTAATTTTCAATATGTGCCTGGACAAGACATTTACCTTACCCCATTGATTCAACTGCTGTGTCAGGGGTGTGTAATGTTTAGATGTTTAGACGTGTGTGAATGGCAACATGTGGCAGTAATTTTCAACCAGGTCTGGACTGAGGACCCAACACCACCATTTAAATGAGAAACCACAACCCATTATTTGAAAAAAAAAAATTAACAACTTAAATTTCTTAAAAAAAATGTTGCAGTTTGGTTAAGTAAACAAACTGAAAAAAAAAACAAAAAAACAAAAACAAGCATTTAAAAGTGCAAAATTGGAGAAGGACAAATGTGTATACATTCAGTTTTCTTCTGTTCTGCTATCATGAGTATATTTTGATCACTTTCTGGAGATCTCCAGAAGTTAAGACATCATGGACAAAACAGCTTTTATATCCACCATTCCTTAACATTTTCAAAATCCAATTTAAGGTTTATTAAAAACTGTATTATTGTAACTGTGTAACAGATTTTACTACATTCAACCAGAAATGGCAGTCAACTGAGATATGTTAAAAAAACATAAAAAGGCAAATAAAACTTTTTAATACATGGGGCCAGGGCTTCATTTTCCAATTAAGCTTTGTTTATGGAACCTATAATAATGAAGAGAAATAAATACTTAAATGATACTGAAACCCAAAATAATCTCTTCTACAGTCAGTGCCAACAGCTCCAAAAATGGGACATTGTACATTAAGCTAAATATAAAATGCAATAACATGCATGTGACTAAAAAAATCCCTCTCAAACAGGGAATCATAATGATAATCATATTTGTTGTCAAAAACAAATGTGATGCTTTAGGACAACACTCTCTGTACTAAATATTTTTTTGCACATTTAAAGGTCTAAATCTCTGCTGAGATACAGATAATAGTACTGAACCAGTGACCAAAGTCAAAAGAAAAAAACTACTACTTTGTCAGTTTTCCCCTGTGAAATAATATTTCTATTGTTCCCGAGATAACAGGTTTATCTTGCTCTCAAACTAAATTAGTGGGACAGGAGCGTGAAACCCAGAGATGACCTTACCTTAGCACACTGCATGTGGTTGCAGCCCTCGTTTTTCTGGATGGGGGATTTGCAGTTGGCGCAGGGTTTGGAGTTTGAGAGCAACCACAGGCAGTTGGCTGCATCCTCGTACGCTTCACTCACACCAGCCACTTCATGGAGGGGGAAAGGGGTTAAAGAGAACAAATAAAGACAGAATGAGAATGGCTATTACCAGACTGTCTAAACAGACCACTGCACTGAGCGGGATATTGTCCAGCTTGACTAATGTGCAGTGCTTATTTTTGTCAACATCTCCCGAGTTGCTTGTGTAACCTCATCTCTTCTCTCTCACACAGACAGACACCCAACAGAATAATTGGCTATTATCAGAGAACCTCTGATGTGCTGTTTGAAGATTCAAGATAAATATCAAATCCAGGAAAAGGGATGATGGTTCCACAACAAAATAAGTGCTTTTATGTTTGGACACTCACATGAAAGACCTGGCATTTTGGAGTAACTTGGACCTTCTTAAATCATCTTAAATCACCTGTCATCTGTCAAATTAGTGCATCTAAACAATGCAGACTTAAACCAGTGGGCTGTTCATTTAAACTAATAATTTAGCATCAAGATGGTTGTTTTTAATGGGCTCAGCAGTAAACCATTTGTAATTACCGTGGTTGGGGTTCCAGACCATTTAGCTCTGAATCAATCACTTGACTGCAACCCAAAAAATTGAGAAAGTAAAGAGATAAGACCTCTGAGCCTAACCTCTTTGTGAGAACAATTTAATGCTGGGCAGCTAAGGACAATTATCCTGGTCTAAAGACTTATTTAGCTGATGTTAAAGCAGAACAATTTAAGTACTGGGACCATGCCAATATTAATTTTAACAACTTATGAGAGTAGACAATTTTAGCTTTCCCTTTCTTAAAGGTATTACAAAAATATTTATAATACAATAATTAAATATACCTCAAGTAAACATACTGTGGAGTAATGACCGCTTTAAAACTTCATCAGCTTTCATACCCTGGGTGATACAGACATTTGACTGAAGGCTGACAGAGTGGGCTTTGGTGGGTCTGTTTTTATAAGAAACAACATAGGGGGATTGGGTCAAGTCCTCAAGTCAAGGGACATTTTTTTCTGCAATTAAACATTTTTACAGCTTTTACAATTTGGCTTTAAATGTTTGTTTGCTTGGGGGTAAATTGCACAGACGGGGGTATAAAATGGAGGCATTCACTTGCAAACAAACATGATTTTTTATTATGTATAATCAATGAATAGTCAAAAATATAGGTATCAAATAGACTGTTTATGGAGTGAATGTTTTGCATAGAAGTAGAAGAAAATGTGTTTAAAAGTAGAAAAGGAAAAGCTTTTTCTCCTCAATATCCCCTTGGTCTTACTATAAAATTTGCCCACAATGCTTTAGAATGAACTTACAATAAATAAATAAACATTGAACTCATGGCTGCCATTGATGTCTACAGACGTCACTTCGATTACAGTCGTTACTGCCATTGACGTCTATAGATGTCAATTGTGATTTGCAGTGGGGGGTGCTGGGGGATGGTCTGGTGGAGCTTATCCATGGATATCAGGCTTGTAAAGTAGTTTACTGACAAACTGACCCCTGCAGATGGCAGCAGTGCTCTCTCTGGAGGAGTGATCAGCATGTATGACAGTGATCGGTCTGAGATGACGAAAGAGAAGATGGCGAAACGTCGGAAGTCAGACAAGTTCAAGCAGCTCACGCTCGAACAGAGTATGTGTCACGGTAGTTCGGAGAGAGAGTGTGTCGCGATTGTGAGACAAGACGATGAAGATCATGGAGAGGATCAGAGGGTGGAGCTACAGAGACAAGCACTATTTCAAGAAGCCCCCGATGATCAATCACAGGAGAGTGTTTCACAGCTTACCACACTAAGATGAGCCACACACACACACACACACACACACACACTAGAATTGCTGTAGCTGCGACATGCTACAGAGCTCAAACATTTTTGTCAAATGTAAAAATGTGTACATAGTTGTATATATTTGTAAATAAATGATTATTTTGCCATCAAAATCCCTTTCTCAGTATTGTTTTTGTTGTTTTATAGAAGTAAACATCTGTTCAGATGTTTGAGGTGTCACCAAATCAAAACATACTACTGTCAAAAAGTCACTGTTCTGCTTGACATGTTGCTTTTCACAAAAAGCTCTTTTTCTCAGTTTTTTGGTCAAAACAGGTGTTTTTGGTGAAACTAGCCTATATTCTACTACTGATTACTAAAGAACAGAAAAAGGTAGAAACAGATTTTTTTTCTGATGGAAGAAGAGAGTCTACCCTTCCTCTTGGTAGTTTCAGTGTTTACATAGTCATAGAACACAATATTCTTTGGGTCTTCAAAGATCGGTCAAAATCCTCTAAAATGGCTGGCAGTATGGGGCTCTCTGCTCTGAAAATGGCTGGCAGCCAATAAGTTAAAAAAAGCACTCGGTTTTCAGAACTGAACTGAAAACTATGCCCAAAAAAAGAGGTTTGTACGTCATGAATAGTGGGCTAAATGTATTATTACAGTCCTGCTATAAAAATATAGGATATTTTTGGTAGCACTCACATTCCTCTGGTTTCATTTCGGAGACTTTCTGTTGCCACATCTTCCAGGTCTCACAGTCACAGGGCTCATGGGCCTCGCCTTGACACTCCCTGAAAAATATGCAAACAGATAAACCTGATGTAGGAGGATTGAGTGAATGGCACATTCAAAGTAACTCTATTGTCCCAGGACCACACATACAATTAAGCTAAGAGATGAATACACAGATCTCACAGTGCTGTCACAGATGCTGTCAAAACTGTCAACCATCAATTAAACATCTCTGCCTTTCAACGAAATGCCCTCCTCATGTCAGGAGAGAGAAAAAGTCTGAGCTGTGCTGCATCCAGTTCCATTAACAAATGTCTCGTCAACTGAACTCTTGAATAAACCTGACAAGTGAGCCTAACGACCACTTCCAGGAACCATATAGTGAGATGAAGTGCAGCGAAGTGTGGAGAATTAGATGGAGAAAGGTGGAGGTCATGATGTAACGATAGGGTAGCTCCAACACTCTGCAAGGCTACGGGAGAACTATTACAGAGGACAGAAGGTGGAGGACTACACAGCATCTGGGTCCGTCTAACCTTGAGCATTCTGCCAAGATAACACACGCAGAGAGATAAGAAGAGTTACAAGTATGTGTACATGGAAAAACGAATGGATACCCATGCAAACTAACTGCAGCGTAGCAGGAGTTTGGCATTCAAGGGCAGAAGGGCATCTTCAGAAATTGTCGGTAGTAATTAAGAAAATATAAATGCCAGTATTGCTTTTCAGATGCTGTAGTGAAATTCTTAAAAACAAGTAACATTTTTTGTCTAAAAAAAGCTTTCCATCCAAACACTTACTTATAACTCGAGTTAAGGTCAAATCCTCTATAGTATGATTAATTTAGAATAATTTAGAAAACGGGGCTTTGAAGATAAAAACAACTTATTTTAAATGAATTAAAAAGTCAAAAAGTAATGCAGCTTTGATGAAAGCTTTAGGTCTTCTCCAATTCTCCTTGTCTTCATACGCTTAAACATCTTGTGCTACTTTCTGGCAAACTCAGTACTTGCCGTCATATGTTTCTTTACTCAGAGGAGACTCTCATTTAGCCACTCTGTCATTAAGAAGTACTCAATGAAGTGAGGCTCTATGGAGAGAGGTCCCCAAAGAGCTCCATAGCTCTCTGTTGGCAAGTCCATTAGATGCTTGCTTTGCTCCTTAAAAAATGGCCCATGTTTCCTCGTCACTGGGTGCAGCTGAATAAATACATAGGTCTGGAGCAAGACCTGATTGTTTAAAAATCTTAATAACACAGACCACTCACTGGCCATTTAATTAGGAACATCTGTCCAATTGCTGGACTGCTGCTGAGTATTTTAGAAACTGCAGAAGAGCACGATACTATCAAGTTAATATGAACCAAAACCTCAGAGGATTGTTTCCAGCACCTTGTTGAATCCATGTGTTAAAGAATTAAGGCAGCTTTGAGGGCAAAAGGGGGCCCATCTAACAAGGTGTCCTAATACTCTTAAGTGGCCTGTGAGCTTCTTCTGCCAAGGATCTTAAAAAAACAAAACATGACATAATCATTACCAAACAAACATTAGAGCATGTTCTTGTTTGTAATTATACAGATATTTTTGGGAGTATGTATTCGAATAAATGGCACACATTCGTAGAAGGGCTCCAGTATAATTCTTTTATTCCTAAAATTAATCTTTTTTAATACTTTCATTATTTTCTTGTACTTGTGTATCTTAAACTGTTGAAGTGTAATATAGCACTATTTTTTTTACATAATTAAAATGTAAAAGTTTGAAACCCTTTATGGTAGCTTCATTTTTACTCCTTCAAATGTTTTAATATATTTTTGCTTAGTTAAAAGGCCTGCATCTTTCATAAAACTTTGTTTTCCTCTCTAAAATGTTTTTAGTGCCTTTTTCATCTCGGTTTTACCTAAAGCTAAGTATTTCTAACAATGTTTTCTTTATTTGGCCAGATGATTGCTATATTGCATCTGAGCTTCCTGCTTTTAGCTCCGTCAGTCACAGGCCTTAGAGGAAGTTTTTTAAATTAATTCATTATTACAGTTACAAAAATACACCAAAAAATGGGGAACGTTTCCATCATTTTCAACTGCTTTCTATACGGCATATTCTGAATTGGAATATTTCAAATGTTTCAAAATAAAAGTAATTATCTAAATTACAACACATGTGTAACAGAAACATTGGTATGATCCCAATAAATACTGACCAGCAGAAGAGATGGCCTTTTCCACAATCTACTGCAGGAGCTCGGAGGAGGGGAAAACTGAGAGGGTCTGAGGTGGAGGTGCCGGGGCCCTGAGTGTTCAGTCTCACAGCTCTCTCACAGCCTGCCTCAGGACACCAGCGAATTGCTGGATTATTCTCCACAAAAGCCTGTTGAAAAAAAAAAAATGGCATTAAAATCTATCTGTAATTTAACAATAAATGTTGAGCCTGAGGCACTCTGGTTAGATGGACATCATAACAGTAATTTTTTATAATGTTTCTGCCAGAAGAGATCAGTGAATCAATCCTTGTTTCCCACTGCTAGATTACTTTTAAAAGGGGCAGAAGCGCACAGTTCAGTTCATTAATTGAGTTTTTGTGCTGTCCACATTTTTAACAAACAAGGTTCCTACACTCATTTAAGAAATCAAATTAGAGAAATCCTTTGTTGCCCTAACACTAGTTCATATATTTGATTCAGATGACTGCTGGAGTATGTTCATGACTGCTAACGTTCAATAAGTTTTCACATTCTTACTAAACAAAGATTTACCTCTAATCACACTCTGTCTGAGACGCTCTGTCAGAGGTCATGCTACTTTAAGGTCCCCAAGTGGGCCCAGTCTGTTCTGATTGGTTGTCAGGTCCACACTGTGGTAATTAGTCAGTTCAGCATGGTACAGCAACATAGTAAATATCAATTCAATATCCTTCTCTCTATGGTCTATGATTTGCAAAGGGCTCATCACTCTAAGCCAATGGGCTTTAACTACTAACCTAACAGTGGTAGTGCGTCATTGTGGTAAGTCATTTGGGGCAGGGATAATCAGCCGATTCAGGCAGCTACTGGTTCTGTTTACAGGAAGAAAAGGATAAGTCTTGATGCTGTGGATTTAATGTCTTGGGCATAAAAGTACTCAATTACCCGTAGGACACACTGAAAACACACTAAAGGAAATACAGAACTTATACCAGCATAATATGATCTCTTTATGACTTTTTTAGACCTAAAAAGAACCAAACTGCTAAACATTCATTCAGTTTTTTTGAACTTTAGAACAAATTGCAAAGAACACTGGGCTGATGCATTTAACTTTTCTGCTGTTTTGTTTAGTGTAGTAGCTAAAATGCTAATATTTAGAAGCAAGATTATTAGTTCATTAAGAATGAACAGGCTAGACATATGGATACCAATTGAAAAATAGAATATTAATTTACCTCCAAGACAGGGCGACACAGCCATGAGTGAGAATACACATGCATATAGACAGAACATGTTTTAATGCCTATTGTATAAGCATTACGTTAATGCAAAAATGTTTGCTGTGCTTTTTGTGCAGCCCTCAAAACAGCCCTACACAGATTTGACAATCTGGTCTATGTCAACATGTCAAGTAAAATTAAAGACTTCTCACAGTACTTCTTAGACTTTTTATTGCCCTTACAAGCCAAAAATCAAATAAAGTTTGGACCTTGAACAATTTGCAGGAACTCTGCATATATGTGTCTTAAAGTAAAAAAGAAGACTATTTATGTAATGTAATGTTTTTGAACATCGGTCTTTCAATGAATGGGTATTAGGCTGAAGATACACTGCCTGACCAAAAAAAAAAAAAAAAAAAGGTCAAACACTCTAATATTTCATTGGACTGCCTTTAGCTTTGATTACAGTATGTATTCGCTGTGGCATTGTTTCGAAAAGCTTCTGCAATGTCACAAGATTTATTTCCATCCAGCGCTGCATTTGTAATCCACATGGGTATCAAACCCATTTCTGTCATGTGAGGAAATTGCCCTGCCCCTCCACATGATGGTGCACTAGCCCTGTTGTGTGCCGGTGAGCGTCTTCTGAGACTTGCACGAGGCGCTGGCCAAAGGAACCGCTCATAAGTGAGCTCACCAATCTTGGTATGAAACGTGATGTAACCCTCATAAATTAATGATTAATGCTTAAATAGTGTTGACAGATCTCGTTTATTAGGAGAGAGTCTTGTGGGTTGTAAGGAGAAAGAAGAGCCGCTTCAACCGTATAAGATTCTATTGGACTCCGGTAAGAGCAGTGCTACATGATAACAGGCTAAGCCTTGTTATTAGCTTGTTGATGTTAGCTCAAATGAAAATGCTGCTTACTGAGATACTCTCATAAAACCAGTCGGAGTTACAGATAAGTTATCAAGTATTTTAACCCACAGTGGTACTGTTGTATCATTGTGATACATGAAAATATGACTTTAAAAAGATCGCTAGCCACCATACAAATGCTGATGTGGCTAGCGACGTTAAGCTAGGTCATGTACAGTGTTAAACCTGGTGTTCAACACAGGTGCTAATGGAGTAGCTGGCTAAGCTACCATGCCACCACCATATTATGAGGGAGACAGAGATGGAGTTTGATGCCAGGTTATAATAAAATAGTATTGATGTACTGTTTTGTGTACATAATGTATTTTATTTCATTGGGGTTATTAAAATACTCATGTTGACTAAAGAAGTGGATAGATACAGTTCGTTTATAGTTAAAAAGATAAATATTGATTAAAAAGAAGCTGTTAAAAATATAAATACTGCTCACAGAGGTATAGGTTTACTTTAAAATACAAGTCCATGATAAACAGTATTGTTAAAGTATTTCTAATGTAAATGTGTACACCATCATTTACAATGATTGAAACAGTGCATGTCCTGCAAATGGATATGTTTATGCAGAGAATCAGAGTAGGAGTAGTAGAAAGTCATGTGATGAACATTGATACTGTAATAATTGAAATGTTTTCTGCACCGTGAGTGTAGATTGGTTTTATGCTGGACCAGGGATTGATCAGTATCATTCTGGACCTTTGGCAGTTCAGTGGCGAGCCGGGAAATCGACAGTGAATGCAAATCAGGATCCACTCCTAGGACTACAGAAATCTACTCACCTCACTCTGACACAGATAAGAACATTCAACACAAAACCTACCTGGGTTGTAGTAAGACAGACATACATATATACACAACACAGGACTGAACTCTATCATCTGATACAGAAGAAAGGACACTCATTGCTGACTTTTTTTAAATTTTGTTTTATTTTTGTTTGAAAAAGCTCTATTTTTGTTTCTGTTTTTGTTTTTCTAGTTCCATGCATTTCAAGATAATAACTGGCACAACAAATGATCACTGTTCAACTTCCAGTTAGAATCCAACTTTTGTAACCTAGGAGAGCGTGGACTGCTTTCTTCCATTAAGGTTAAAGGTGAAAGACATTAATTTTTCACCAAGATCTTGTATTGATGATGGGAGAGTCTGACCACTGCGCAAAGCCTACTCCAGCACATCCAAAAGATTCTCAATGGAGTTACGGTCTGGACTCTGCGGTGGCCAATCCATGTGTGAAAATGATGTCTCATGCTCCCTGAACCACTCTTTCACATTTTGAGCCCGATGAATCCTGGCATTGTCATCTTGGAATATGCTCGTGCCATTAGGGCAGAAAAAGTCCATTGATGGAATAACCTGGTCATTCAGTATATTCAGGTAGTCAGCTGACCTCATTCTTTGGGGACATAATGTCGCTGAACCGAGACCTGACCAACTGCAGCAACCCCAGATCATAGCACTGCCCCCACAGGCTTGTACAGTAGGCACTAGGCATGATGGGTTCATCACTTCACCTGCCTCTGTTCTTACCCTGATGCTCCCATCACTCTGGAACAGGGTAAATCTGGACTCAGACCACATGACCTTCTTCCAGTCCTCCAGAGTCCAATCTTTATGCTCCCTAGCAAACTGAAGCCTTTATTACCAGTTAGCCTTACAGCTGTTCAGTCCCAATCCCTTGAGTTCCCCTCACATTGTGAGTGTGGAAATGCTCTTACTTTCACTATTAAACATACCCCTGAGTTCTACTGTTGTTTTTCTTTGATTTGATTTGGCCAAACGTTTAAGTGATCACCAATCACGCTTATTAAGAAATTTTTTCCAACCACATTTCTTCCTCGAAGACGATGATTCCCCACTATCCTTCCAGTTTTTAACAATGCGTTGGACAGTTCTTAACCCAATTTTAGTAGTTTCTACAATCTCCTTAGCTGTTTTCTCTGCTTGATGCATGCCAGTGATTTGACCCTTCTTAAACAGACTATCGTCTTATCAACAACCACAGGATGTGTCTTTTGACATGGTTGTTGAAGAAATGAGAAGCTACTCATTGCATCAGCTGGGGTTAAATAACTTGTTGCCAGCTGAAAGATAATCGCCAATGCAGTAATCGTCCAAAAGGACACTAGTCCCTATTTGCCCTATAAAATCCGTGTTATTTTTTCCCATATTCTGTTTTAATTTTTCCCATTTTCTATTTTTTCTTTTTTAATTTTTGGAGAATTCGTTTTTTTTTTTTTAGTATTTTACTCAAATTTAACCCCGAGACACAGTATAAAGCAATGAAATATAATCACTCACCCTTCAGGAGGTCCTCACATATATCTTTACGGGTCCAGTCAACAGTATGTTGACGAAATTTGCAGAATATTTGATCTCCTGACACATAATAATCATTGGCAAACTGCTCTGCTGTGTACTCTGGAGTCAGTCGGGAGTTTCATAGCTTCTTTGCTAACTTGCGTGCCACTCGAGGTCACTCATGTTGCTTGCATCGCGCCGCTCGTTGCCCCTCAACGCCAGCAATCATTGAAAATGAATGCCAGCTTGACACAGAGGATGCTCAGATCGCTTTTGGTGTAAACACAGGGTCAGCCGGTGTCTCAGGCAGCTGCTGTGACATGTTGACATCGTTAATGAGGGAGGGAGGAGGGGGGCAGGAAGTGAAGTGTGTATTGTCCGCAGCGTCAGTGACCCCCCCTCGGGGCATTTTCCTGAGAGATATGTTTCTTTTTAGTCAGAAAAAAAAGCGCTTTTACGTAAAATGTCGGCCACTTCCGTGATATTCCGTGTTTATATTGAATTCCGCGTTTAATGCCTAATTACGGGATTCCGTCTGCGATTCCGTGACATTTGTACATATGCATTATTACTCATAACATAGCCTGGTGCATTAGCAAATACTAAGATAAAAAGGGAGTGTACCTCTGACCTGAGACTTAGCATAAAAACAGACAAGAATGACAATCTTAACCTTTAAATCATTCTCCGTCAGTCAATATGTAGATAAAGTATTTTAAGTACACGCTTACCTCCGAAAGGTCACACTTACTTTTTACTTTTTTTGTGGAAGAGGCTAGCATTAATAAGACGTCAGTTTTTGTCAGTATCTGTCCTTCTTGTTACCTTGATGTCAAATTGGAGGTAGCGCCTGTCCATCTCTCTTGACACCACACTCTCGATGACCTCCACAGGCACAAGCTGGTAGCAGTCGTAGGCAGGGCAGAATATGTTGTGAGCTTCACCCTCTTGGATTTTCAAGTTTAGAAACCTGAGAAAAAATTGTAAAATTCCAATAGCAATTTTCTACGATCAGTGCTAAATACATACAAATGGGATGGGTGAGTTATAGATTTTTTTTAATTTGAGCATTTGATGGGAGCTTTCAAAACCCATGACATGAAAAAAGGAACAACACAATTTGAGAAATAACAATGACAACTATGAAAACCTGACTGTAGAATCTTCAGGCCAAACCAAAACTGTGCTTACCCTTCCCAGCATGCTCTGCAGAACTCATGGCCACAGGACATGTCGACAGGCTCTTCAAATACAGAGATGGAAGACATGCAGATGCCACACTGTTAAAATAAAAAAAAAATAATAATAAAAAAGATGCAATCAGTCAAGGCCAAAATTAAAATTGCTTCAAGTCAGTCTAGATAAATAGTATTTTGGGAAAAACAATTCTGAGAAGTCTGGTGCAATTTGGAAAGGTCCTCTAGTTCGAGTCACACATCATCAACTTTTGACTAAAAAACAGACCACTTCCAACACCGAAAATAGGCTGCAAGAGAGGCCATTTTATTCCACTGATTGGACTTGTTTTTGATATTTAATAAAAAAAAAAAAAAAAGTGACAAAATGAAAAGTCTTTACTCAATAGTGGTCATTTATTGATGAAAAACACAGCCAGAAGTCAGCCCAGGCCGAGCTGATGACCCCTCACTGCCTCACAGATTACATGTATTTGTTCACATTCACAGAATCTTGGCCAAAAGTGAGAACAAACACGTACTCTCACAAACACTGGCCTTGTTATGGTGAATAACTGAGTCCAACAAAAGACATAGAGGAGGCAGTGTACTTCAACAATCTAAGTATTGATTTGTGAAAGAACAGCATGTGATATAATCAACTATAACCTTTAAACAGGCCCTTGAGCAGGCTGGGTTGATTGTTGCACTTTGCAGTTCAAGGATTGCGTCCTCTGTACAAAAGATAATAATACACAAACAAACTAGATTCCTCTGGAAGTAATTGAATATTCAAGTCCACAAGTTTTCACTCTCTATCATTTACCAACAATTTAGTTTAAAACCAGAAGAAACTGGACCAGGACATACACAGAAAACACAAATCAGCTTTTATCCAGAGATATTTTGTCAAAAATTCCAGAAGAGTAGCAAAAAAGTGTTTTTTCTACTATAACTGTTGT